>VWYI01023348.1:0-113676 GCA_013399455.1 Anthoscopus minutus | reverse complement strand
AGCGGAGCCGGCCGGGAGCGGGGCTGTGCTCGCAGCGCTGCCGAGCCCCGAGCTGCCGGCTCCTCAGCAGCCGCGCCGGGAGCGCCCGGGCCGCCGGGGACTGGGAGGCCGGAGCTGGGTCAGGCTGGAGCACCGGGGATCCCATAATGGCTCCTTTCATCCCGCGCTGGTGGCCGGCGTCCAGGGCTGAGTCAGGCTGGGACAGCTCAGCCGCGTGAGCCCCTTTTGCCTGGAGCCTTGTGGGGTCCCCTCTGCGCCCCGCTGCCCGGCCGGCCATGGAGGAGGAAGAGGAGGCCATAGGGTACCTGGATAAAGTGCTGGAGGATGAAGATGACTCTGAGCCAGGAACCCCCACCAGCCCCGTGTCTCCGTTTTCGGCCGGCGAGAAGGTGGGCAGCGGGGTGACCCTGCTCCCGTGCTGGGCAGTGGGTGTGGGGACAAGGGGCTTCTTCCTGGCGCTGCCCAGGTGTTGGAGCAGCTGCTGGGGCCGTGTGGTGGGTGCTGGCGGGGGGCAGAGCTGGGGGCAGCGGGAGCATCACTGCGGCCCCACCGCACTCCCAGGACTGCCTGTGGCCAGGGGCACGGGGCAGGGCTGTGCCAGGCTCCTGGTGTGGAGGACTCAGAGTGGGGTGACCACCCAGCTGTCCTTGCAGGGGAGAGTTAAGCCACCTTGCTGCAGGGTGGGAGCTGCGTGGCTCAGCAGAGCCAGCACCGGATGCTCAGGAAGTGGCTCATTTTACACTCTGCCCCACTGCTCGGCCACCAGAAACTCCTAAACAGTCCCAAAACTGAGCTGGGGGGCAGGCCTGGGGAGCCCCCTGTGCTGGCAGGTGCAGCATGGCCACCCTGCTTGGGTGCTGGAAGAGGCCTGTGGCCCTCCTCTTCCTGGGGTCTCCTGCATGGGGCAGCCACAAGGCCCTGCTTAAGAGTGTCTGGGTCACGGGGGTCCGGTTGACACTGTCCCCTTGGGGTGGGTGGGCCCCGAGCGTGGGTGGGCCCCTTATCTCCTGAGCTCCTGCACAGGGCCCAGGCTGGGGGAAAGCAGGAAGAGCCCGTGACTAATCTGTGGCAAAGAGCCCACGAGCTCCCAGTGAATAAAACTGGCCCCCCCTCGCACCCTCCTGCTGCGCCAGTCACCGTGGCCCTGCCTTAATGGGGCAGCCTGGCAGGGTGGACACTTTGGTTGTCACAGCAGCGCCCAGGGCTGTTTGATGAACACTAGAGGTGCTGATCCTCAGCCATGCCTACCTCGGGGCTCTGCCCCCCCAGGTGTTTGCAGCTACCACCTCTCCTGCCACAACAGCCAGGGCTGGCATGGGCAAAGGTGAAACGCGACCAATGTCCCCCACAAACCATCCTGATGGCCCAGAGTGATGCCCCCATGGCTCTGCTTGGCCCTTGTCTGGGTGGCAAAGCCTGGCCCTCAAGCGTGGTTTTTAAGGGGAGAGTCCAAGGCGTGACCAAAGATAGTCCAGGGGCTGGGGTGTCCATGCCTGGGCACTGGGGTCCCAGAGCCCCCCAGCCTGGCCATCTCCCTGCCATGAGGGTCATGTCACAGGAGCATCAGTGCTGCAGCAGACCTGGGTGCTGGGACATGCCCCAGTGCCACTGGAAAGTGCCTGCTGGGGTGGCACTTCCCGAGGGAAACCTCAGCCAAAGGAAAGGGTGGTGCTGCATCACGTGGGAGCACCATCCAGCGCCAAGCATGATTTCACTGGGCGTCTCTGGACTCTGCCCTGGGAGAGTCCTGCCATGCCCTGCGCCATCCTGGAGCACTGCCAGCAGTGCTGGGCTTGTGGCCAGCTCGGAGCAGGGAGGGGAGAGGAGCCAGCACAGCTCGTGGCTGGCCCAGCTGGCTCCAGACAGGCTCTGCTGCCCATCGGGCACAAACTTGCGCCTTAGCACGGAGCTTCCCCGACACTGGCAGGGATGTGTGCCTGTCTGGGGATGCCAGGAATGGGCTGGTGGGATGAGGGACCTCCTCCTGTACCACTCGCTGGCTTAGCCAGGCTCCTTGCTATGTTCTGCAGGGCGAGCGGGACGCTGGCAAAGGCCTGGAGATGCGGAAGTTGGTGCTCTCTGGCTTCCTGGCCAGCGAGGAGATCTACATCAACCAGCTGGAGGCCCTGTTGTTGGTGAGCACAGCCCCCAGACTGGACAGCCCCTCCATGGATGGATGGATGGATGGATGGATGGATGGATGGATGGATGGAGTGAGTTATTTCTTCCTGAGTGGCTTCCCCCAGCCATGTCAGCCTGAGTGGGAGCAAAGCTGCAGAAGCTACACCACGGAGCCAGCTTTGCTCTGTGCTGGCTACCCCCATCTCACCTCCCCCACTGCCCATGTCCCTGTTGGGGACATATTTGTAGCTCTACTTCCTCTTGAGGACTTGCTGACCTTCATGGCGAGACGCTGTTGCACAACATGGGGTCACCACCGCTGCAGGGAAGTCCAAGGATGCGCGAGCCTAGAATGCCCCTTGGTCCAGCTGCCAGCCTTGGTCCATGTGTCCCAGGCAGCCCTCACTGCCAGCTCAGATCCTCCTCATCCCCAGTGTTCTCCTCTTAGCCCTCATCTCAAACTCTCTCTTCTTTGGCAGCCCATGAAGCCACTGAAGGCCACAGCCACCACGTCGCAGCCTGTCCTCACCCTCCAGCAGATCGAGACGATTTTCTACAAGATCCAGGATATCTATGAGATCCACAAGGAGTTTTACGACAGCCTGTGCCCAAAGGTGCAACAGTGGGACAGCAATGTCACCATGGGCCACCTCTTCCAGAAGCTGGTATGCACCTTCCCTGGGTCTTGCTCCACTTGGAAGAGGAGAAGGGCTGGAGTTGTGATGAGTTTGGAGTTGTGGGGCTGTGCCCATGGATGCCAGGATCATGCAGGGAGAGGAGAAGCAGAGGCCAGGTTGAAGGGCTGTAGCTTCAGCTTCAGCTGTCCAGGCACTTGGATTTTGCTGGATTTTGGAAGTTTATGGAGGCTGGGCAGGAGCTCCACCATCCTGGCCTGAGCAGGAGCCAAGCATGTGGACTCCCAGCTGGCTAAGTGTCCTGCCAGGAGGGGACAGCTCTGGGCAGTGTCACCTCAAGGGCTGCCTGACCCCTTGGGTGCTGTGGGGGGCTTCAGCACCCTGCTGGTGCCTGGCTAACCCCCACTCCCCACAGGCCAGCCAGCTGGGGGTCTACAAGGCCTTTGTGGATAACTACAAAATCGCATTGGAGACAGCAGAGAAGTGCAGCCAGAGCAACTACCAGTTCCAGAAGATCTCAGAGGTAAGCTGGGATGGGGCTGTGCCAGTGGGACAGGGCTGTGCACAGGCTGTCCCCACACAAGGCAGAGAGCACTGTCCTCGTGGCTCAGCTGTGTCTGCCCCATGGAGATGCTCTCCCTGCCCTGGGGTTCTCCCAGGGACTGTCCCCCAGGGCTGGGCCTCTGGGGGCTGTGCTGGAGGGCCATGGTCTTTTGGGCATTGTGGGAGGTTGTCCTCACCTTGTGCAAGCTCAGGTTGGGCTCAGCCTGAGCTGTCACCTCCCCATCCAGTGTCAGTGGGTGCTGGGCACCTGTGGCTCATCTCCTGCTGCCTGCATCTCCATGTCTGGATCCCCTACAGAAATGGGGACCTCGACAGATACAACCTGGGGCCCTTTCTCCTGTGTAGCTCGGTGGCATCACCACCATGTCCCAGCTGCTGGGCAGAGCCAGAGGTGCTCCCAGCTGGGTAGGAAGCCACATTCCTTCACCCAGCACCTGTGCATGGCCTCCAGCACAGCCAGGCTGGGGCCAGGGCGAGATATCAGGGTGCAGGAAGAGTAGGGGGGACCCCATGACCTTGAGCCATGACCTTCCCCACACGGGCTGCGCTGATGGGCCTTTCCCCCCCTAGGAGCTGAAGGTGAAGGGCCCCAAGGACTCGAAGGAGAGCCACACGTCCGTCACCATGGAGGGTACGGCGGGCGAGGGGAGGGGGACACAGCGTGAATTACCGAGCCCTTTGTGCGCCTGGAGCCGGCGGGGAGGGGAGGTCGCGGCTCTTTAGGATGCTGGGGGCGTGCGGCAGCCCCCCAGCCCCTGCCCAGCGCTCCTCCCCGCCCGCGGCCGTGCCGGGAGCCGTGCGGAGGGGCCGGAGCTGTGCCGCAGCCGGGCTGAGCGGCAGCGATGGCTGCGTGGAGACGGGGCTGCCATGGAAATCCTCGTCATTGTCCGGCTCTGCTGTAACTGCACCTACGGTGAGGCAGGGGGGGCGGCTCGGGTTTGGGGTGCCGGTAGGGAGCGGTGCCGCGGGGTCTGTGCCGGGGGGTGGGGGCTGCGTCGTGCTCTGCAGGCTGAA
Source organism: Anthoscopus minutus (assembly GCA_013399455.1). Taxonomy (NCBI): domain Eukaryota; kingdom Metazoa; phylum Chordata; class Aves; order Passeriformes; family Paridae; genus Anthoscopus; species Anthoscopus minutus. The sequence goes on along the minus strand of VWYI01023348.1, from coordinate 109,342 downwards.
GTTGGGAGCGTCTTTGTTCCAGGCTCGGTTGAATCATCTTGGCTCCGGCACACGCAGCCACGCGCTCGCTGTCCCCGCCGGTGCCAGGGATGGGACAGAAGGAGCTGGGGTGGGCAGAGGGGTCCTGGGCTGGGGGACCCCCCCTTGCCTGGGCTGTACTGTGTGGATGGTGATGGGGAGGGGTCCCCATTTGCCCCAGCATTGTGGGGCTGGAATCTCCATGTCTCTATGGCTGGGAGGAGAGGCACCAGGCATCCCTGCCTGCTGCTGCTGTGGGTCCCAGGTTGTGTGCACAGGGAGCCCACTGCTCCTCTGTTGTGCTGGGACAACCCCTCCCCAGGCTCCCCAGAGCTTTGTGTGTGGCTGTGGTGATGTGGCAGGAGGGTCCATCCTTCCTGTGGGTCTAGGATGCTGGAAAAGGGGGGACACCCTGCCTGTCATCTTTATCCCAGAGCAGGGTTCTTGCTGGCTGTCACAGGGAGCAGGGCTCTTGTTTTATCCTCTGGCATGAAGCTGTAGGGGTGCAGGCTCTGGTTAGGGTTCAGCCTTCACCTCCTGAGCAGAGACCCCCCCGCTCACCCTGTCTCAGGACTGGGTACTGTGAGGCAGCACCTCTGGGATACAAGGGATGGGAACTCCTCATGACCGAGCCCAGGGTGAGGAGGTGGCACCTTTCCCTCCTCTCCCACAGCACAAAACTTGTCTGCTCTTGGCCCTGGCAGTTTGGGGAAGTGCTCAAAAGTGAAGGGGAAACCCAGAGGCATCAGCCTTGCTGGAAGCAGCCTGGGGAGACATGAGTGTGGTGAGGCACAGGGAGCAGCACTGTGAGTGGACCCTGTGCCTTTGCCTGCCCAAAGAGGTGGGGAGTAAGAGAAGGGTCTGTCTGCTTCCACTGAAATGTGCCTCTGAAGAGCCTATGGGGCTGTTTCCTGCTGGGAGGGTGTGTGTCAGGAGACAAGTCAAGGTTTATTCTGTACCACGTGTGTGAAGCAGCTGTGCCCCCTGCCCTGGGAGGGGCCTCATGTGCAGTCACAGGGGGCTGCAGGCAGGGACATGGGGCAGTGGTTGAAGCAGGGACATGGGGTTGGGCTGAAGCCTTGGACCCAGTGTTCTCTGCAGGTGGGGGTTTTGCTGCTGCTGGAGCAGCCTGGGCCCCCTTTACACCCAGGGCTGGCTGGGGTGGTGCAGAGAGGTGGGTACAGGGTGTCCCATGGGGTGGCAGAGCTGGGTGAGGGACAGGACCCACTGCTGAGCCAAAAGGGAAACTGAAAAGGCAAGCGAGCGGTTCTTCTGCCGCACAGCCACACACAGAAGCGTGGGTGCAGCCCTCCTGGGCATGCCCTGCCCTCCTGAGGGCTGTGCCAGTCCTGTGCTGTCACAGGCGTGGTGGGACATCCCATCTCAGCTCCCATGACTGCACACCAGCCTAGCTGTGGTTCCTCGTGCCCCCAGCCCAGCAGGACACGTGGCTGTGGTGGCGGTGGCTCCCCACTGCTCCTGGCCAGGATTGTCCAGCTGTGCTGGCTCTGTGCAGGACAGATGCCAGATGCTTGCCCAGGGTTCTGTGCAGACCAGGGGGGCTCTCTGGGCATCAGGGCTCCCCTCCTTGCCCCTGTGCTCTCTGTGACAGGTGGGAGAGGGGCCAGAGCTCCAGCCACAGGTGGCTGCTGACACTTTCTCTCTGCCTTCAGCGCTGCTCTACAAACCCATCGACCGGGTGACACGGAGCACCCTCGTCCTGCACGTGAGTGTGACACCAGTCCCACGGGGAAGGTGGTGGGCTCTGTGTCTGCTGCTCCTGGGGATCTGCAGCTGTGGGCAGTGCTGATGAGGGGTCTCCAGGTTGGGTGCTTTCGAGCTGCTGACCTGTGCCTGTCTCCTTCCAGGACCTCCTCAAGCACACCCCAGCTGACCACCCTGACTACCCGCTGCTCCAGGACGCCCTCCGCATCTCCCAGAACTTCCTCTCCAGCATCAATGAGGACATTGACCCCCGGAGGACAGCGGTCACCACCCCCAAGGGCGAGGTGAGCCTGTGGGGTGGGCAGTGACTGGGCACAGCGTGAGGGCTGGGCCCTCTGGCTGGTGTCTCCACCCTGAGAAGCTCCTTAGTGCCTGGGCAGGAGTTGGAGGGGTTTCTCCAGATACAGTTCTAGGTGCAAGATTAGGGCTCTACCTGGTCCTTGCTGCTTGCTGGTGCCTTGTTAAGCATAGAGGAGATAACCTTCCCATGCTCCTGGCGGCTGAGCCACAGACAGGGACAGGATTGTCAGCCTTTCCCCATGGATTGCTGGCCTTTGCTCCCTGCGTGCTCTCATGGAGCCCCTCTGCCCCACAGACCCGGCAGCTTGTCAAGGATGGCTTCCTGGTGGAGCTGTCGGAGGGCTCGCGGAAGCTGCGGCACGTCTTCCTCTTCACCGACGTGCTGCTCTGCGCCAAGCTGAAGAAGACAGCAGTGGGGTAAGGAGGGCACGGCGGGCACAGGGAGAATGTGGCACAGCCCTCCTGTCCCTCAGTGGGCCGGGAGATGTGCCAGGGAGGGGGTCAGGCATCAATCAGCACCTGTGTCCTGGCTGCAGGAAGCACCAGCAGTACGACTGCAAGTGGTACGTGCCCCTGGCCGACCTGGTGTTCCCCTCGCCAGAGGAGTCGGAGCACTGCCCGCAGGTCCATGTCATCCCTGACCACGAGCTGGAGGACATGAAGATGAAGATCTCAACCATCAAGAGCGAGATGCAGAAGGAGGTGGGAGAAGGGTGTGGGATTTTGCTGTTGGGGTGGGTGCTGGGGGATGGGGGCACCTCTGAAAGGTCTTCTCTGCGCCTCATCTGCAGAAAGCCAACAAGGGGCAGAGCCGCGCCATCGAGCGCCTCAAGAAGAAGATGTTTGAGAACGAATTCTGGCTGCTCCTCAACTCGCCTGCCATTCCCTTCCGCATCCACAACCGCAACGGGAAGGTGAGGGCTGGCTGGGGCCAGGCTCAGCCCTGCCTGCACACAGTCTGCCACATCTCCCCCTCTCTTACAGAGCTACCTCTTCCTGCTCTCCTCTGACTACGAGCGGTCCGAGTGGAGGGAGGCCATCCAGAGACTGCAGAAAAAGGGTGAGTCTGCAGCTGCCGAGGCCCTCTTGGGGCTCCTGGTCCCCCCAGAAGGCGCAGGGAAGTCCTACAGGATCCCAGCCTGGTGCTCTGTAGTCTCTATGACCAGCACTGGCTGTGTCCCCCTGAAGCTTCTTGTCCTCTTGCAGACCTCCAGGCCTTTGTGCTGAGCTCAGTGGAGCTGCAGGTGCTCACAGGATCCTGCTTCAAGCTGCGCACTGTCCACAACATCCCCGTCACCAGCAACAAGGACGGTGAGTGACCGCTGGGTCCTGCTTTGCCGGGAGGATGCCGGGCAGGAGCTGCGGGGTCCCTGGGCTGGAGCAGGGACTCTGCTGTGCAGGGGACAGCTTCCCAGCAGGTGGCACTGCTGGAGCAGCGTCGAGCTCCCAGGCAGCACAATCCCAGCTGCAGCACGAGGCTGCTTTTGGGCTCTCTCCAGCCCCTGCCATGGGCTGGGCAGAACCAGTGTGCCCAGGGTGAGACCCAGCCAGCCCTACTGGGAACCTCCCCCAGCAGCAGGAGAGCTTGGAATGTCTGTCAGTGAGGGATACAGAGCTTAGGGATGTCCCTCCAGGGGCTTGGTGGCATTTGGGTGTCACTGCAGGCATTGTGCTTGGTCTGGCAAAGGTGGCAAAGGCTGCCTGGGGGATAGCCAGCTCCAGGCCCTGACACAGCCTCTGCTCTCCTGCCACAGATGATGAGTCCCCAGGGCTTTATGGGTTCCTGCACGTCATCGTCCACTCCGCCAAGGGCTTCAAGCAGTCAGCCAGTAAGTGTGGGTGCTCACCCTGCTTGGAGGGGCCAGTGGGCTTGGGAGAGTTGGGGTCCAGCATGTGGCCCTGCTCTGCCCATAGTGGTCCCCTGGGAGATGGTGAGGGTGTTCCTGGCGTGCTGAGCAATTTCTGCTCCCCCAGACCTCTACTGCACGCTGGAGGTGGACTCCTTTGGCTACTTTGTCAGCAAAGCCAAGACCAGGGTGTTCCGGGACACCACGGAGCCGCAGTGGAATGAGGTGAGGGAGGGTGGGATGCAGGGACTGTGATCCCTGTTTCCCTTCAACCCCAGTTTTGGAGCTGCTCTGGGGTTAAGCCACCCTCCCTCCACATTCCAGGAGTTTGAGATCGAGCTGGAGGGCTCCCAGTCGCTGCGCATCCTCTGCTATGAGAAGTGCTACGACAAGACCAAACTCAACAAGGACAACAACGAAATTGTGGACAAGATCATGGGCAAGGGGCAGATCCAGGTATGCACAGAGGATTTTGGGCATCTTCTCACCCAGAGGTGAAGCCCTTAGGTCCTGGGCACCTGGGCTGGGAGGGTTGTCCTCGAGTGATACCTGGGGTGGACAGTTCTGCTTTTGGGAACAGGATACAGCAGTTGTGGGGTTGAAGGCAGTGAGGTGGGTGGGCATCAGGCATGGGGGCTGATGGTCCTGGGGCACAGTGGCTGCAGGAGTAGGTGGGACAAAGTGAGAGGGGTGGCAAAGCCAGACCTTCCCCTCAGAGGTTCATCCATCCCCATCTGGGCTGGAAGTGTTTCTGTTCTGCTGCTTTTTGTGCCGTGGCCCTGGGGGCTGCGGGGAGGGGTTGGCAGCTGCCCTAGGGAGGGCTCTGCATGTGCAGCCCCCCATCCCTCCTGTGTCCCCCTCTGCCACCATCTGCCTTCCCTGGGCCTCCATCAGTTGCTGTTATGGCAACGGGGGTTTCCAGGGCAACGGCTGAGCCGCCTCTGATTGGTGGTTGCCAGGCAGGGAGGATGGCGGCCTGGGCTGCCCTGAGATGCTCCCAGGTGAGCAGGACCAGGAGGATGGAGTGAGGGGCAGGCAACCCCCAGACCCCACGTTCCCCCTGCAGCCACTTTGGCCAGGCTGCAGGGAAACCCAGGGCATAGGGGCACGGTTTGGGCTGGGGGTGTCCCTTTGTTTTCCTGGTGGTCACCCCAGCCTGGCTGCCTTCCTGGCTGTGCTGGGGACAGGGTCACGCCTGGGACAGAGCCAGGCCACTTCAAAGGGCCCCTCAGGACTCTCTGCTCCGTGGGAAAGCAACTGAGGGCAGGTCCCAGGGGAGCAGAGAGCAGCATGGAAATGCAGCATGGGGATGCTCTCAGGAAACAGCATTGGAGGGGGCACAAGGTGGGCAGTAGGGGCTCAGCTTCACCAGTGGCTTGTTCATACCTGAAATCATTCATCTGTTGCCCTCTCCCCCAGGAAACAGTGGTGTGGGGGTGGCATTGGGCCAAGTGGGAAGGCCAGGGCAGGGAAGGGGCTTGGTGTCCCGCGGGGATCAGTCCAGCTGCGCTCTCGGAAATAGCCTGGATCAACAAACATGAGTCATGCTGGGAGATGCGGGGGTCGGGACAGGGACAGCACAGCTCGTACCCGCTGTGCGAAAGTTGTGGGGGAAGAAAGGGAAAGAAAGAAGGCCTTGGGGCTGCTTATCCCAAGGAAGATCTGGATGGATGGAAGAGTATCAGGGTTGGGACTGTCCTGCTGTCGCCCAGAGCCACAGTTCAGCCTCTGCCCCAGGGGTGGGCTGGGTGACAGGGCAGGGTGGCAGTGAGCCGGGTGGGCAGTGCTGCTTCTGGGGCTGTGAGCTGTAGTCAAGCCCCAGAGCTGTCCCCCTGCCTTCTCCCTGATATTCTCAGGCAGATATGCTGCCCTGGATGTTCTTCACCCTGGCTGGTTCCTGGGCTCATTACAAGTTGCTACTGGTTCCACATAGCAGCTCTGGCCACTCAGTGGAAAGCTGTGACTCCTGGTTGGCACTAACCCTGTTTTGTTGTTATTTAACCCCATTTTCTAAGGCTGGGATATGCTGTGGTCGGGGTAGGGCTGTCCCATTCGGCTTGTGTCCCTGTAAGGGTTTTGTGTCCCGTGCACTGCAGGGCTCAGCCCTGCTCTGAGCTGTCCCAGTTGCTCCCAGCAGCTGGGCTGTGGCTGCTGGGTGCTGGCAGGGCTGCGTGGTGCTGTGCCAGGATGCCAGACAGATGTTTGGGTGGGCAAAGCAGGCTGAGTGCTTGTGCCCACATTGCAGAGAACCAAGGCTGGATGTGGCCCCCGTGCCCTAGAGGAAGCAAGCAGTGGGTGCATGAAGGGGGTCTCAGGACTCCCTTCCTCAGCCCATTTGGTGCACGGGGGGATGTGGCTGTAGAAGCCTGTGTTGTCATGCTGTACCCTCATGGAACAGTTGCCTGTCCCCTTCCCTGGGCTGGCAGAGGCTCTGACAGGGGAGATTTGTGGTGCTGGGGCACCCCAGACCTGCAGGAAGCCATAGTGACCCGTATGGATTCCAGAGGCTGCTGAGGGATGGACTGGAGGGCAAGGAAGTCCCCTCAAGCCTTCACCTCACTGGGTCCTGTCAGAAGCAGCAAGCAGGGACCCGCTGGCAATGGGGCTGACAAGGGCCAGGGTACACAGAGGGGACATGGCTGTCCCTGGGCGTGACAATAGACCCTAAAAACCTCCCCGTGCCCCTTGCTGGGAGCCGGAGACCCAGCCTGGCTCCTGCGGGATGCTGGGAATGCTGCAGGCGCCGGCAGCGGTGCCTCGGGGACCACGGCTGGCGCTGCGGGGCGGAAAACGGCAGAGGGAAAACGGCACAGGGATAACGGCACAGGGATAACGGCACAGGGATAACAGCGGATAACGACGGATAACGAGCCCGGGCAGCCCTCCCAGCGCTGCCGAGCGGCGGCGGGCGGCAGGGCGAGAGTTAAACGCGTGGGGGCCGCCGGGGGGTGGGGGGGGCTGCCTTTGAGTCACTTCCTCGCAGGGGGAGGGAGGTTTTTGGGGCTGCCTCGTCGCCTCGCCAGCCTGGCTCACACCCTGAAGATGAGCCCTGTCCGCTCGCTGCCCCGCCGCCCCAGCAGGGCTCCCCTGGCCGGCCCCCGCTGACCTCTCCCCGCCGGCAGAAGGATGCGGATGCTGTGCTGACCCAGCCGGCCGCCCAAGTGTCGCCTGTCCGGAGCCGAAGCGGTCGCCGCGATGACGGAGGTGTTGGTGCGGCCGGACGGCAGCCCCGGCCCCGGGGGCGAGCAGCAGCCGCAGCCCGAGCGCGGCGTGGAGGAGCCCGAGGGGAAGCGAGCCCCGAACTCGGGCGCCCGGCTCTGGGGCAGGGTGCGCAGCAAACTGCTCCGGCAGAAGGTGCTCCGGGTGTGGGGGGTGGCTGCAGGGGACAGCGCTGGGCTCTGGGATGGCTCTGCCGGCTCTGCTGTGCGTGGTGGCCGTGGCTTTTTGTGGGGTTGGGGGTTGCTAAACGGGGGGCTGTGTTGTTTGTGTGGAGAGCGAGTGCTGTGCGGTCTGTGTGTGGAGCAGGGAGGCTGTCTGGGTGCTCTGCGAGCTCTTAGATGCAGTTGGCAGCCTGTGAGGTGTTTGTTTTCCTCCTTCCTTCTCCCTCTGTGTGCTGGCAAGGCTTCGGGAGGCTGAGCTGTTTGCACCGGGGGGTCCTGCAGAGGCAGGGCAGGGCAGGGAACCCCCTGCCCAGGAGGCAGTGATGCTTCTGGGCTGGCTGGCGCCGGGTTCCTGGGCTGCCAAAGCACCCGGTGCCTGTGTCCCCCTCTTTTGCAAGCCGGGTGAGTCCAGGCTTTCCCAGCTCACCGTTGTGTCGCAGCCACATCAGCCAGTGCTGCCCGTCTTTGTGGGAGCACAGAGAGCAGGGATGTGCGACAGAGGTGACAAAGGAGGGGGACAGCACCCTTGCAGGCTGTCCCAAAAGCCCCACGGGGGGACTCAGGGGGTTTCCCTCGGTGGAGTGTCGCTGCTGGCTCGGGGCTGAGCTGTGGCCGCGGGCAGGGGCTGCCTGGGGGCTCGGTTTGGCAGCGGCGGGGCCGCGTGTGACGCAGCGGCATTAACCTCGATTCTGTGCTGCTCCGCACAGGGGATTAAGGGGCGGCGAGGGCTCTGTGGGGAGGCTGCCCAGCGGCTGTTGCTGGGTCAAAATACGAAGGGGTTTAATTTCCTATGCTCATTGTGGCTGCTGGCTTTGCTGCCGGGTGCTGCCTGCGAGCCCTGGGGCTGCAGGGCAGGATGTGACCCCAGCAGGGTCCTGGTGGGCTCTGGGTGCTGCTGCTGCTGCTGCTGCTCCCCGGGTCACTCTCAGTCAGGGCTGTGAATTACTTCTTTTTTGGGGGGCTGTGCTTTGCCACTGGCAGTGTTTGCTGGCTGCTCTGTCCCACGGCACCAGGGGGCTCAGGGACTGTCCCTGGGGAGGGAGCTGCTGGCACGGAGGTCTGGTGAGGGATCTGCTTGCCAGGGCAGCCCTGGGAGGCCAGGCTGGGGAATCTGTGAGTGCCACGCTGATGGGAAGCAACGCTGGCTGTGGCAGCTCCTCTGGGATCCCGCTCCCCAGGGCTCTGGCAGAGATGACCTCGCAGGCTGAGTCACCAGTTTGCTCCCAATTGCTTCACCCAAGGCTGATGGCTGAGTGATCTCACGGGCCTGAGATGTGAGGAAGGGACATGCCCAGCCTGATAGTCCCTGCCTCACCACAGCATCCCAGTGTTTGGGGTCCTGGACAGCCACCAGGAGGATTTGGAACCCTTCCAGCTCCTCACCTTGGAGCTCTGGGCACCCAGCCCTGCCGGGGTCTGTCACAGTGTCTGACCTGGATCTGTCTGACCAGGATGTGGCCTCATCACCTCCGGTCTGGAGTTGTCCCATGGACAGGACAAGCAGTAGGAGGGAAGGGTCAGCATCAGCAGGACTGCCAGGATGTTCATTGCCTGTTTCTTCACAACCTGAGACCTTGTCCTACAAGCAAACAGCTTTGAATAATTTGGGAAACCAGGATAATGACACATCCCTGTGGCAACAAACTGAGGGTGTCTCATTTCCATGGATGAGAGTGGCACCACAGTGGATGCTGACCTGGGCATGGACACCACCACAGCTGAGAGTGCCTGAGATGCAGGAGGAAGCAGCTTGGAGATGTGCTGGTGACCTGGCTGAGATGTTTTCCCAGGCACAGGGTGATGTTTGAAGCCATCTGACCTTCCAAAGAGAAGCTGACATCTCATCCTGCACAATGCTGGCTCAGAGGCTGTTCCCCAGGGCTCCTAGCTCAGGAGTTCCCATTGACCTGGAGTGTCCCTGCATCCTGCTGGAGCAAGGCAGCTCCCTTCAGTGGAGAAGGAGATGGTGGTGGGAGCTGGGCCAGGGTGTTTGCCAGCACTGTGTGGGCAGGAGCTGCCTCTGGCTCCGTGGGTGGATGCTCCTGTCCATCCTCCCACGCCTGGAGACAAAGTGTTGGACATAGCTTTGCTTAAACTGGGGAGCGGCAGAGTTGTGTGCTGCTGCTGCTGCACAGGGTGCTGGCCAAAGCTTTATCAGAGCACCAGGGCCAGGCCACAGGCACTGCCCCAGCAGTGCACAGGGACCTGCCCTAGCTGCAAGGGGGCTCAGGCCCATGGTGCCAGCAGAACTAGCCCAAATTTGGGCCCCACTGGCTATTGTGGAATGATTCTGCCCATGCAGGGGGATGGGGCTGCAGGGAAGTGATGTGCTCAGGGTAAGGTCTGCAGCACTGGCAGCAGCCAACCTGGCTTTTATTAAAGCTTTCTTCAGAGCTCTGCTAAAGCCCTTCCAGATGTGAGCTGCCAGAGCCATCAGAGCCAGAGGGACCCAAGGGATGGGGAAGGGGAAGGCATGTATGTATGGTGGCTGCAGTTAAAATGGTATTGCAGAGCCTGGCCTGGCTGGGGGATGAAGGGGCTTCACTTCCATGAGTGGGACAGGGATGTGTGGGGAAGAGGGTGGAAGTCCCTGGGACAGTGGCGTTGGCTGTGGTGGCTGCATGGCAGCACTGTGGGGGCTGCAGCACTGGGGGCAGCACAGAGGAGCTGGAGCAGCAGGACTGAGGTTGGCTGTGGTCTGGCTGCAGTCTCGTGATCCCAGTGTCCAGACCTGCTGCAGGGTCCCATGGGAGCCCAGGGCAGCTGCAGCCTTCCTTCTCCTCCTGTTCTCCAGCAGCCACAGGGCTGGCATGGAGGAAGCAGCGTGGCACTCGCTGGGCTCTTCCATGTGCTGGGCTGGAGCACCAAGGAGGGCTCCGTGTCAGGAGCCATTCCTGGGCCGTGCTGGAGACAGCAGCATTTCTGCCTTGCTGGAGACTGCAGTTTTCCCATGGCTGAGGAGCTGCTGGGCTCACTGGGACATGGGGCTGGGCATGTGGCAATGCCACCATGCTGGGTCTGTGCCAAGAGCCAGGGCAGCTTGAGCCTATCCTTGGGACTGTGGGGTTTTGGTGTGCAAGAAGGGACATGAGGGATGCCACAGTGCCCCCTCATCACGACGTGCAGTGACTTTATGGGCAGGGGAACAGCAGTTCTGTGGCTGGAGCAGCAGCTCTGGACATCTTTACACTTGCCCAGAGCATCTCCTGACCCAGCAGCTGCAGGAAGCTCCTGTGTCCTTGCAGAGTGACCCCACATGCCTGGCACAAGTGTGGCCTGGCAGCTGCATGTCCCCAGCCCTGGGAGCCCCCACCAGCTCCCATATCCCTTCCCCTTCCCCAAGGGGACATTAGTGCCGGGCTGCCCGCCCTGTGCATTACAGGGATCAATGGGGCTGGATCTATACCACCAGCTCAGGACCAAAAAGCCCCAAAAGGCAACTGCAACCACCTCTGCCCAGCCCTAGGGCCTGGAACCCACCACAGCACGTGCTGGAGCCTTGGGAGTGCCAGCACCTCTCACCGCACCCGGGTGCCAGGGCAGCGTCACCGAGTCCCCCGCTAGCCCCAAAGCCAGAAATAGCAGAGCCTGTCATTCCCAGGGGTTATAAATAGCTTTGGCTATGGGGAGATGTTGTTTTTCTGCATGGAAAACGCTGCCCTAGTTCTGTTTCATCAATCTGCCACCAGAAATAGTCCTAATTTCTTGGACGTTTCTTGCTTCTTGGGTGTGGGTTAGGGCACTGCTTTGCAGGGGCTCTGGGGAGAGGGTAGGACAGGGGGGCTGAACCCACCTGGCTTCAGGGTACAGCCAGAGGGACCCCAGACCCCAAAGGGGAACCTCTCCATCCTCCAGTCATGAGCAGCATGTTGCCCAGGAAAAGCATGTCCCGTGCCTTACACCATCTGCAGATCAGGGGCTTTGGGGGCCACCAGGCTGTGATGACAGCAGGGCTGGCACAAGGCTGTGTCCCCACAGAACTCACAGACCATGTCTCTCCACAGCTGGACCCACAGGCCGTGCAGACGAAAAACTGGCACATGGATGTGATTGAGATGAACGGGGTAAGTGGGGCTGGGGAACCCACAGCCCCTCGCTGGGAGTGCAGCCCCTTCTTGCCTTCAGGCCAGCCAGGACTCACCCCCTGTCTCCCACAGATCAAGGTGGAGTTCTCCATGAAATTCACAAGCAGGGACATGAGCCTGAAGAGGACTCCGTCCAAAAAGCAGACTGGTGTCTTCGGGGTCAAAATCAGTGTTGTGACAAAGTAAATGCAGGGCTGTGGGGCTGATCTGCTCTGCTGGGTATGGGGTGTCCCCTCGCTCCCACCAACACTGGGGAGCTTGGCCTTTGCTCTCTGCTGGGGACTTCCCTGTTCCCTTTGCCGTTCCCATCCTTCCCTCCTGCATGCCCATCCTGCCCCTGGCCCGGGGTTTGCAGGGCTGGGCTGGCTGCCACGGGTTCCCCTGGGAATCTCGGCTGACGGCTCCGCTTCCCGAGCCAGGCGCGAGCGCTCCAAGGTGCCTTACATCGTGCGCCAGTGCATCGAGGAGGTGGAGAAGAGGGGCATTGAAGAGGTCGGCATCTACAGGATCTCTGGAGTTGCCACTGACATTCAGGCACTGAAAGCTGTCTTTGATGCGAGTGAGTGTCCTGGGGGAGCTTGGTGTTCCAATGGGATGATTCACAGGCACTGAGACCCCCCACCAGCCCTCTGCAAGCCCAGGGTTTGGTTATTGCACTGCACGTGTGCCAGATGTGCTGCTCTGCACGGGAAGGGGCTGGGAGTGAGGAGGGACAGAAACAGCAAAAACACCCAGAGATCCCAGCCCTGTTTGTGCCTCCACGCCTCTGAGCCGCCACCGCTCCTGGCTGGCTCCTGGGAGACACTGAGTCAGGGAAATGTTGCAAATGGATTTGCAAATCGTTGTGTGTCCTGTTGCCCAGCCAGGCGGGAACCACTCGGCTCTTCCAGCCTCAGCTTGGCTAATGGGGCTGTGAAGCCAGCAGTGCTGTTCCTGCTCTCCAGCTGGCAGCTTGTCTGGATAGCTGGAATGCCACAGAGGGTGGAGACCCGGAGGGGAAGGAGGGCAGGAGGCATCACGTTGATGCTCTCTGGACAGATAACAAGGACATCCTGGTGATGCTGAGTGACATGGACATCAATGCCATCGCTGGCACGCTGAAGCTGTACTTCCGTGAGCTGCCTGAGCCTCTCCTCACCGACAGACTCTACCCCGCCTTCATGGAGGGGATCGGTAAGGGCTCGGGGTGGGGAAGGGCTGGATGTGCAATCGTGGCTCAGTTGGGCACTGCTTGCTCTGAGACTCCCTAAGGTCCTTCCCAACTCGGCCCACTTGGTGCTGGCTGTTTTTGCTGGCTCCAGGCCAGCTCAGGGTTGGTGGTGCTGCTCCCCGGTGCTCACAGAGTGGCTGCTGGGAGGGATCTGGCTGTGGTGGGTGCTGCTGCTGCACCAGACCCTGGCCTGAGTCCTCTTTCTCTTTGCTCCAGCCCTCTCGGATCCTGCTGCCAAGGAGAACTGCATGATGCACCTTCTCCGCTCGCTGCCTGACCCCAACCTCATCACCTTCCTCTTCCTGCTGGAGCACTTGAAAAGGTAATGGCTCAGGGGCTGCCTGGGAGGGGTGGGAGGTGCAGGACGGGTCTCTCTCACTGCTTTGCCATGGGGATGGGATATGAGCAGAGTTGGAGCTGCTGTTTGATTCCTGTGGTGCCTGCATGGCTGCAGGCTGATACCAGACTGGAGGTAGATGGTGCTGTGCTGGTGCAGAGCAGGGCAGCAGCCAGGGCCAGCAACAGCAGCTTGGGGCAGGCATGGAGTGGTCCTGTCTCAGCCCTTCCAAGAGGGTAAAGCTCCAGGTGTGTCCCACCTGCCCCATCTCTCTGAGCTCTGGCAGCTGCAGCTTGTTTAGACCCTTCTCTGGTATTGGTGTTGTTTTTCCACATCTTCTCTCCTTGGGCCCTGTAGGATGCTGGTGGGATCCTGGAGCCATTCTGCCCCTCCAGAGCAGCCCCTGATGTCCCAGGACCACTGGCTGTGGTGCCAGCAGGGCCTGTGGTGTGCCTGGCCAGTGTTCCAGATCAGCTCTGCAGGGAGTACATGGCCTCTGGAAGCACAGAACACTTGGCTGCTGCAGCCGGTGTGCAGCTGGTTGGATGAGCTCTGCAGGGAGCAGCTGGCCTCAGGACAGGATGGGAATCAATTAGGAGCTCTGCAGTGTCCCCCTTAGCAGGAAAACAGCTCTGTGTCCCTTCCCACCAGTCCAGCAGTAGCCCTTGCAAAACGAGGTGCAACAATCTCTGTCACATGTCAGCAGCGGATGGCAAGAACCAAGGATAGTCAGCTCTGTGAAAATGTCCCAGAATGGCAGGTGACACCTGATGTCACCTGTCCCAGGGTGAGTGCAGCACTCAGTGTGTGGTTTGACAGGCCTTGTCTTGGTCCAGATGAGGTGCATCCAAACCTGGAGACTCAGGGACTGGGGCTTTCTAGGGGCACAAAACCCATGGAAGGCACACGGGCTGCATGTGGAAGGGCAGCAGAGCAGAACACAGCTTGGCCAGAGCTTGGGACTGGGGCTCACGGCTCATGGCTCATGTTTCTTGCATCAGGAAGGGCTTTTTTTTTTGTTCCTCTGGTTTGGCTAAAACCAAACAGAAAAAGTGATTGATGCTGGGGGATGGAGAAGGAAAAATCCACTTCCATCCTGAGAACAGGGCACAGCCAGTTCCCACATCTGCTCCCCTGGCTGGGGCTCAAGCGAGCAGCCTGTGCCGGGGAGCACAGCTGCCTCCTAACATGGCAATGTTGTGGTCCTGCTTCCCTCGATGCTGGCAGAGCTCCCACAGGGCTGTCAGGGCAGGGAGCCTCAAGGGGAGTGGGTGCAGGGGGCACGGGCTGGTGCAGAGCTCCTGGTACCCTGCAGGCTCAGGAAGGGTGGAGCCAGCAGTGTGGAAGTGAGGGCTTGGTTGCTGCCACATCACACCCAGGGCTCCCAGCCAGGCCCCGCGGCTCCGGCAGAGGCCATGAAGGGGGCAGAGCTCCCTGCCCTGCACCTGGGTTTTCTGAGGGCACAAAAGGCAGTGGAAATCTGGAGGTGCACCACTGCTGCTGGGAGAAGGGAGAGCAGCTCTCAGCCTCCACATCCCCCCATGGATTCCCACAGTTGTGGGCTGACACTGCCTCTCTCCCTGTACCCCACAGGGTGGCTGAAAAGGAGCCTATCAACAAAATGTCTCTCCACAATCTGGCCACTGTCTTTGGGCCAACACTGCTGAGGCCCTCAGAGGGGGAGAGCAAGGCACACCTCACCTTGGCCTCTGACATTTGGTCCCACGATGTGATGGCCCAGGTAAGAGCTGGATGGGTACTGGAGGGGTTCACCTGCCTGTCTGGGTAGATTTGTTACTTTCTGCTGGATGGGACAAGCTGGGAGGTGGCAGCTCTTCCCCTTTCTGTAGTAACACCCCCCATTTACCTTCTACAGGTCCAGGTCCTTCTCTACTACCTGCAGCATCCTCCCATCTCCTTCACCGAGCTCAAACGCAACACACTTTACTTCTCCACGGACGTGTAGCCTGCAGGCAGAAGGCACCAGCTGCAAACACTCCAGCTCCCTGCTGGGGGACACGGACTGGATCACAGCCCCCAAGGGAGACCAGCCCAGACCCAGGACGGTGCTGCCTGCAGCTCCTGTACAATCACGTTCCAGTGGCCTGGTCCCACCAGGTGCCAGGCCCTCTCTGTAAAGTAGTCGTGTCTTATGTCCCTTCTTGTGTTCAAGGATTGTTTTTATGTATATTTGCTCAACGGAAGAGGTAGTGACTGACAAGGGCTGCGGACACAGGCTTCCCCCTTGGCTAGTTTCCTCCTGGACTCCTTTCTGCCCACTCACTCCTACCAGACACCCGTTGCCTGAAGCCTGCAGTGCCCCAGAGTGCCTGTTTGCTGCCCAGCTCCCTGCCCATGCCTGCATGTGCAGCACTGGCTTGCTCCAAGGCCGGGAACTCAAGGGGCTCCCTCCCTGCTGACAGATGAGCAGCTCTGCTTTGGCTTCGCTGCCTGCGCAAACGTTGGACCCTGTGCCTGGATCCTGCTCTGGTCTGAGCAAACCTGCGACCACAAAGGCAGAGGAGCAGGGTGCTGCTTCCTCCCTGCCACGGTTCCCCTGGGTGTTTGCAGGCCAGTTCCCTCTCCAGCCCCAGCCCTGTGCTTTGCCTGTGTGTGTGTGTGGCATGGCGGTTCCTCCCCTCGCTGGATTTCGCCTCCGAGTAGCGTTACGGGGTAACGCCTCACACAAGGCTGGAGCCAGAGGTGCTGTGCTGCTCGTGATCCACAGCAGGCTGAAGGGATGGCCAGCCAGGCAGGTTTGCTTTCTGCACCATGGGCTGATTCCATGTCTGCTCTGGCACTGATGTGGTGTCAAATTTCTCCAGTCTGGAAATTTGGTGGGGAACAGGGTACCTGCTGTACAGTTCTGTGTCTGCCACAGCGAGGCACTCAGGCCCCTGCCAGCCCAGCACTGCCACGAGCACTGTATGCACCCCGTGGCACAGCCTGCTGGGCTACCAGCATTCCTCCCATGGCCATGGGGACAAGATTTTTTTTTCCCCTCCTTGGCCTTCCCTGCTGCACTGGGCACATGGCAGCACATGGCTCTGCCTCGGTAGCAGCCTGGCTGCCAGAGGCAAGTGCTCTGCAGCAGCTGGATGGTCACCCAGCCTGGGAACCAGCACAGAAGGATGGGAGGAGGAAAGCCTTCATGGCCCTCGTGACTGAAGGCAGAAATGCTTTGTTCTGTCTTTCTCCCAGAGTGGTTGTTGCTGGATTAGTTGTGCCCAGCCAGCTCAGGTCTGTTTGTTAGTGGCTCCAGTTCTTGACCCCTCCCAAGCTGATGGCTGGAGTTGTCACTTCATGTCCCAAGGCAGGACAGGCTGCCTGAGTGCCCAGCTCCCGGGATGTCCCCCACACTCCCACGTAGGTGTTGGTACCTGTTGGGACACGAAACCTTTCGCTCTGTGAGCTGAGTCCGTGTTCTTGTGGGAAAAGCCCCCCACCTCCCCAACTGCATCGGCCCTGTGCTCTCCTGTGCCAAATGGAGATGGATGAGAAGTGACCAAGCGTGTCCCTCACAGTGGCGTTGCCTTTACCCTCCCAACTAACAGACTGTTCCAGGTAGAGCCCAGCCACCGATGCACCAGGTATGTCCTCAGCCACCTCCCTGGGGAAGGCAGCACCTGCCAGCCCTGCACCAGCAAAACAACCAAGGAGGGGAGGTCTTGGTCTCCCTCCAAAGGGCTCACACTCCAGACCCTGCTCCTCTTGACTACCAGCTGAACAGAAGGGAAACAACATTGCAGAAAATAACCAGGCGTCTGTCTTGGCCCTGGACCCAGTAAGGAGGCCGAGCTTTAGATCTGCCTGCACAACAGATCCCTGTGTGTGTCTGATTTGTTACATGTGTCCAAGTCTCTCTCCACGACACTGTCATTGCAGACGGAGACTCTGTACAGACAAATCTCCCCCCGTGACAGTGGCTGGAGGCCCGGTCCCCATGGCCCAGCACAACAGGCTGTGGCTGTCCCCATGACTGGCTTTTACTTGTCCCTACAGAAGGAAAAGAGAGGGGTGGACTCTTGCAGCTACAGGTAGAATAGAACTGTTAATTAATAATTGACTTTCAAAAGTTGTTAAGGATATATTTTTGTTTGTGTTCTGTTTCAATTTCTGTAGATTATAAACTTTAAATGGCTGTAAAACCTCGTGAAGAGAAAAATAATGTTAATAAAAATGCAAAGCCCTGATATTTGCACAAAAGAATCCCTGTGGTGTTGCTGTTTGCACTGATCACTTTGGTATTACAGCTTCTTCTTTCTGTTGTGGAATTCTTGCTAGTTGCACTTCAAGCCAGTGGTATAAGCACAGGCATTGAGCCAGGCAATCTTTGAAGAGACTTATGGTTTGGGCTACATCCTTGCATTTTGGAGGAAAAAAACCCGGACTGTCTGGAGCCAGCCTGTTTAATCAGCCTAGAATTACTAAAGCTTAAAATTCAGCTGACTTATACAGCTTCTGGCCTGAGGATAATGAACAGGCAAAGCAAGGGACATCAGGAGATCTGGAAACCTCATCTGATAGATCACATGGTACTGTCTCCCCACTTCTTTCCATGTGGGAATGGGAGCCAATGTGCCTCCACACTGACCACTGACCACTGTATCACACTGGTAATATTGCTCTTCCAGGTCAACCAGGGCTGTCACTGTTCTGGGATGTCAAACTGTGGATGCAAAGGAGGGGAAATGGGTGGGAGAATCCTTATTATTTGTGTGCAGTGCATCTAACATGCCACGGCCTTGAAAAGATGAGAGGGAGTGTTTGCCTTTATGGAGTGGCTCAATGAAGGTTAAAACTGACCCTCTGAGGTCTGAGAACAGAGCTTGGTTAGAAGAAGAGGAGGGCAGATAGAACACCAGTCAAAGAGGCAGTAGTTCCTTGAGCTAACAGATGTTTTGATTTTAGCGCCAGTGTTGGGCAGAAATAACTTTACTTCCCCCATGTAACACTGGGACACCTGGAGGTGGCACAGGGACATGATGGGAAGCAGCTGTGTGCTGAATGAGTACCCAGTTATCTGTCAAACACTGGGTTATTCTCACAACTTTGCTTTCTAAGTCTCACTATCAAACTCCTGGAACTAATGGGGTGAGCCTGGGGCAGTTAAAGCAGTAGCAAGATTGTACTCCCACAGTGAGGTTAAATCAGGCTAGCCAAGTGGCTACAGAAAATTGTACTTCAGCAACAACCTCTTTTTTTCCCTTAAACTGTTTTGTTCATCTGCCAGTAACCACACAGCTCTAAGGCTAAGGATTCCTTTCTGCTTTTCCCTTTAAAACATGGCAAAGAAATCTGGCGCTCATCTCTGTACTTGAAATAAGACAAATTGTACAGATGGTGGTTTGTCTTCAGATGGTATTTTAAGAAAAGCCTGGAACAAACTTATTTCTCCACAGGATCTTACCTCTCCCCAACAGAGTAGCAAGATGCAAACTAGTGACTGTTAAAACACTTGCAGCATCTTCAAATATATAGTAACCTAAATCAGTGCATTTCTCCTAGAAGATTGTCCTCCTGCCTTCTTTTGATGCTAGCAACAGACTTAATCAAAATCAGCCCCAAAAGATGGAAAGAGCTCAGAGTCCAGGCATGTTTCCTGGAAACTGAAGTCAGCTGATCTGTCCTGGAGATGCTGCTCTGTGCCTGGCTCCATCCCCCATGCTCCCACAAGCCTGCCTGGAGCAGCTTGCCAGGGCTCGCAGCCAGGTTGCTGTTAGTCATTCAGAAAGTGGCCAGCTCTGCCCCACTCGCACTGGCCAGGACTCCAGAGGCAGTGGAAAGGTAAGCCTGATGGTTGTGCCGTGATGCAGGCTCTCAGCAGCAGCACTGGAACAGGGAATGTTGCTCCTGAGGGATCGGGCTGTTACCGGAGGTAGTAATCGACTGCAGCGGAGAAAGCGGCGAATCCTCCGCAGCCGATCACCCCGGCCTTCAACCCAGCTGCAAGGCAAGGGTGGGAAACAATGAGACAAAGTAGGAAAAGTATTCTTCTCCCCAGTAATCTGTGCTGGCTCAAAGAGCTCACACAGGCAGGAACCTGGCAGTGCCCTCCCAGGGGACACTGGCACTGCTGCACAGCCCCTCGGGGCCAGCAGCATTGGCTCTCTCGGTGCTGTGTCCTCAGGCTCACCCAGGGGACAGAACAGAACCCTCCAGTAGTCACTGCTGATTTTATTGTGCTCTCATCTGAGCCCTGCAAGTGGCTTGGTGGGACCAGGGAGGGATAGGAAGAGCAGCCACTGCTCTGACAGCTCTAACAGGATTAGGTTGAGGACAGACACAACTTAACAAGCTCAATTAGAAGCATTTTCAAGAGCTTTCTTTTCATTCATGCTCCATAAAACAGGACAGGTTTTTTTTCTTAAGGACAGTGAGAGAAATTTGATATTTCTGATGAGCACAGCAGCTCTCTCCTACTTGGGGATTTTTCCAGATGTTAGCACTAAAACAAAAGTCCCCACTAGTGCTGCTGGACTAAAACCCCAGTGCTCCTTCTTGTTCATATGTAAGTAGAACTGTCTGTTTGAATTGACACATGAGAAAGAAGAAAAGCATTTTACACATGGTACAAAAGAAGAGAGTAGAGTTCTTTAGTTCTAATTTCAAAGGAGAGTAGCAGAGACAGTGAAATCATAGATGTGTAGAGCTCACTTAACACAAGAGCTTCTAAGCTGCTCTATGTATTTTTGTCTCTCTCCCACGACACCAGAGAAGAGTGTGAGCAGCCACCACCATCTCCTTCTCCTGATTTTTCTTTCATGTGAATTTTGCTGATTTTCCTCTGTGACCAACCCCTCCTTATCCACACTTATTCTTGCAGCTGACAGTTCAGCCAGTCCGGAGCACACTCTCACCTCACCACAATCCCGAGCAAAGAGGTTTGCAGTGTGTGTGTTGCACTAAGAACATCATGTGCTGCATAACCAAATTCAATCTTATCACAGTTATCACAGAAACAGTTCCCAGCAGGCACCACCAACCTCTGAAGCCGATGGCTCCTCCTGTGATGCAGCCACTGATAACACTGTTCTTCCAGTCTGACTTCCCACGATACTGTGGGATTAGAAATCACAGTCAAACAAGTAAACATGGGATAAACATTCCATGTCTGTGCTAACAGCAAGGAAGATTAAACGACCTTCCATCCCCTTCTCAGCTGAGGATGTTCTTCCCTCTGCTCTCAGCAGATGGCCCTGCACTCCCAAACTTGCAGGGCCGGGAAGGGAGGAAGGAGCAGGTACAGCTGGGAGAGGTAAGATAAATCCATACAGTGCAATGCAGAGCTGTGGGAAGGATCCTCAGATGAGCCAGAACAACCCCCAGAACACAGCCCTGAGTTTGAGAGTGCAATAACTACATGAGAGCAGCCCTGAGCCTGGCCATGCAGCTGGTCCTTGGCACAGGCGAGAGTCACAGCACCTGCAGACAAAGATGGACTATTTCCATAGCCAGGACATGCTGGATTTTCACCAGTGCAGAGATCTCTTTGTTCTGCTCCATTGTGCAAGCAGATACTCTTTTCTTCTAGATGAGTTAAGAAGTAATTGTGCCTTTTAATTAAAAGGCAGGATTCAAATTCAAAACAGGGTAATTTTCCTATTTAAAAAAGCAGATGATAGATTTACCACTGAGCTGCACAAGGTCATTTCTGGCTGTAGAAGACAGATGAAAACCAGCCTGTTACTCAAGAAGTTTCATCAAAGGATACCTTTCTGCATATGGAATTTTTAGACACTCAAATTGCCATATTGCAACTCACAGTTTGACATTTTACACAATCACTTGTACCCAGGGTTTTAAAAAGTAATGCCTATGCTTGCCAATACATTCAGGACTTAAACTGAAAAGGACTTTGCTATTGCAGAAGAGTTCCTCATTCTGTCAGGGGAACAGCTCTGAAGACAGATCTTGAAGCTGAAAAGCTTTGCTGGCCAAGAAAAAAAAGCAGCCTGTTCCATTACCCTATTGCAAAGAGGATATATGTACTTATTTGGATCTAGTAAAAGATTTTTAAAAAGTACCAGAAAACATTTCTTAATGGTTGAGAGGCTCTTACTCACAGATTCTACCACACATTCTGTGCAGGAAAACATGGCACCCACGATAGCGAAGTTCTTGGCGTAGGAGATGCCTCGCTGCCCCATGTCCTTGAGCACCTCTTTGGCCGTGGGTGTGCGATAGGGATCCTTGGGATCAAACCCCACGTTGGTGTCAATGCCAGCTGTGAAGATACCAAACGCACCTCCCAGAACAAATCCTGTAAAAGATAAACAGAATGAATTTGGCTGGGTTGGAGCAGCACATTACCTGCAGGCCATGAAGTGGCTGTGCTCCCGCTGTCTGTGAGCGCTGCACTGTGACAGGGGCAGGAATCTCTTGGTACCACGGCCACTTGTGACAGCCTGTGCTGTGCTGAGGAAAGGCCATGAGCACCTGTGCCTCCCCAAGGAAGGCAGACAGAGATCCCGCCTTGGAACACGTCCAAGGCACTGGAGGAGCCTTAGGAGAATAATCAAAACACGTGGGCTGCAGCCTTTTCTCCATCCGGCCCTGTCCCGACGCCAAAGGGACCCCCGAACCACCCCTCAGCTGCCCGCCCCGTCCTCCCAGCGCCGCACCTCCCACGCAAGCCAGCGCCGCCTTGAAGGGGCAGCTTTCCATGACCCGCTCCACCATCTTCTGCTCCTCGCTCTTGGGCGGGCAGGGAATTCCGCCGAGGACGGCGGGGTCCCAGACGCGGGGCTGCCGCTTGTCGCCCACGAGGTGCTGCAGGAGCAGGCTGTACTGCAGCGGCGGCGGCGGCGGCGCCGGCTCTCCGGACGCTGAGGGCGGCGGGGCCGCCATGATGGGCTTGTGCACCCACGGGCACCCGGCGCCGCGTCCGGGCCCGCTGGAGCCGCCGCAGCGGGGGCTCATGGGAGTTGTAGTTCCGCAGCGGGGAGAAGCCGGCCGCGCACTGCGGTGTTTTGACTACACCTCCCAGTCTGCCCCGCGCCGACACCTTGGGGAAGAACTACCACTCCCGGCGCGTTCCGCGGCGCGCCGCGGGGATTGGGCGTCCCGGGCAGCCAGGGGACTACATTACCCGGCGTGCCGCACGCCAGCCCCCTGGCGGCCGGTGCGGCCGGTGCAGGTGAGGTGAGGGCTCCGGCTGCGGAGCATCCCCGAGCGCGACGGCGGCGGCGGCGGCTGCAGGTGAGCGCGGGGAGGTGAGGGCAGTGCGGGGGGACTGACAGGACTGTGGAGAACCGGCAGCCTCGCGCCGGGCATCCCCGTGCTGGGGGAGCGCTGAGGTGCCGCAGTGCGGGACGCAGTCCCTGTGCCCCGGCCGAGGTGAGAGGAGGGGGTGAAGTGTGGCGGTGTCCCCGCCGTGTCCCTACATCCTCCCCGCGGCTGACTCCGGCTCCGCGCCGGTGTCTGAGGGCAACAGGTCCCGCACGCTGCCCGTGCCCGCACCGTCCCGCTGGAGCCGAGCCGGGGCTCTGAGGGCAGCCGGGCTCCCGCGGCCCCCGCGGGGCTCTGAGGGCAGCCGGGCTCCCGCGGCCCCCGGGGGGCTCTGAGGGCAGCCGGGCTCCCGCGGCCCCCGCGGGGCTCTGAGGGCAGCGGGAGCCCGGGCGGGTCGTGCCCGCAGCTCTGGTGAGGCTGCCCGGCCCAAGGCACCTGAGCCTGGCAAAGGCGTCCCCGCTGTGCCACGGCCCCGGGACTCCCCGGCTGCTCCCTGGGGAGAGCTCGGTCTCCTCTGGCGTAGGGCAGAGGTGTTACTTCAGATGGGTAGCTCAAAAGGGCTCTGAAAATATCCACAGTATTCCGTCACAAAATGCGAACTCGGCTCGTGTCAAATCGTGCACAAACCTTAGCTCTGGGGAGCTCGTTCTGTTTGGTGATGAGGTGAGAAATGTTGGTTTTCCTTTTGGTAAACAAGGTGCAGTGAGCATTAAAAAAAATCTATGTGTCTTGCTTGTGTTGCTTTTTTATTCACCTGTTTTACTTTCATGTTCTTGTGGACTAGAGCCAGTTTTCATCTTCACAAGTGATAATAGAGGTGCCTTAAAATACCTTTCTTCTTATTTGATATTTTTCTATTTTAAGTTACTCAGAGGTTTTAAAATCTATGAGAAATAGTTGTCTCGGTTTCAATAGGATGCGTGGAATTATTGTATTTCAATAACTGAAAATTACTTTAAAAATTAAGTAAATGATGCATTGGTATGAAGTCTTCCTGACATCCTGAAACACAACTTTTTAGAGGTCCCAAAGTAATACATTTTCTTTTCTATTTTAGTAATTTTTTTCTCTGTCCTGCTTATGTCTTAGTCTAAGTAGGTTCAAATAACGATTTAAATGGATGGTTTTATCACTTCAAATACTTCAATAGACTAAGTTCAACAACTTTCCTCTAAATCCCACTGCCCTCTACTGGCTGCACCAGCAGGGCCCGCCTGCCCACTGCTGTTCCCTCTTTTTTTTTTTTTCTTTCGTCCTTGGGATTTTTTAAATTTTAATTTTTTTTGTTTAGGGGTTTTTCTCCCCTTTTTTTTTTTCAAGGTCAAAGCCCGTGAACAAGCACGTGGTTAAAATCTACTACAGCAGGATCTTTGCAAGGTAGAGGAGGTTGCTGGCAGGATGATCTCCCTAAGGAACCCTCAACTTAAAGATTTCAATCTTCTTGATCTAAAATAACCTTGCTGGGCTGATCTCGAAGTCACACAGCAAAGCCTAATTTCCAAAGGCCTAAGGGAAAAAAAAAACTCATACATGTTGTGTTGGGAATTTCAGCACTGAGTTTATATGTATAGTTGAAATATTGCTTTGTCTTTCTTTTCCCATTCCCTGAGTTTTGGAAAAAAATGCTGGGTTACTATTTGTTTGTAAAGAAAATATTTAAGCAAGAATTTTGTAAATATGATACATATTTATGGATATTAATTTGTAATTAGATTAGAGTTCTTTCCCCTCCTTAGATATTTAATCGTTTTCACCCCTTCCCATTCACCCTGTCCTATGTTCTACAAACAAACAAATTCTGATGCCTGAGTATTTGAGTAATCTCATCTGCCTGAACAGATTTTTCGTGTGGGTGAAATCAGATGGACAGTTAAGGATTTGAGAGGGACTATGAGAGCTCAGCACATCTTTGATAAACAAGTTGTTCACATAAAACTTTCAGCTGTTTCTTTTCTCCAAGCCTGTGAACCTTCATCACTGCAGAGTGTGCAGCCGATGCATCCGACCCTCTTCCTTCTCCCTGAAGCCACTCTCTTCATCTGGAGCAGTTCAGTCCAGTGCAACAGCTCAGGTTATTTTTAACCTTGCCTAGTCCCACGAAATGAACCATTTTGAATTCGGGTGAGTGTGAGGGCAGCAGCGGGTGCAGATGATCCCGAGCTTTTGTGCTGCTCCAAGGAGCTCGGTGTCTGTTTCAGCAGAGGGCAGCACATGGTGACACTGATTAATTGCGTTTCACTTGACCTTCACAGTGATTCAGTGACTCCCACACTTCAGAATTCTCCAGACAGGGTAAATCTTGGAAATAATGAGGGGTTTGTCAGAAATCCTGGTTTTGCATATGTCTTGGTTGTAGAGTTCTGAGGTTTTGAATAGACTCTAGCAGTGTTATTAAAAAATTAAAATAAGTTTTCTCAGTCCTCAACTTTTGTTTTGTCAAACTGCCAGTTCTAGAGTATTTTCTGAAGTTATTCAGCTGGGCAAGAAGTGACTGAAGGTGGAGGTCAACAAGAATTAGATCAAATCCATTCTTTTTCACTCATTCCTTCCTGTGGGCACCATTTTTTCCTTATCAGAACTGCCATGATGTAAGGGTGAATAAGAAGATGAGATAAATTATTGAGTATTTTAATTTTAAAAAGGGAAAACTTTTAATTACCACAAGCAGAAGAAAGTGGGGCTGCTTTGCAGGTGGTCACACTGCTGATATCACCTGCTGTGAACAAAGAGTGGCTGCAAAAGGGAAGGTGCTGGGACCTGCTGGGCTTTGTTTTCACCTTATGGTATTCTCATCCATACATTATATTTAATCCTTTCCTACTTCTCATTGACATTGTGAATGTAGTGTTTTGTCTTTTTTCTTTAAAAGACTTTAGGTTTGAAAGTGCACTGGAGAAGTGAAGTGCTCTGTGAAATAGATCTAACTTCAGTGAAGGAAAGCTGCTTCAGCTTTCCTTAGCCTTTGAGTTTAACAAATTTATTTGAGAGTGCAGCTGAGCTGTTTTTTCTCTTCTAAAGTGCCTTTCAGTGTTGGAGAATACTGTGTCTCTACCATGGCAAACAGATAAAGTACTAAGAAAAAGGTTAGATTATAGGTAGGTGACAGGTATATTGGAGTTAAAACTCAAAAGGTATCCTGACTCACTGTTTTTCCAAATTTTTTTTTGCTTTAAGTCAATATAAAATAGACTGCAGAGAGAGATCTTGGACTAAAATCTCCTTTTAGGATCAGCAGACTTGTTCCTTGTGACTGTGCTCTGTAACTCAGAGAGAAGGAACAGGATGTGGCTTTTCAAGATGAGTGTTTGATCCTGCCTGCTCTCCCTAACGTTTTAGATCTCAAAGTCTGCACCCTCTTTGAAAGCAAGGAGGTTTCTTTGTGTTTGTTCCACTTCAGCTAGGTACTCCTCCTCTTTACAGTTTGCCCAATATTACATATATTTTTCTTTTCACCTATAAAATTTGAAAAATACTTGTGTAGTCTAAAAATGTTTCAGGCATCATCATTACCCAGGGCTTTCAGCTGTTGCTATAGAAGCCTAAATTCTCTTTGAGAGACCTTTCCAGTAGAAAGAAGTTGATACTGCAGGAAAGTTGTCATGGAAATACACAGCAAAAAGAGAAAGGAAATTTCAGTTTGATGACTGTCACATGGGCTTAGCCTGCCTGGTGAAGTGGCTCCCTATCTGGAGATCTGCTTCTGCAGATTCTCTTGATTGTGTTCCAGTGGATTGGAAAGCTGTGGGCTTGAACCTAAAGAAATAAATTATTTAACATTTATATAACCAAATATACCTCTTCAACTCAGAGAACTTTATCCAGATTTGAGTTTCCAGGTGATGGCAGACCAGGAGATTGCCAGTAGCCTGGCTCTAATGGGGGATGGAGCTGTGGCACAGCTATTTCTTATATTTCTGGCAATGATCACTCTGAAAGGATTTATTGAAGTACCACGATTGAAATGAAGCTCTCAGAACTAATTTTTAAATGACAAACTAAAAATAGTTTATTCTGCAAGCTTCAGTGCCATTCCAGATTTGAACAGGAGCCCTTTGTGTTCAGCTAAATGATGGGATAAGCAGATCCCTTCCCATAAATTTCTTATACCATCACCAAGCTTGGTTGGCTCCCTGGTTTCATGCTTTTTGTGCCCCTCTTACTAAAACCTCCTGATGTCTAATAAATGTGATTATGAGTGAGCTGCCTTTAAATATCTATTACCACAGTCACCATGGTAACTGCTGTAAGAGTTCCTTGCTGATAAAAGGTTTTCAGCTCCCCGAGATACAGCAGGGCAAAATGCTTAGGCTGTTGTTTTCACGGTTTGAATGGGATCAAAGAGGACAAAATAACATACTCCTGATTTTTGATAGCAGTGGATGTTAGTGGAATTGAAAGGAATAAGATTTATTCTGGAGGCTGTCCTCAGATCAGGGAATAGAGGACAGTTCCACAGGCAGGGACAGCCCAGCTTTCCTTGGACAGCAGGCAGGAATGGGAAGGTGCCACTCCCTCTGGCTGAGCCAACACTTGGCCTTTCTTTCAATACTGTCAGCAAGTGAACTAATTAACCCCAACAAAGGATGCAAAACTGTGATATTCCACCTGCCACAGGAGCAGGCAGAGTTGCTGAGTGATTCAGTGGGGAGTAGAAAGAATTGAGCTGGCTTGTGTGTTCTCAAACTGCTCTGTTTTCCTCTTGGCCTTCAGCTGCTGTGTACCAGGGCAGTGGTGTTAGCTGGACAATGTTCAGAGTGACTTCCCTGCTGTCCTGATTTCCAAGTCCTCCTCTTCCCTTCTCTCACATCTGCTTTCTTTTTGGAGTTCCTGTTGTGCAGCCAATCAATCCTTTGCTCTGTAATGACAGTTGTTTCTATAGGCTTCCACATGACAGATGTGTCCCTCACACAAGCTGTCACCTCATGGGGTTGTTTTGCTTCCATTTATTTATTTACTTATGGTAAACAGGTCACAAACTCCATAGGACACTTCTTCCTTTTCAAACAATCTGTTCTCTTGCTTCATTGCCCTCCTACTTTAATTTCTGCTGGAGATTTTAAATTATCACTTGCTTTTATAGAAACATGGAAAATTGAGCACCTATTCCTGCTGCTTTCCCACTTCATTGCCTGTGCCTCCTGCTTCTGGCATTTGGACCTTTTGGTAAGGGAGGCTTCTGCTCTGGTAATGAGCTGTTTGGTGTGGCTGGGAAATGAGAAATGCTGCATGGGAAAATGAGACCTTGAGGAGAGGAGCAGTTTGCATCCACTTTGTGTGTGGGGGGACAACTGGCACAGCAGAGCCACCACGAGTGGCACTGAGCACACTGGATGGGAAGGTTTTCCTGCAGGATGAGCTCATGCTGGTGAAATGTTGATATTTGTCCTTACCTGCCTCATAGGCAATATGAGCTACATGCCAAGATTTTTTTTGCTGAGGTTAAGGATGCTTCTAATTCATTTTAGTTATAAGGTTTACTGAGTGCCAGATTTGCACCAAGGGTTTAAAATCTGAAGTGATTATGATTGCTGACCCAGACATCTAAGGAAATAATTTCTTATGAAGTCTTGAAAGCAGAACCTGGGTCTCAGAATGGAATTTGCCTGCATTATACCACTGCTTGTTTCTTAATGGTTCTTCTGTAGCATTGTGGTTAATGCTGGGAGGGTCTCAGTGTTTGGGCACTTCAGATTTCAGCTGCATGGTTCAATTTCTCAAGCCTGCTAAGCTGATTTAAAAGTGTAAGCAGTAGCAAACATGTTTGTTTGTACAAACTGTCTAGAAGAAAGGAATTGTTGAACTTTAATTTAGATTCTCCCTTTTTTTCTGGATTTGATTACATCATCAAAGCCAAATTTCTATGCTGAATTTCGGGGTGCCTCTATATAACAGTGTGCACGTCTGTCAAAACTGCTGATTCATATGGGAGTTAAAATCAATGAGCGCTGTAGACCCGTGCTAATTTGTGGTATTTATTCAGTAATTTAGGTGCTTTCATTTCCTGACCTGTAAAATAAATGAGTTATTAAACTACTGAAATGATCGAGTGATTCTGATCGCGCGTCTGTAAAAGACGCCGAGAGGAAACACGAGATGGGAACTCCAAGGCATTGCTGTGTGGGGAATCATAGCTTGCCAAGAGCCTTTTTTCTGCAATCCTGATCTGCATTAGAGGCCTTGTCCCTCTCCTGGGACTTGAGCTCCTCGTGCTTCCTGAGCTCCATCTGTGGATTTGCCCTGGTTTGGTTCCTGCTGGGCTCCCAGGCGATCCCGCAGCTCCACTCCCGCTCCGGCTGCCGGCACTTCCAGCGTGAATCCCTCGGAAACAAAGCCGATACCTCAGCTCTGTCATTTGCATCCGCCTGAAACGCACCGAGAAGTTCAAAGCAGTGGGACATTGCTCCAGAATCCCGTCGGGGTTTTTAATTCCAAGGCAGCCTCCAGCACACATCTTCTCCAGGGCTTCATTTTGCTCCGCATTGTCAGTGATTTAATGGAATGTGCTCCTGTTCTGGGCTCCTTGGAGGTTCTAACCTGTTGGAATTCCTCTCCTGTTAGGTGATAAAATGCCAGCTTTTCCAGCATGAGATCCCTCTGGGACAATAAGTAAAGGCACAAGTAGGGTTGTGCAGCATTTTGCCTGGGTAGGTAGTGAAAACTTGCTGTGCTACTTGAATATGGTAATTCTCTATGAATTGTTAATGAGTGCCACATTATAACCTATATAGCAGAAAACAGCGAGGAATCATAAAATAGAAAGTTACTCCCTTTCCCCTAAGTCTTTCTTGCTTTTAATCATTGAAATAAAAATTTAAAAAATCAGTTAGTAAAAAAGAGAAGTAGAAGTCTTACTGTGCTCTTTTAGGGAAGAGCACTCAGTATTGCTTTTTTTGCATGTTTAGATTTACCCCCATTTTGAATAACAGGGTGACTGCAGAAAAGCTGTTCTTGGTTGTTGATGATGCCTAAGGAAGTAGAGACATTTGACAATTGCAAAGAATAATAAACTTTGCATAAATGTGTGCAAAAGTGATCAGTGATTTTTATTTTAAGTATATGAAATATGAGGAGTGTTTCTTTGCTACATAGATTTCCTTTCTCATTTTGTCTTTTTCTGTGGGTTAGCTTTTTTTTTCCTTTGGTAGATAAATGTGTGTTAACTCTTGAGTGTTCTACTCAGAAATTACAGAAACACTGAAAAATGCTGGCACATCTTACAGACTCACTTTTGAAATAGGCAGTTTCCTAATTCTATTTTTGACTGACTCAGTGGCTGTTCCCTTGGAAATTCTCAAGTTGTTGTCTGGTCTTCTGAAATTTTGGCAATAGGCACCAGAGGAAGCTGTTTTTCTTGTCTTCTGTAGCACTCCATGTTCCATAAAACATTATCTGCCCTTTTTCACACCAGTTTAATTATCCTAGTTTCTTCTAGCAACAAGCATTTTCTCCTCTTGCAGGTCAAAGCTGGTAGCCACAGGCTGAGCCCCTCAGGTGTTGAGTAGGAACACAAAAATGTGAGTAGTCTCTTATGAGCAGGGAAGGAAAAATAAATCCCAGTTGTCCAAGGCAGCTCACACAGCTTACTTGTGCTGGTGGAGCCTTTTTGGCAGCAGCTGCAGGAGTTCCATCCACCCATTTGATCAGCAGCATCTTGTTGACTGAGCAGCAGTTGTTTTTGTCAAAATGGAAAGTGGTGCCCCGTGATTCACTCTGCAAACGTCCACCAGCAGCATGAACTTCCTGACATCTGCACTGCAACTGAGAAAATAAAGAAGTTGGGATCAGTTATGTCCAAAAGGGAAGAAAGCACAGAGTAAAAGCCATGGCCTGACTCCACTAATACCCACTGTCTGATGCAGGCTTGCCTTTGTAATTGCTTCTGGTTTGCTAACTCCAGACAGCAATGTCCCAAGTCTTCCAGCTGAATTAGAGACTTGCTTTAAAAAGACATTGTTATTGACATAATAGCCTTGTTTATGGAATTTCTCTCCTTTGTAATTAAGATTGTTTCATGCACAAAAGCAGTTAAATATGGCATAAATATCTGTAAATGCAAAGATATTTTAAACCTTGTTCCTTGTGTGAGCCTTTTCTCTGCACTATGCATTTGCTTCTCAAATGAGCTGTGCCACTCAAAATTCTGCCCTTTGCCCATTTTATTACATTCTCATCCATGGTTGTTCTTGTGGAATTGTACCATTAATGTAGTTTGCAACATAAAGCCTTGAGATTCCTCAAATGCAGTATTTTAAAGGTATTAATGGTGAGGTTTGATCTTATTCTCTCATACCTTGTAGGGAAGTTGTGGGAGCAAGTGCATTGAGCAGAATGCAGGCAATATGTTCACTGTTATTTTGTCTGTCAACCAATTTTACCAGCTGGGTGAGAACCTGGCAGATACTTGAAAAAAGTTTATATTGCTACTTGAAATTGTTTTCTCACCCTGGCTGTGTGAAAGTAATTATGGTTAAGGCCCTGGCTTTCTTTGAGCCTGGCTAACTCATTTTAGCTGTTTGTTTCTGGGCTGTTTTTTCATTAAACAGAAAGGCAATTTATCAATTCAGAAAGTTTTATGCTGAATAATTCTTTGGTCTGAGAAAAGAGATCAGGTAATTATAGCCATAAGGGCTACCAGAAAACCTCAAAATAAACAAATATACTGTCTGGTCTTGTTGGGCTTGGGGAAATTCTTCACCACTATTCCAGGCTGTCTCTCCAAGCTGAAGTATGCAAATGTTGTGACTGTCTCCTTACAGCCAAGCATTTCATTTTTAGGTTTTGGTCAAGTTATATTTATCAAATGTATCCCAAAGATATTTTAGACTGCAATAGAGGAGCTCATCTTGCCTCCCCACTCCCTCATTTCAGTTGTTTACTTCTCTTGGCTGGAGGACAGGAAAACCTACCAAGCTGCCAACACTGAGCCCAGACAAACTCACCAGCAATGGCAGAGGGGCAGAACACTGCACTCCAAAGAGGGTTTGATTTCTTCAGCCAAAGAAGCTTCTCAGCAAGGTGTCTGCACCTGATGTCCCTCTCATCTGTGAGCTCAAGGTCCAGGTACCTGCAGCTGTTTGCCCTGAGCTGGTGTTTTTGAGCTGCATCTGTTCAGTTGTGAAGGTGGCCCATGATCAGAGCTGTAGTCCCTCCCCTGGGCACCCTGCATCATGTGTGGGCTCACTTCCTCAGGGAGGAGGAACACTGCATTCAGATCAAGTATCTACAGGAACTTCCTCCTTATGTGAGCTGTGAGTAATCTCAACAACTCTGAATGTGTAAAAATACAGAATGGGCAAGTTCTACCACACAGCCTGACCTCGGATATTGAAGAAAATATCAAAATAGGCTGGATAGGGGCATTGGGGCAAAGTTGGAGTAGCACCTGACTGAATTTAGGGACTTGGAACTAATAATGTCTGCTTGAGACCTACCAAACACAGAGCTTTATCCTGTCCTAAGTAAGTCATGGTGTGCTCTTTTGTCTTGTTCTGGCATTCTAAGGTAAGGCAAGAGCTCATTACTCTTAAGAATATCACAAAGTTGGATCCCAAATCCATAATCTTCATAGGAGACTTGGCTTGGACTCCATCTGTTTGGTTACTCTATGGTAACAGTAGTGGTGCCAACAATGAGCTGAAACATAAATTTACTCTTGGCATAACATCAGCTTCCTTCAGGCCCCTTTGGCACCTTGAGTAAGGAGGTTGCAATAAGGTTGGACTATTCAGAGCCATCAACACTTTTTAAATATTATAAATCTTTCCTATTTCTCTACTAGAAACATTTACTGTAGTGTCAATATTACTTAAATACCAGGTTCACACTGTTGGGAGGGAGAATTCCTGATCTGTAGTCACAGGCTGAATGTCTTTGGTCAGAGACACCAGAGGGTGATCAGACCCTCTCTAGACAGAATTGGACAAAAAGCCCTGTTTTAAACATTTTTGTTTTCTGTTTGAAATTTGGATTTGATGTCTTTGCATCAACTTGATACTATTTCTGCTTGCTTTAACTCTGTTAAGACCTCTGGCCTTTTTCTTCCTGTTTTCAATCCTGAAATGCTTTTCAAAAATCTTAAGGAAGAGAAACATTCTCAAGCATTTGTTCGCTCTTGTCCTTTATTTTTTCTCTTCTAAATAAAGAACAGATTGACCCTTCTTGGGCAGCTCAAGTCACTCAGGAGACTGATTCTGGTTTCTTTTGTAAAAGCTTCTGTCTTAGTGCATCTTCCTTCCCTACACCCACTTTTCCACTTTGTTGAAGCAATGGTGGAGGCAAGGAAACTGTCATAAGGTGTCCTGGCTGCAATTGCTGGCACTCTGGGGAATGTATTATTGTGGAATAGAAAAACTTCTGAAAGCTGCTTTTGTGTTTTCCTCTGAAAATGCCTTTTTCTATGCCACCTCCTTGCCCTTTCTCTGTGGTATGTGCCACATGTTTTTTGCTTGATTGGATCATCCAGACCAATGTGTGGTTTATGCTCTGCCCAGTGCCCAGTCCTGCAGCTGGGGATGATGGATGGGACCCTGAAAAAAACTTATCTACCTTAAGGATTGAAGCATCTCAGTGTTATGGATGTAGGCTACAAATTGCTTTCTTGCATAAATCCTCCTTGCTTTGATGAAAATATAATATTTGTCATTCCCCGAGTGAGCGAGTGGCTGTGTGTGCTGAATGCCGAGGCGCCGGTGGAGCCAGCTTGCTTCCGTGTGTGAATCATTTCTCAAGCGGCTCTCTGTGTCTCTCTGCAATGTGGTTTTCCTCTCAGGGAAGCACTCAAGCCCTGAATTTTCAGTCTGGCTTGCACATGCTGTCAGAAGCTAGTGGGAGACACTTTTCTTTTTAATGCAGAAAAGAGGACAAGCTTAATAATGTGAGTATTTTATTATCTTTTTTTTTTTTATGGTGGGAACTGTATTCTCTGTAGAAGGATTCTCGGGTCAGTAATGTATTTGTAGAGTGAATGAACCTGCTTTGCTCAACAACACTTTTTTTCATATTATCTCAATATGTAAAACTAAATTGAATTAATCAAAAATAGGGTAAACAAGTCTGCGTTAGTTGAAAATGGGCTGGAGGTGGTCTAAAAGCCATTACAACCACAGAAAGAAATCCCCTCATGAGCTGGCTACTGTATTTTCCTCCTGCTCATCTGCATAGATTTAGTGACAGAAGGAGTGAACCTGTTTCTGTTCCTGCTTTCTCCTCTGGCAGTTTACGGTCGTTCCCTGGCCGTGAAACGAAGCGGGAGCACGAGCAGAGTTTCCTGTGCTGCTGCATGTGCACACAGTCCAGTGAAGGAAGGGCAGAAGGAAACGGGCTGCTGAGCCAGGAGCTTTGGCAGCTCATGTCTGTGGGAGCAGGGGAAGCACTGGGGGCACTCCAGCAGGTACCTCTTACAGCCCCATGGCACAGAGCTGGCCAGGTTCTCAGCAGGACCCTTTCATTACAGCACCTCAGCTGTTGGCTTTAGAATTGTATTGTGGCTAAAGATTGGTCATAGAAACAATTGTAATAATAGCAGCATTTATAGAGCAGGCAATATGGCAAAGTTGTAGAGGTGTTAATTAAGCCCTGTGTGTGTAGCAGTGAAGGATCAGTGGTTGAACTGGTTTGAGAACAGGGATTCTCTACCTTTTTCTGTTGTGTACAGTTCTGGATATTCCCTACAGATCCTTTCTGGTTTGCATGTTTCTTTCTAAATTAAAGTGTTCTTTGTCCCTGTAACCTCGGCACGAGAGAGGATACCTGATTTGCTCAGTGTTGTGTGCAGAATTGGACAGGTAACTACCTCAGAAATTCCTCATCCCAACATGCACATGGCTATGTGCTACCCCTTCCCTTTCTTGAGCAGCTCTAACCCAATTTAATTTCACTGTGTAACCCACAAAGGTGGGTCATTCTGTCCATCAGTGGTCCCCAGAGTCACAGCTGCAAACTGCTGGTACTGTTGCTTAGGTCTGTTCTGTTCCTGTTCATTATGATTATTTTTTAAAAATGCAGAAGTCCTCTGGTTTCTCCTGCAGCTTTGGAGTTATGTCCTCATCTTTGCAAAGAGCCCTTTCTGTCAGAAGTTCCCAGTTTATGAACTTCAAGTGAGCTATTCTGCACTTTAATGGGAGATAAATATCTCCTTAAGGGATAGCTTCCAGATCTCAATTATTTCTCTGCATTGTGATGGATGGAAAACGGGAGTCAGGGAAACATCCCAGCATGTGGCAATCTGTGAGGCTGCTCACTTGTGTGCTGTGTGACAGATGTTGATTTATCTAATTTTTACCTTTTTTTTTTTTCTGTGGGATTCCTTTCCAAAGCAAACAAATAAGTCCATCTTTGTAAATATCCTATTTAGTGAACAATTATTATCCCATTTTTAAAAATGGAAAAACTAAGGCATGGGAAGATTGCATGGCTGAGGGGGGTATGGTGATCCTGTGCTGAAGCTGAGGATGGAATCAGGTGGAATTCCATGGAATGTATTGCTTCTGGTATCATCTCTCCATGCTCTGAGGGGACAGGGAAGCTGCCAATCTCTGTACCAGTGTGTAGCAGTCAGGATCACTGTGTAACCACATGCTGTGCATCTCTGCTAGTCCAAAAAAAATTCATCATTCCTTTTCTTTCTTGTAGTTGTATCTAGCTTCTATGCTACAGAAAATCGTAATGACAGGTAATTATCAGGCAAACCACTTGTAATTATTCTTAATTTCTTCAGCAATTATATAGCTCTTGCTCTATCTGAAATGAAACCTCCTTTTCTTCCTTCTTGTGGGTTGGCAAAACATGAAGTGGCCAAATGTGTCACTTGCTTTGTGCTGTATTCCCTGGGTCAGTTGTTCAAAGAACATGGATTAATGAGCAATAGCTGCCTTGAAATGGCTCTAAAACATTTTTGTTCTCAACCTGAATATACTGAACATGAATTAAACCCATCTATTCGGGACAGAGTCATACTGAGGAAAGCCCAGAGTGACCTAATTTTTCATGATTATAACATGGTTGTAACTTCAGAAAGGGAGTTTGGAATCAATGCATCATTTTTAGCCTTCCTGAATCTTCCTGTGCATCCTTGAGTAACGTGATGTTTATGATTCAGAATTGCCACACAGAGTAGAAAATTCCAGCTGTGTTGGGATTTTTGTTTCTTTGTAAGATATGGGGCCATAAGGAAGTAGCAGCATTTCTCTCCCGAGCTGTGTAATGGTGACTGGTTAGATAATCAGTGTGAGGAAGGAGGAGGAGGAGATGGAGAATCCATGTACAAACAGTGTAATTCAAATACAGGATGAGCATGTTCCCAGACATCTCCAAGTACAGCTTTGGCTCAGTTTTCCAGCATCAGTCACTGTGCTGGATGACAGCAAAGATATCTGTATTTTCCTGTCTCATAAATGGCCAGCAGCATGGAACAAGGACAAGGGAAATGCAGCTGAACCAATTCCTTATCCATGTGCACACATGAGGTTTTTGTTGTGATTTCTGCATTTTTCTCATGTGATCTAACGATGAGTGAAAGGCTGACAAATCCAAAACTCCAGGGAGAGCTTCTGTGGAGGAGGGTGGGCAGAAGGTTTTGCAGCGCTCTCCATGCCTGAAAAAGTCATCAATGGCTCTAATGCTTGCTATGGGAAGAGGATTTTATTTTGAATGATGTTGAGACATGGAGTTTTGCTGTTGCTGGCCTGGCCTTTGGCAGCCTTGTTGGGATGGTTTTAGTGGCTGAATTGATGGCTGGAAACCTGTCATGTGTGGCTGCCTGGAGCTGTCCTTGCCTGGGCCATCTCTGATGGACTTTGGACATCCTTAGAACCTTTAAGTACATTTCTATGCTACTTAATAAATACCAGTTGTAGGGAATTATTGAAAAGACACTAAGGAAATAAGCAAGAAAAGCCTTAACACAAAAATGTGAGCTGGTCACTTACTCCTGTAACCACAGATAAACTTTGTCTTTGGGAAGTTCAAGGGAGTTTCCATTATCTGTTTTCATCTGACACCATGGGGGGAAGGAAAGGAACTGGCTCTGCAGTAGTTGCTTATAGAGGAGAGGCAGAGCTGTATCCCCTGGAAAGAAAACTCTCATCTGATGCCACATTGAAAGGGCTCTTTTGATGTTTAAGTGTTCTGCAGAAGAACCATTAAAACAAAAATGCAAAGCAAGCTAGAGCCCAAAAGAGTGACTTGATGGGTGACCTTGGGAATGTCTGTATCCTCATTTCTTTGTAGTTCTGTGTCTAAAATTTAACAGCATTTTCAACTCTTTGCAAGATCACTTGGATTCTACAGCTGCCTAGCTGTTTTATCATAGTAAAATTTTCTTCACTCTTAAAAGTTGAAAAGTAATAATGGCACTAAAACTATCTTTGCTTGAGGCATGAATAAAACCAGCAGAATCTACCCTGCTGTCTGGACATGAAAATTTCCAAGTGATGTCTTGTCTCCTGGTCCTCTACCAGAAAACCACGAAAATTCAGCTGCAAATGAGATTGGAGAGAGTCTGCTGAGGTAGACCAGAGGAAACTGTGAAGTGTCTGGGGTCAGGTTTATAATTGATTCTTTTTGGACAGCAAAAGCAAGCCTTGGAGATGAGGTTTTGGGAAATGGGTATTTTTTCTGTCTGGGTTGTGTTTGGGTGGAAGCAGGTGGTCTGGCTTGGGGGTTTTTTTTGTGGGCTTTTTCATCCAATTCTAATTAAAGCTAAGCTTTGTACCAGCAAGAATCCAGCAAGTGTCTGCTTAGAGGAGTGATGGAGGAAGGTTGCACTGAGAGCCTCAAATACACCAAAACCAAGGTAACAGGAATTAAAGAGAGAATGGACAGACATGGAAATCCTACTGATGTAGAAGGAGCAGATGCCTGAGGAAAGCTGCTAAAGGTGACCAAAGGAGTAACTGTTTTTATTTTTTAGCCTGATCATATTTCCAAATGGATTTTTCTCCATGCCATTTATCTCTACATTAGCAAATACTGTATTGGGACTCTCAGCTTCCCTGGTTTGATTCCTAATATCAGTTAAGAAATCAAGATGAGTCATATGGAAGCATCTGTCAAGCCTAAAAATTGTTGTTTAAAGTTAATTGATGTGAAAGGCAGAAAAGAATTCTATTTTAGCCCAGCTGTCTATCCTGCCACAGAGCTTCCTACGTGCCACTAGAAAATGCTTTACAGTTTACTGAACTTGTTAGATATTGCTATGTTCCAGTTGATAGTTTGTCTGAAAATAGCAGAAGTTGATTAGAAGGAAGATAGTAGAAGCATGATGCAGATTTTACCAAAAAAAAGAAAAAAAGAAAATCGTGCTTTGAATCCATGAGTGTGTGTAATAAAGCTTCTGGAATAGTCTGACCTTTGGATGTAATGAAAAGTAACTGAATTACAGGAAAATGGCACTGGGGACTGTGGGGTTTGACCCACCAAAGTCACACTTGTGTCTTTTGAGAGCATTAGCTGCAGAGTTGGGACTTTGGCCTCATCCTTCAGGACTTCTGGGCATTCCCAGGTCCTGGTGAAGCTGCCATCTGGCACATTCCCCTCCAGACTCAGTAATGAGTTTCTGTAATTCTTTATTTCATTCCTTTTCCCAAAGCATCTTGGGCATGACTCTGCTTTAATTTGAGTGTCCTGCTGAGTCCTGACACACAGACATGGGCACCAAAACCTAAATTGTATAACAATTATATGTGGGGTACAGATTATTTCCTTCCCCCAACAGGGATTTTTCTGTGTAATTTCATTTCTGTAGATATGGTAATAGTTTTTATTTAATAGAGTAACTCCTAGGTTTCTTGACTGTGATATAATATTTCTCATTATCACTCAAATCAACCTATCCCTTTTAGTTCTTCAGAATAAAATAGCCTTAATAGTCAGCAGAATGTGGATCCTAGAAGTTTATTCCACAGAACTGGTGAATTCCTTTTTTGATCCACAGTCAGGTCTAAAGATCCTGGAGCCCTGGTGTTGTTTCTGCTGATGCTGACTTCTGAGAGTTAGGATAAATTCTTAATCCAGTTTTTCTAGCCATAAAATTGGAATCATTCTAGCCTGGTTCTAAAGACTTTTATTAATAAATGCATGTGGACTGACTAATAAAGAAATGTCTGGGTTCTCAGCCTTTAATAAAACAGTAAAATTTCAAGTAAAATTGACTACAGAACTTCTGCCAACTGCCAAAATAGTCCTCATCAACATATTCCAAATATGCTTTAAAAATACCAGTAAGAATGGATGAACTCTATAGCATGGCCTGAATTTTTAAAGGCTGCTGCCTGCAGGGAATTCTGAGGATTACTGAGAGAAGCAGCTCTGTCAGGACCAGCTTTACATTTTTGGTGAATCTGTTTATCATTTGCAGCACCTTTTCCAGAGGAGAGGTGTACTCAAACACCACTTGTGTGTGTAAAAGATTTTTTAAAAACCAACCCCAAACCCCTGCAGTGTGGAAGTACCTGGCAATAGAACAAATTTTGCTGAAGTTACATCTTGCTGAGTCCTCATTTATTTCAGCATGGGGTTGTTTCCTCGTTTTCAGAGTACAGCTCCAAGCAGGACATGCTACAGGGATTTAGTTTGGCCAGCTGAGTGCCCTGCTCTGGCTGATGCCAAAGAAGGACTTTGAATCTCAGGATGGCAGTGATTTTATTTGATTCCTAAGGAAAATTCCCTGTGAAATGTGCAAAAATGAAAAATAAAACCACAAAGCTCCAGGCATTGCTTAAAGGAAGTAATTTTCCCATGAGAAGCAGCTCTCATCTGAAATTCATTGACAGAAGGGGTGTAAAACAGGTGATTTTTGTCCCTGTGTTTGCAGAAACGTCTTGGTTATGTCTCTTGTGGAAAGCTGCTTCTCTTTCAAGTTTCCCTGGGGATAGCCTAGAGATCAAATCAATCTCTCTGGGGTCCTTGTGGAAGGAAAGGCTGATGTTCAGTGAAAGTACAGCAGAGTTACTTCTAAGACAAGTAGATAAGAGCTGGATTTGATGTTTTTAAAAAATGTGCTTTTTCTACACCAGGATAAGAGAAACCTCCTTGCCTGTGTTGGGTGTCCTGATTGCTGCCTGGCTGCAGACATTTGGGATAGCTGGGTTTGTATTTTGGTTCACTGCTACCATGAGCTCCTTCCATGAGCAATTTAATGATGCTGAACTTCAGGGTTTTCCATTGTCCCCACTGCTCACACCTTCATTGGAGCTTTTTTGTTTTGTTTGTTCCACTGTAATGCAATAAATTGCATTTGGAGGAGGGAGAAAGCTGATGTTGAGTCTGAGAATGGATTTTCTGCTTCCATCAAAGAACAGCAGGACTTTTCTTTTTTTAAGTAGTTTTATTTTGCACTACTCCTGAAGCAGTACTTCTAATAACTCAAATATGTGTCACCTACTTAGAAATGAAAGCAGCTTAGGAAGTGTGCAACCTGGCTTGATGCTTTGAAGTACATATAAGGCTTGTGGAAAGTCTTGGAATCCCACTTCAGAGATGGAAATCTTTATCTACAAGGCAAATTCAGGTTAGCCAAATACCTGAGAAGTCTTAACTTCATCTTTACAAATGCCAGTTCTCCTATAAATACATGGAAAACTAATAATAAGCACTAATAAATCCAGGTATTTCTTCTCAATTTTAGTTTTGTCTGCTTGGTGCAGTAAAATGTTATTGAATCTGCATGGCAAATAATTCAGCTCTCTTTACATGAAAAAGCCAGTTTGCCTCGGGCTACTGGCTGGATTTCTTGAGTTGGGGTTTGGTTTATTGTTTTTTTTAAGTACCTCTTCCTTTTACTCCTAACATCATAGTCTAATGAGCATATCATTCCACTGCAACTTGAAAATGTCATGGATGACTCAAAATTAAAATTCCTTTGGATATCAAGACAGCATCTGTACAGCTTAAGGCAAGAAAATGAGGTACAGTTATGAAGAAAACCAGGGGGTATAATAAAGCAGTGTATGTGCAACCACTGGATCTGCAAAAAAACAAAATCTGCATAATTTGGAGATCTAATCAGCAAGAGAGTTTGCATGTGTAGTTGCCTGTTCAGCCATATAAATACAGCAAATGTTAAAAGCCTGTTAAAAGCATTAAGAGCCTGTTAAAAGAAAGGTTTTTAAATATTGTAAAGCACCAAAGCTTGCTATGGTGGATCATGAGCTGTGGGAATGCTAAATAATATCATCTATTGAAATATAGTTTACACATCTGTCAGGGCAGAATCATCACCAAAGACTCTTAATGAGATCAGTGGATGGCTCCTCGTTGGATGTGTAAAGAATTTCAATGGGGTAGTGCCTATACTTAGCAACAACTACTAACTTTTTAATTCCTTTATTTAGGAGCTGATAGGAAACTGCTGTGGAGAGAGCAGCAGCCCTCCCTGCAAGAGGCAGCAAGGACAAATAGAGGGAATGTCACTCCCTGGCTTTGTTCTCTGTAGAGCAGCAGCTGAGCACTGGGCATTGCCTTCACCTCGTGCAGAAATGCTCCCTGAACAGACCCTGGTGGCACCTGGAAGGTGCTGCCACTGTCAAAGCCACCTTGGCCCCAGACAGATCTGTGTCCTGGGAGTGCTCTTATTTATGAATGTGGAATCAGGTACAAAGCAAATTATGAGATGTAAAATGTGACCAGAGCCACTCCTGACTCAGCCAGGAATAAATTTCTTCGGTGTCTCTGTCAAATTGTTGCTGTCCGAGCTCACTGTTCCTCTGAAGGAAGTTCAGTGGCACTCTGTGGGTGAGAGAATTGCCTAAACTTTGAAGATGAAGAAAAACAAATGTCAAATTCTTAGTTCAGCTGGTAGTTACACATGTGAAGAAATTCAAAGAGATTCATTAATGAATTTCCAGCATTCCTAAAAGCCTGTGCCTGTGGATATTCTGGTTACCTGTTTAACAGCCAAGGAGCAAGTTATTCTCTGCCTACACAAGGCTGAGCCACAGCTACATCCTGTGTCTATTTTGGAAAATGAAGAAAATTATTGCTCATATGAAGTGGGGGAGGACAGGAGATATCAGGCCACCTCCCCTCCCTCACATTCCCAGCCCAGCAGCCTGGTGGGACTTTGAAAAAATATCCAAATAATTATTTTATTCTGCTTATGGTTTGGATTGGGCAGTGGCTGGTGAAAATGTATGGGTTTAGATCTCCAGGAGTGGAGGGAGCTGTTTAATTGGCAGCTGTCAGCCTACTGAGGGAAACAGGCTAGTTGTTCCTGCTGGCAGCTGAAGTGTGTTCAGCTACATCCAAAAAAAGGAAATCACGTCTATTTGCTGATTCCTGGCAGGATTTCTCTCTTGCATAAGCTTATCTCTGAGGAATAGTGGATTTGGATTTTTGCAAGGAAGCCGATTCTTTTTTTTAGTATGTTTTGTGAATCTTGGTGTTGTGAAATATCTTTTTATCACTGTGGCAGCATCAACTGCTGCTCCTCTAGAAGACTCTGATAAGTTAGATATATTTTCCATCCATCTGAGGAAACCTGCTTCTCATGTGAGCTTCTAAAAGTGAGTGTTATTTTAGTTGAAGATTCTGGATCTAATGGTAAAATAAGTAATTTTCCTTTTATCCCAAGGTTGCTTTCTTCAGTGTTCTCAGTTACTCTTTCATTGTGCTTCAGCACTCACAGGTTTTCTGCTGTGCCTGAGAGGGGTTTTGGGACTTAAACAGTCCCCAAAAAAGTTAATGTTCCTTCTGTGGTTGGCATGAAAAGTAGAAGTGGTTGTAGCCTGCTCTGAATGTTTCTCTAGGCTCAGCATTGATGTTTGTGAGAGAGGGGATCAAGTTTAGCATGGCCTTTTCAGCCCTTTAAACTCATGCCAGATATCTCTCTTGCCCTTTCAGAGTATATAAAGATAAGTTATACTTCTGTATGAGCACATAAATACATATAAACATTTTCTTTTTATTTTTTAGAGTCTGTAGACTGAGTTACTTGGCAAGAAAATGAAGAGTAGTGCCAGGCCTTGGAGTACAATAGCAAAGCAAGGAAGCCATGGGATTGACAGAGGAAAACCTCTTTCCACCACCTCCACAGGAATGAAGACATCCAAATCCTCCACTTCCCTGGCCTTTGAATCCAGGCTCAGCAAGGTACTAATCCTTGGAGACTGTCCAAGCTTTCCAGTCTTGTTCCAAGTTAAAGCTTTTTGGTTTAGTCCTCAAACTACTACACCCACTGTATTAAGTGTAGGGAGACATAAATTTGTTGTGCATTAGATTAATACCCATTTCTCAAAGCATTTTGCATGTACTGTGACTGCACACTCTGTGTGTGAGGGAATTGGCTAAACTTTGAAGGTGGAGAAAAACAAATAGGAAATTCTTAGTTCAGCTGATTGTTACACATGTAAAGAAATTCAAAGAGATTTTTTAATGAATTTCCAGCATTCCTGAAAACCTGTGCCTCTCTCTTTAAGGCAAAATGTCTTAACAGAAGATATTGCAATGTAACAAATGCATTTTATAAATCCTATTTTTCTATACAGATAGATTTAAAAAATAGCAGAAACTTCTGACCAAGTATTGTTTTTAAGAAAATGGAGTAATACACCTGAAATGCTGCTGCATCTGCACCCTTGCAGCCAGCAAACAGAAATAACAAGACCAAGGTTGTAACTTTCCAGTAATAAAGTTTAATGAACACTACATATCAGGGTACAATATTTAGATCTCCCCTTGATTAAAACTTCATTAATTGTCACAGTTTTTCAAGGAAAGGATTAATTTAGTGAACTTGCTGTGTAGACTCCTAGATGCACTTACCAATAGGGTATTCCAGTGCTCCAGGCAGGTTGTGCTGTGTGTGGTTGAGGCAGCATCTCTGAAGGAATGCTACTGAGGACACTAACCAGGAAATCTGATATGATTGATTTGTTAAATTTAGTGTTAATTGTGGAAAGATTCTTCCTAATGACAGCTAATGCCTTCAAATTACTGTCCAGCTGCACATGCAAACTCATCAAAGTGGTTTCCTTGAATAAAGGGAGTAGAAAAGGCACCATAGTTGCTGCTATAGGAAAGAACACATTGAAGAAATTACTTCAGAGAGACTGCAGAATTCTTTAAAGGTCAGAAAGTCAGGTTGTTCCATTCTCCTCCTAGGAGTGAGCTGACAAAACCTCTGCCAGAAGGCAAAACATTCGTTGTTTGGTATCCTGGAGCACATCAACACTTCAGCTATTGAAACTTATGGGCTCACAGGGTCCAGGAAACCACAGACTCTGAGTCAGAGGGGGAGATGAAAGGGAGAAGGAATTAGAGCTGAAAGATTCCATTTTGCTTAAATGTTTCACATTCAGGAACCTCTAAATAGGGGCAGTGCTTGTTGTGTGCTCTCTTTTAACCCAGCAGTTGTGTTCAGCTTATGCTTCAGGGACCCCCTGGTGCACTGGACAACTTCAAAGGATGTGGGTTTTCATTTGGGAAACCACTTCAGGTGCCCACAGACTCAAAAGTATAGAAAAACTACTGCTCTAGGGAGACTCTCCAAAGCTTTGGTCTTAAAATACTTAGAGTATTTTTCCTGAAATTAATTAGAGACTGTTACTAGAGGCACCCAACTGGGAAATCAGCTGACCAAAGTTCTGAGATAAACTGCAACTTCTGCTTGCTGAAGCAAGATAATTTCTGTTTCTCTTTGAATCTTA
This sequence comes from Anthoscopus minutus, assembly GCA_013399455.1. Lineage (NCBI taxonomy): Eukaryota > Metazoa > Chordata > Aves > Passeriformes > Paridae > Anthoscopus > Anthoscopus minutus. The sequence continues at coordinate 65,568 of VWYI01023348.1, read as the reverse complement.
CCTTGTGCTTGTGTTCCATTGGTTTCTTGAGTAAGCACTTAGACTCTGGTGTGTGTCACCAGAGATTACTTCCCAAAAAGTTGCCAGAGTTTTCAGTAGACCATTCCTGTGAACTGTTTTCTCCTTGCCTTTCAATTATTTGCCTTTTTGAACAGTCTTTCCTTCTTCATTGTTGGAACAGTGTTTTATCTCTTAACCCACTTCACAAAAACCTAGAATGCAACGCAAATACAAAAATTATGTACTCTAGTTATCAAGGCAATATTCCCATGGGGTTACTTTATGGAAATGTTAATTTTTTTCCAAGGAATAAGTTATATTTTGAACTAACTGATGGCAATATTCAGGGTCCTGACCTGTTCCACCTTGTGTGTCGCAGCTGAAGCGGGCGAGCAGCGAGGACATGCTCACAAAACCTGGGGCGGCAGCAGCAGCTTCGGGAGTCTCCAGGCTGAAGAAAACCATCACAACAGGAGCCATTTCCGAGCTTGCTGAGAGCCGCCTGAAGCCCAGCACAGGTAGGCACAGATTCTGTGACCCGTGCTGTGAGCGTCACTCGCTTTGCCAAGGTCCCCCTTGCAGCACGGCCGTGCCTTTCCTGCTGTGGCAGTCACAGGACGCTGTGCCTTGCATCCTGCACCGCACGAGGCAGGGAAATGAAGGGAAAAGGGATGGTTTTAGGAATGAATGAAGGGAAAAAGTTGGATGGTTTTAGGAGCCCGGGCAGCCCCAGCAGCCAGGCGGTGGCGCCGGTGGCCCGCGCCCGTCCCGACTGCGAGTCCGGGGTGGACACAGCCAGGGACCCAGCCCCCGTCTTCGGAGCAGGACAGCAGGGGAGAGTTCGCTGTCTGAAATTTTCGCCATTAATCAACAGCATTCTCTCGTCTCTCTCTACTGAGCGAGCAGAGCTGTTTCCCCGCTGCTCCTGGGACACAGCAGAGGCTTGAGAACAAAAAGCCAGCCCTGGGCATCGTCGTGTGCAGCTTGTGCTGCTCCTGAGCTACCCCGGGGCACGCTCTCTCCAGCAGCCTCAGCCCCAGCAGCGTGTTCCCATAGGTTTCAAACCTAAGCCTGTTTCTAAAGGCAGCGACACCATCTGCATACCAAGGGCTTCAGTGCAAACTCTCTTCTTTCCCCCAGGAGCTCAGCAAATGGCTTGCTTTTGTCTGCTCCCTGGTGGCATTTCCAAGGGAATGTGAGCTCTTATTAAATTTGACCATGACCTCCCTATTTGTCACAGCCTCTGCAGGTTTTGGCTGTGTGACAGAACAATGTTACTCTAATGTTACAGAGATTTCTGTTAAAAAATATATATATAAATATATAAAAACTTCTATAGACCCTTGGAAGAAAACGATGTGCCTTTTAACAGCACAAATGTTTCATAGTAACCCAAAGACAGATCCCATTCTGCTGTTAATCAGTGTGTGAATCCTCACATTTAATAGTGACTAGCTGTAACCAAAGGAATTTGGGATTCACAAGCCAATAAAGAGGCATGATGCTTGGGAGGAGCCACGCAGGGAGAAGAAAACCTGTACAGATGATGCAGCACAGGATCCTGGGAATGCAGCCAGGGAAACAGCACTGCAGGGAATCCAGAATGGAATACGTATGTCAGATACCAAACACTAACACTGGAATAGAGAGCCCTCTTCTGCATGCATCTATAATAACTGGGATTGGAGGAGGGAGATTGATGATGATGATTACTTTAAATACAAAGGTTGAAATGGTTTATGGAGGTCAAGTTACATCTGGGTATTGCTTTGCCACTTAAAATTATATCTTTGGCTATAACTTCATATATTGCTTTTCATCAGCGTTTGTACAAGCTTGAATGGGAATATTAATGCTGAATGAAAAGAGAACAAGTGTATAGATAAACATTAAGAATCTATGTTCTACCCCTTAAAAATTGTGTTTAACCTAGAGAGATCTGTCCCAGCTCTTACTGGGACTGTTATAAGTGTATATTCAGTGTCTTACATGTCTGTTCTTACAGTGGTTCCATAATCCAAAAGGGTGCTTGGGAATCCAGCTGTATTCTGAGAACATGGCATTGTCAGGGCCCACTGCAAGGTGCTTGATCTTATTGAGCAAGGTTACAGAGTTGAATCCTTTGTCACACCGAAAAAAATACCAATAGTCCCACTGAAATGGTGTATTGTTGCTAAGAGAACTAGCAGTGAGCATGACAGAGGGCACAGCATGTTCTAGGGAACATAAGTAGGAAAGGAGAGAACGTTTTCAGCTGTTGTATTTTATTGCAAAGGCACCCCAAATAGTCTGATTGTGATAAAGATTCAATGCTGACTGTGGAGCTAATCCAAGTGAGAACATTCCAGTAGCTGGGAAATGCAGATGTTTGTGTGCATAGCCAAATGTGTAAATCTAGGAATTTATTCTGAAATTATTTTCTTTTGTTTCCTTGATGGCCTTCATCTGTTCTGTGTTTTCCTTTCATGTCCTGGATGCAGGCATTATGTCTCCCCCTTGTCTGGGCTCTTTTTTTGTCTGTTACTCAAGTGAGTGGTTTGATTATTTTACTGAATTGATATTCTATTGGTTCTAGCCACACTCTGGTGGTACTTGGTGTAATAATCTTGTGTGAGAGAATTTAAAGGGGAAAAAAGTACAGAAATACAAAAGCTTAGGTTTCTTTCTTCTTTGGCTGTGACTGTCCACCATTTGTGTGTTGACCTTGAGCAAGAAGACATGTTCCAAATGCTGCAGATAATAAATAATTGCCCTCAAAGATTGGTTGTTTAAATAGAGTTGTTTGTATGCTGCCCTTGGTGGAGTTTCAGTTTATTCCAGCCTTTTATTGATAGAACTACCCCTGCCTGCCCTGTTGGGAGCTAACTCAGTAAATCATAAACAACTTAAAGGGGGATGAGGCCAAGCCATGTATCCATCCTTGGCAACTGGAATTGAGCAAATGGAACTGGAGACTGAATCTGGCTGGAAGTTCTGTGCTGTGATGTTTGGTTTTGTAACTCCTTGGAAGTTTTGAAATCCCAGGCAGTGGGAGATGACGCACAGGGAGAAATAAATGTCTTGTGCTCAGCTTCCTTATCCACAGTGTCATGTCATGTCTTCCCATGTGCTGTCCTGAAGTGGCTCTTTGGGTTTGTTAAAGCCAAGCTTAGAGAACTCTGGCATTGTTTTTAATGTCTCAGTAGATGAAAAAAAGCTGGAAAATTGTAAAGTGTGAGGAAGAGTTCACTGATCTTGGAAAACATTGATTTTAGCGTGTGTACTTGTAAAGCCATCCAGTCTGTGAAGCCATAGAGCAAAGAAATGATTGTAAAATGTATAAATAGAGAAGTTTGTATATCCATGAGAAACCAGGACTCTCTTCTCCTAAGATTCAGGATTGTAGGAAATCAATGACTTCAGATTCTGCTCCTTTGAGGTCTGCAAGCCAAATAACCTTTAAAAATGCAATTTCACAGAGAATTTCAAAGCTTCTTATGTGATCATATACTTCTCAGGAAGAGCATTGCATGGCAGGACTGGTATGTAAATGAAAAATCTGAGGTTCAGGCAGATTAAATTACTTTCTCAATGGAGCCTGGAAGTCATTCCAAATCCTTGCTCTGAGTTCTGTCATTCAGTCCATACAAACTCCCAGTTCAAGCACTTTCTGGAAACTTCCCTGGAGGCTGTCTGGTTTAATCATGTTCCTGTGCTGCTTTGATGAGATTTCAGTGACAGTTGCTGTTATCTGTCAGGTTGGACAGGAACCAAAATGGGTCTTATACTGAACATCAGAAAGGAGAGAGAGCCAGGATGTGGGCACAGCACAGTCCAGTGACACATCATCCAAAGACATTGAGAAATTTTAGTCATTCCCATTTCTTACAAATATATTGATTTTTATATCAAGTGCTACCAGCTCCACTATGAGGTATCAGTTATCCTTGAAATGTAATTAAGAGATAGCTTTATTTTGTTTTCTTGGGCTGCTTCATCATCTTATTTTTTATAGCTAAATAAAGGCTAAATCTCTCTAGACAGCTTGATTTTTGCCACAGAAACATTAGGAAACTGTCAATAACAATGCTATTATCACCTACCTTACTATTTATAGAAATTCTGGTTATTTTAATGACAAGCTCAAGTTCTCTGTAAAGCCCAGACCAGGAGACAGGTGCTCTACCTTCCCACAGTGATAAGGGGGTGTGCTACATCTTTGGAGGCTGGGAGAACCAAGGTGCCAGGAGGACTGTGAGGAGGGGGCCTGCTGTGTCACCCCCTGCTCCATCAGAAATTACCATTTATTTTTATGCATAAAATGGGAAAATCAATACTTGGCCTGAGTTTTCAGCTGAAATAACAAAAGCCTGTTGCTTTCTGTGTGTTCCTGCTGAGTTGATCCACATCCAAAGCTGGAGATGGTGCCAATCCAGGGGCATAGAGGAGGGGAGCTCAAAGATATTAAGAGTTTCAATTATCTCCTCAGCATCTCGTGTCGAGGCTCTGAACTCTGCAGGTTACCTGGACAAAAGCTGCTAATCCCAGAATGGAACATTGCCAGCATTGGAAATGAAGCTGCTCTGCAACACAGGCTGTTGTAATAAACCCAGCAAATTAAATAGGCAAACAAAAATACCAAGAGATTGGGCATAATCAGGGGAAACTATAGAAGGGCCTGAGGCTTATATTCTGTTGTGGCACAGTTTGGGTTGAACAATCTTCAGCTCCAATAAGGAGGGGCTCTGTTTTGATGTGTTTTTCTGTGATTTGTCATCCACATTCCTGCCCAATAATCAGTTCATGTCCCAGTGACTATGATACCTGTGTGTCTTCAGTAGGAACTGAAGTGCTGGTATAGCACATACCATTCCTCCATTTGTCCATCATTGTTTTTTCATGTAGTTCATGTGTAAAGAAAAGTCTTGATTTCTCTCAAACAGCTGCTTGCAGCTTTTCTGTGTAGATAGTGCTGGTATTCAGAAAAGAAAGGCTTTAAATAAGTGAGACCAACTGGCCCCTGCCAGCACTTGTGTTAGTGCTGGGAAAGCTTGAGTATCACTGGTGAGACTTGTTCACCTGTGGCTGATTCCAGAGGGGAGACTGGTGCGTGCTTTTCTTGCACATAGCACTCATTAGATATGCTTCTTTCCCAGCAAAATTGAAAATGTGGCACGCTACAGATTTCAGAGCTTCCTGCATATTCATAGAATTTCAGCTTGCTATTTGATAGTAATATATGGACTCTATCAAATTTACTGGCTTCTCTCAGCTAACTTCTCTTCTTCGTGTTTACCACTTTCTGATGTGGGGTAAAAATTTAGGTTCGTGTGAAGCTAATCCAGATCAGAGACTGTCTCTCAATGGTCAGCAAAATTCAAGAAAGTATCTTTTAAATAAAAGCTTCCTTTAAAAAACAAAAAAGTGTGGGGAAAAAAAATCTAACTGACAATTCAGTAGTTCATAAGATGCTAATGCATCCCAATTAGGACAGGAGAAAGGAAAGTGATTTCTGTTGAAGGACAGCTCTCTGACCTTGGGGCCCTTTTACTCTGCCATACATCAGCTTTTGACAGCGCCTGCTTTTTGTGATCTGTCACATCAAAGCACTGCTATAGGTTTGAGAGAGGTTGCTGCACTTTGCATTCAGGCTCGTTACTGTCTCATTTTTCTTGTGAATGATAGTGCCAAGTGTGAGGGACACTAATGAGATCGGTATGTTCTGTTCCACCAGGCTCCACTGCAACCAAATGGCTGAGCTCATCTGGGCTTTCCCAGGAGCTGTAAATATGCTTCAAAACCTCAGCTGGAAAGACACTTGCATTTTGCTCTGCCTTCCAGGTACAAGACATAGCTCTTGCATAATTATTCTTTCTTACGAAGAGATTCTAGCTCCAAAAGTGGTATAAAAAGGAAAAGAAGACTTGAAATATTGCTTTGTCAGGCTGCCATTCAAATTGGCAAGAAGTGCTGCAGGAATTTAACATGCAAAGCAATGGAAATGTGTCTGCATTTACATCCAGAGCTCTACATGCAGCTGGGTATGCATATTGACATCTACACACATCTAGAAATATCTGCAAGGATGTTTAACATATTGCTACAAATACGAACCTGAACCTCCCTGGCAGTCCTTAGCAAAATGTTTCCTCTAAATGTGAGATTTCCCCAGGTGTCAGGTAGTCAGACTGAGTTTCAGAACCAGTTTAGAGATTTCACCCACCATCCTCTGAAGGGAAAGCTCAAGGTTTGAGGTAGATCAAATTTGGCATTCCAGATTTAGGTTACAGACACTACTTGTCAAGTTTCTCTTACTTCTTCTTACAAGGATTTTTTTCTTGCCATAGCCTGCAAATACAATTGTTGATTGCTGGTGCCTTTGCTGAAAATATTCTTGTATTACATCTATTGCTGTGTTGTTTTTCATGTTCTTTGAAGCTTTGCTCTTTCCTTCTGCAAGCCATGGACAGTAGAGCATTCTGGAAGGGCTGGGGGCTGCTTCACATGCCTGTTATTCAGGCAGCTTTTTCCTCTTTGATAACTGGCAGTGTAGAGAAACCAGTGCATTTAGAGGCTGTCTGGTAGGATTTCTGATACCTGATCCTGTTATGGATAACAGGCTTTTTGAGAGACATTCACAGGCTGGCTGCAGTCATCTTGCATTATTAAACAAGTAGGAATTAACTTCTGCTGACAACACTGTCTGCAGAATGTACCTTTTCCAAGTTTTCTTGCTGTCCTAATCTAGTGCAGAATTTACATTTCCTGTGCTGAATCTCTATTAACACATTCTGAGGTGCTGCATTTAGCTTCTTGTTAAAACCACCTGTGAAAGGGACCCTTTTCTCTGAGTATTCCCCTGAGAATGACTTTGTTGGCACACATGAGCCCCTCTGGGACCTGAGCCAGTTAAGAGGATTCAGTGTGTGGTAGGGATACTGAAATGCTGAATCTTGAAGGCTGTAATGACTTAACTCATTAAATTGTTGACAGGTAATTGGCTCAAGGCAACATGTATAGGGAGGATTCATTACAGCTGTTAGGGAACTGTGGTGATCCCAAAAGCCTTGCTAGGGACACCTAAACAGAGAAGGGAGCATGCCTGGATGCTCCAGGAATAGCACAAATCTGGGATCTCCCAGCTTGTTTTCATTTCTTTTCAGGCTTCACTGTTGAAGTTGTTCAGGAAAGTCAACACAACCTTGCTCTGACTACCTGCCCTAGGTTAATTATCAGCTTTCCTTCAGCTGGTTTGAAGAGAAATGATCCCTAACACAAATTCTCTAGGCCTAAATGTATTGCAGCCAGAATGCCTTGGCAGAGGGCCACTGTGTTTGCACTTAAAGAATGGGAGGGAGAAGGAAAGGAACGCAAAGCTGGCCTGGTCTGACAAGTATGCAGATCAGGGGAGGGCTTGGCATTCCTTGTAGTGGTTTTTTTTTCACGGTTGTTTATTTTCAGCAGCTTTTGGCTTACATTTGATTTTAATACTGTAGAACAAGCGGGGAGGGATTGACAGCTCCATCTCAGATAGGTTCCTGGAAGGCTGTGGTTCTGTGCCATGAACTGTGACCTCACCAAGTATCTTCACTACAAAAAATTTGTTTCTAGCATGGTTAAAAAAAGCTTTTGTTCATCTGGGATTCAGCTCTCAATGTTATATTCCTAATCCTTTGGGGTCCACTACTGGGAATTATACACAAATTCTGAAGATTTATTTTCCGTACTATTTATGTACTTGGTGTTCATAAAATCTTTAGCATTAATGGAAGAAGGAGAGTTGGATAGTGTGAACTCTGGTGTTCATGATGTTCATGTTTAGAGCCCATTCAGTTTAGTCCAGCATCAGTAACTGCTTTAGACCTCAGCCTTCTGGAGAGACTGTGGTTCAGCTACCTGGCCACTGCAAATCTGACATTTGGTGGCATCTTCACACTCATTCTCTTGAGCATGGGTTACAATTTGAACAGAAATTACACTCATTCATTTGCTGTGTTATGAGTAGGATGCAAAGAAAGTCATGCCTGGCAAGCAAGTCCTGTCATTTGACTAGAGAGTTGAAAGAATTATGTATGTCACACCTTCAGTAATTAATTCCCATTCTCACTCTATAAAGTAAGGAGTGTTTGTGAAGTTTTACTGCCAGTTCAACAAAGAGTAAGGGGATGAATCAAGCTTCATGCTTAGGAAGAGACCAGCTAATCTGCTTTGTAGAGCTGAAATGCATTCATTCATTTTTATACCTTTATTACTGAAGAGGAAGGGAAAGCAATGTAAAATATTCAGATAACAAATAGTTGCCTAAAGATTTAGCCATGCATCTGCTGTAATTTGTTACCTGGTCCCCATGTCCTGCTTGCTGTTACTCCTTTTTCCTCAGCTAGAGCTCCAAGCTCCATAAGCAGTAATCTCTTATCTATGCCTTCCTCTCAGGCTGTAGCTGTATTTAAAATTTTGTGCTTTACCTTTCATTATGGACCTGGGCTAGAAGTCTTTGGCCTGACATCATTCTCCCTATCGTGGTATTAGAATGTTCTGACTTATGTTTTGTGCCACTGTCAAAAATAACAGATTGGTTCTTCCAGTCCTGACTCTCCCACTCAGTGCTCAGATTTCAGGTGTGTTTGCTCTGAGCCAGTGATTACATTTTATAATTACTCCAGGCTTGCACCAATGCTGCACTGGGACCTTGTTCCATTATTCCCTTTTGTGATTACAGCAATAGAAAGCAGGTAATGAAGTAATAAATGTTCAGCTTCAGGATTTATCAGCCCAACAGACTCTTGCAGCTAATGCAACCCTTCAGATGAGTCCTGTTGAAGAAAAGCAGCAGTCACTCTTTAGTCTATAATGGAAGAAAATCTCTGTGGGAGATACATTTCAACAGCACATGGAGGAAGTTTGCATCTGTACCTTGGAAAGGGCAGGCTCAGTACCTACCATAGTAAGATATAAGACTTAAGAGATCCTAAGATGACTTTTAGAGAAAGAAGGCACTATCACTGACTCGTTTTTATAGGACTTTGATGGCTTATTCATTAAACAAAGAATTTTGTGTTTGACATGTCATAAGACAGAAGTAGACAGGAGTTGTTTAATGTCATCTAGATATAGACAGCTGTATGAAAGCTTTTCACTTAATCTATAAAGTGTCAGAGGAAGAACAATGGAAAGCTTAAGACTGACAATGAACTTATCCTATTATACTGAAATATTAGCAAAATGCTGCTTCTATCATATTGAATGGTTCCCCAGTTATTTTATTTGAAGCAATGGATTCACAACTAGACAAATTAATTCTCCATGTTTTAATTTCAGGCTGTTTTGAGCCTAGGAGTCACATTAGTTTATGAATTCTGAATTTGTTTTTAACCCTCTTGTTGAAACCAAGACTCAAGGGGATTCTGTTAATTTCCCACATAATGGAAAATGATCTCTGGAGTCATTCAGTATTCTTGTTTCCCATGTATATCAGGACTTTATGAGCGTGGAGCACCTTGATTTTTCAGAAAAATGTGCTGTTGGCCAGGCTCTGGGTGGGCCTGTCCTATGCACCTGCTCTTGCAGTGCCAGTTACAGGCAAAAATACTGATGATGGAGATATGGTGTGAAATCTGCTCCTGTTTGTGGCTGCAAGTCTAAATGCAGTAGTGGCTGTTGGGTTTCATTGTTGTTTTATTATCATAAGGGGAAATTTGGAAATTACTGTAATAGACTTTTAGGAATAAAAGACCACATCCTTACTTCAATAAAGACAAATAGATTTTAATGGTATTCACTGAATCCAGTATATTGTTTAATATAATGGGGATGTGAGCCTGCTGTGCTGTTCTCAGCATAAGTGGAGGCTGAGAGCAGCTGGGGGTGCTCGGCTGACCCAGCAATAGCCGCAGAGGATATCAGAACAGATCTGATAGATGGGATTTGTCAGAAGGGGCTCATGCTCACAATCAAGGTCAGGTTTTCAGAGGAGTCCAGTCTCCATTGCAGCATCCTTCGGGTATCTGTGTTTTCATGAGATGCTGAGCATTTCCGAGGTTGGGTCCCCTCATTTTTGTGGCGGTGAGGAGCTGCCCTTGCCCAGCCGTGGCAGTGCTGTGCTCAGCAGTGTAGTTCGGTCTGTGGGCAAGATCTGGTTGCTCCGTGGTAAGCGTGCTTCTGGTGGCGTCAATTAATGTTGGCTTCGCTTTGGAGGCATTCGGTCTCTGCTGAGGGTCCCCCCTGCTCTCTTTCGCCTCCAGCCGCGTTTCACCTTGCTTGGAAACACCGTGGCGTTCCGAGCTCTCTGCTCTGCTGCCCTGCCCGCCGCGGCTGTCCCAGGGCAGCGGAGCTCCGGAGCNCGGGGCGCAGGCACAGGCAGCCCCGCGCTGGCACCGGGCATGAGCGGGACAAGGGCGGCCTGAAGCAGCTCGGGAGGAGCCGGGCGGCCGGAGGAGATGGGCAACCAGCCGGGCAGAGCGGAGGAGCACGAGCAAGGTGTGTGCGGGCGGCGGCACCGCGGGGAGGGCGTTCTGTGCTCGGGGGCTGCGCCCGCTGAGCCGGCTCGGGGCTGTTGTCACAGGGAATGCCGGGGACGCTGCTGGGGACACTGCTGCTGTTTGCCTGTAAACGCGCCTTGCTGCCGTTCCGTACCTGAGATCACAGCAGCGTCCTTAGGGCAGCTTTTCTGAAAGGAATCCTTTGGAACAGAATGCTTGCAAGGGAGGGACCCAGTTCACTGACAGATTTTTTTTTTTTTTTTTTGCATCGTCTGCATGATGCAGCTAAAAAAGTTATAAAGCCGATGTAGTGATGTACATAAAACTTGTCAGGATCTGCAGCTTGGCTGTGTTAGCCTTCACTATTGTTCGTGGCCTGAGGCCTGAAATTTTCCAGGCCTTAGAATTTAAAATGATGCCTTTGTGGAAGGTCTCCCACCATTGTCCTTTCAGAAGTAGTGCTCTGCATGTTAATCAGGAACAGATTTCATAGAAAGCTGAGAGCTGGTATCAGGTAGATCGCATTCCGCGTGTGCCGAATGTCTGCACCGTACTCCAGCACGGCTGCTAATTTGTTCCTGATGCCGTAGTGCTGCTTTGGTTGCCTTCTAATTTATTTTCCTTGTTTCTCAGATGCTGAATGAAGGGGGAAACCCCGTATGTCCACTGATTTCTGCTGCTTATTTCTCAGTTTATTTCCGAATTTAGAGCCCTCTAACACACATAAAACCGCAATCGGTTGTATTTCGTGGCACTCTGTTTCTTGCTGTTGCTATGGGAATTTCATTCACAAAATCCCATTAAAGTTGTTATTGCTTGATCAGGGGTTTCTATGACTTCGGGTAGATATGTGGGTATTGTTTTAAGAGCAAATACAAATGTACCTGATCTCTGGTTTTGTTAGCCAGGGCTGCATTGCTGGCTTGAGCATCTCTTACAAAAGATGTGCCAGCGAGTGCTGGAACAGCAGTGAGGTGTAGTGAGAACTCTCTAGCACTATGTTAATCACTGGGCTAATGAAGAACACAAAAGCTGCCAGTATCCAGTCACCAGAAGAAATGCTGCCCTAAGGGAAAGTTAAACTTTAGACTGGAGAGCATGGCTGCCTACATCCCTAGCCCCTGAAATCTGCTGGCCACTGCCAGCCAGCAAAGTTTTGCTGGAGCTAAACGTGTCATTTAGGAGGGGTAGTACTGATAATAAGCTAAGGGAGAGCTGGATAATGGCCCGGGGAGAAACACTGCCGGCTTCTGATCAGTTGGAGTAGTCTGATTTTGCAGGGCCATTTGAACAGCTTATTACTATTAACACAGATGATAAATGAGCGTGCAGACCCCTTGTGGCTTTGAAAAATCCCTTTCATCGTTTGTTTTCTCTTGATTTGTTTTTTTTATTGAAAAGGAAAGAGTTATACTTCTCTTGCACCTGAGCAGTTTTTAAACTATTCTCAGTGTAGGTCTTGTGTGAAAGCCCTCGCTGTTCGTAAGGTATGAGTTGGACTAAAAAACAATGTTTTGTATTGAACTGTGTGTTCAAAATTCCAATGTTTAACCATGAAAAAGAGTCAGGAGCATTCCTGCTGACAAAAAGAAAAAAAAAATTCTGACAACCTATTCCTTACTGTGTGTGAGAGCTCTGGCTTTGGAACTTAGAGTTTGTGTTTTTGACAGCTGGGATGCAGAAGCCTGCTTCTCACATCAGAATGTGATACGCCATAGTATCTCTGAGTTTTGTTTCTGCTTGAGTGAACTTAATTCAGCTCTCATTCAGGAACACCAACATCTTGAACAACTGTGGTACTTTTAAGCTTGTGTTTTGGAATAACCAGGCTAAACCCCAGGAATGGGCTGTTTATTGATTTAGCTCATGAGCCAGCTTTAGTGACAGACAAGCAATTTGATCAGCTTCCCTGAGCATGACATTCAGGGTCATCTTGTCTGTCTGCCTTAGGAAACTTTATGGACATCTTATGGCTCATCTCTAAGTCTTTCACCCCAAATTTACCATTTTGGGATAGCTTTGTTCCTCCTCTTAGTGTCAGTGGGCACTGAAGTCTTTAAAAATCTGATCCTGTTATGATATAGGTTATAATTTCAAGTAAAATACTTATTTTCACATATTTACAAGACTGTTATGTACTTTAATGGGTTTTCCTATTGAGTGTAAAATTCTGGGTGGGCTGGTCAGTGCTGTCCAGGAACAGGAAGGAAATTATTGCCTCCAAGCTGAGCAGTTGAAAGTTAACACATTAATACAGCAGAATCAAAGTATTGGGAGTGACTGAGCAAGGAGAAGACAGATGAAAGAAATGCACTGCTGCAGTCTGATGGGAATGTTTTGAACAGAAGACAAGACAAACAGCCCAGTATCATCTCAAATTAATCTCTATTATCCTAAGAGTGTCTAACAAGGATTTGAGAGGATTGTTTGTAATAACGTTAAATTCTGTAGGCTTTTCCTAGCTTCTAACTTAAAACTTATTTTAAACAGCTTTTACAGTAATTTGTGAGAACTTTGTGGTGTGTGTGGCTCAAGTTTGCATCATTTCTTTGCCAAAACTCTGCTACTTGCAAGTGGTTGGATTTCCTGCTATACTCCAGTGCTCTGAATATTCATATTTTTAAAACCAGTGGAGGTTTTAGAATGAAAACACATATAAAGTAATACAGAAAATGATGTGAAAGGCGAGTGAATACTGCAGCAGTTTGTCAGCAGAATTAGTTCATTGCTTTTGAAATTGTTTAGGAAGCTAAAGGAAATAATGTATACAGAGGCCAGAGCACCTGTGGAATAGCTGGAACATTTCCTGGGAGTTGTGTGGAAGAATCCAGAATTACCCAGTGCTCCGTGTTTATTGGGAGAGAGCCTTTCAAACATTAGTTTGCCTTGGAAACAGGGAGGCCTCTTGTTATTTCTGAACAGGAGCACTGATGTTCTTTGACACTGGTTGACACGGTGATGGGGGGTTGTTTATCCTCTAAACATCTGCAGGTGATGGCTGATGAATATCTTTGGGAAGAGGTGGGAAAAAATGACTCAATACCCACAAAAACTTTTGTGAAAGAATTGCTTGAATAGGAAATGTTCTCTTGTTGGAACAAGGTGACGGCTGGGGTTATCCAAGGGTTAGGCTTTTTTTTGGATTGTGTTTATTTGTAAAACATGCTTACATGGCTTGGATGAGAATATCAAGTGTCAGTGCATGAACTGAATCAGTATTGATCTGTTTTCTTATGTCTGTTTTGTCCTGGCCCAGGCTTCATTTGAGTTTGAGGAAGGGATTTTTCATTGTAAAATACAGAAGACTTTAAGATAAATGCTATTGTAGAAATGCATGTTCATGACATTTCTGCTCTTTGTTTTCAGGGTGTGTAGTAAGATCTTTTCTGGGTGCTCTCTTTAGTCTCCCTCATCTGCCTCTCTCTCCCAAACATGGGAGCCATTCATTTTAACTCTCTTGGATGCCAGAACACCATTTCTGCCAAGCAAGAGCTCGAGGGACCAGATGAGTTTAATGATGGTGTGGGGGGAAGGCAGGGAGGAGAGAGGGGCCAGCAAAGCTAATGAATCACATAACAGCTTTCATGGAAATACCAACAGCAAGTCATGTCCTCTTGGAGCTCGGGCAACGAGCCATAGACCTTTTGTTCCCAGTGGAGCCAGCAAACCACAATTTGCTCTCCACTGGATAGTTTAATTCCTTAGTCACCTCTTCCTCCCACAAGTCATTCTTCCATGTGGGGTTTACAAATGCTCTCATTTAGTAACACACTGCTGATTAAACTGGTATTGAAGAAGTTTATTTTCCCCTGGAGAGTAATTTTTACTTGACTTAAGCTTTTCTTCCAAGGCTAGTGAGGGCCAGCTCTGTTGATTGGTCTTGTGAGGACTGACATGATTAAATCATTTCAGAAGGACTGACAAACTCATCAGTCAGTGGCAGTGTCTCCTCTGCTCCCAGGCCAGTGAAACGGGCACAGGCAAAGACTGTCACAGTCTGGACTGACCTCTTGGAGGAATTCAATCATGAGTGTGAGTAACTTACCTCTGGAATTATCTGAGGCAGCGTTAAGTGATAGTCTGAGCTTCCCTGATTCCAAGTTGAAAGGTTGATGAATGCTGAATTAATGGAAAAGATCATCAATAAGTTCTCCTACACAACAGGGCCTTCCCAGCAGTTTTCTGCCCTGGCTGGGAGGATGTGCTGAGTGGGAGTGCTTTCTCCATGGGCAGGATGACAGCTTTTACAAGAAGAACTTTTAGGGCATGGCAGGCAGCAGGATGTGGTTTATGCATTTTGTGTGAGATTAATTTCCATCAGCAAAACAAAGCCATTTTTGGATGAAGGCAGGGAGCTTCTGGGAATCCTGCTGAATGAGCTGGTCAGCAAGAACTTGTCCTGTGAGTCCAGAGCTCTGGACTGTGCTTTTGCCTCAGTGCTGGTGGTGTTTTAGGACCTACTAGTGGTAGATCTAACATGATAGTAAATGTAAAAGCTAATTTTCTTGATGATTGTTTCATTAGTTCAGTTAATGTGCTTGACAGCTGCAAAGTGACAAGGAAACAGCCAGGGGATGGTTGTGATTGTGTTGGTTCTGACACAGCATTAAATGACTTGAAAGAGGGAAAAGAGTGAAAGGAGAAGGGAATAATGCTGGCCCTGGAGAAAAAAGAGTTTGGGCTACGCTTGGCTCCTCAAGATCTTGAAGTTGTAAAGCTGGCCAAAGAAAATTGAGCAAGTATTGCCCCTTGGTTTTCCCGCTGAAAGCTGCCAGAGCCCTGGAGGTACTGAGGAGTTTATTTGGAAGCAGTCTTGTGTTCTGGACTTTCTACCAGTATTTCAGAAAAGTAATCTGTCTTGTTTTTTTTCTCTTTGCAATTCATCCCCAATTTTACTAATTTACTCTTCATAAAATCTGACTTCCACGGGGAATGTAGCTTTCAAAATGACATGAGATTGTAAAACTGAGGCAAGAGTACTTCTCTGATTTCATTTGTACTGTATTGCTTGAGGAGAACTTCATTTGATTTTTTTGTGATTCTCACATACTGACACTAGAAGATGGACACTTATTTGATATTTTCATTATTTTCTAATACTTTTCCCATTATGTATCTCCAAGCAATTTGAGCATGATGATTGAAGATGATCTAAAACCGAGATCTCTGATGATGGCAATAGACACTGTTAGATTTTCCATGCATCAACTTTTTTTCTTCCTGTAATCCAAAGCAGGCATGTGTTCACAGATCTCTTTGGAATGTTCCATCTATTATGTTTCATGAAATGTTTTTCCACAAGCATCAATAGATATGGATTGCATGTTCTGAGGCAGAGCACTCTGCCCTTGTGTGCTGTGTGATCATCAGTTGGTTCTCTCAGGCTATAAATTACATCAGAGCTGCAGCTTCCTGCCCTTTTCATCAGGCTCTGGAGCACACAGCTAATAAGTTCTATATTTTTATCAGCAGCAGAATTTATATTTGAAGTTCTTACAGGCAAATTTGATATTCATCACTGGAAAAATGCACCCTTGGGGAAGCACAGGGCAAACATGAGTTTGCAGGGTCCAGTTCTGAGCATGAGTAGGGGATGTGTTGGCTGAAACAGGGACATATATTTTCCATTTGTTAAAGCTCTGTAGGCTTTATATCTTGGTTGGAATTTATTCAGTTGCTTAGGAAAACTGTTAGCAGCAAAGCAAATGTGTCCATGTCCCATGAGCAGAGTTATGTTCCTCTCACATTCCTGTCCTGATGGATGCTTTGGTGCTAAGTGTTAAAAATCATTGCTAATCAGGCAAGTAAGAGTTTTAGCAGCAACTTCAATGAAATCATATTTATTAATGTATGGAATGAAAATGGCTTTAGGGGAAGGGTACAGTTAATCCTCTGACACATTTTAGTTGCATTGGATGGCTTTCTTCCCCAACTGAATTAAGAAATTCCATCCTATAGTAAGGACAGAAATCTGTTTTAATTAGTCTGAAATATGTAGAATGCAAAGCTGGCTTCTTCCCTGCATCTGGAGGATATTCTCTAAAGGTCTTCTGCATTTTGGCATTGCAGCATTTATACTGAAGATGTAGAAATGCTTGTGATACCAAATAATTGTGCTCATTTAATCCCTTTTATAGGAGTTGTTTCCACAAGGGTGTGGATAATGATAAATTTGTTGGCAGGAACTGAGTTCTCTGCAATACAGGAAAGACCTTCAAAAGTGTAACTGAATTCTTACTCTCATACACAAAAATGCTGATGATTCCTGAAATAAAACAGAGGTAATTCCCTGTGCTTGTGCAGAGCAGAACCAACTCAGCATGAGGTTCATTAGTCATAATTAACAGCTGGTAAGTGGGGATGAGATTCCATGAGCAGGAGTCATTCCAGGACTGGTATTCTCTGCTCAGAAAGCTCCTCCAGAGTGCAATAGCCCTGGTGTTGTCTATCTCTAATAATGTCAAATAGTTGCTAAATTGCAGCCTGTAGGCAACATGTTGCATTTTTCTTATTTAAGGCTAAATTATCAAAACCCTGGGGTTTTTTTTTTTTTCAGAAAAGAAAAAGCATTAAAAAATTCTGTTACCAAAGGGAAGTGGTTCAAAGTCTTGTTACCCAGAGCATGTAGTGTCAGCTGTAATGCTGGGAGGGGATAAGGTGATGGTGCCATGTCCATCCCCATCTGGAAACATTTCTTGAATGGAAAGAGTGTTCCAGAAAAGGGTTGTAATTCATCTAAACCTTCAAAGGCTTTTAAAACCTTTTTCTAATGGAAGGCTGTGTGCTCAGCACAGCCTGTTTTCAGCTGACTAGAGCAATGCACAGAAATATTTCAAGTCAGGCCTCCTAAAGTCCATGGCAGTAACTTTGCTTAACCCAAATCCATGGGTCCTAGGATTACAATCTATTTTGCCACGAGGTGGGAAGCACAGAGCTGTGAATGTGTTTTTCCAGACCTTTCCAGAGCAAAAGCTGATCAGGGTGGAGGTGTCAGAAGGGAAGAGCCCCTCTTTGAGGGACTGAGGATAATATCCACAATCCTTATCTTCTAGATCTTGAGAAATGCTTTCATAAAACCTTTTATAGTTTGAGGAATGGACTAATCATGTTAAGAATTACTCTCAGCCTCCTCCACACATAGTTTCTTTGAGGCTGCTTGACTGTGGAAAGCCTTTGACTGATCTTTTAATTAAAAGCTCTTCTTTTTTTTTAACCAATGAGTTGAAGCTCTTCCTGCTTTGAAGTGGGCAATGTTTTATAGATAAGCATCTCATTATGTTATGAGCTTTCTCCTCTCCCCTTCTGTCTCATTTCTTTTCCTGATGTGTCTCATGCTGTGTTGATAGTTCTGATGATTTCAGCCCAGTTCCCAGTATTGGCTGTTCCAGCTCCTTTAGCTCTGTGCTGGGCTGAGCTAAAGCTCTGGATGAGCTGTGGAGACTAAATTTGAGTCCTTTCCCCACCCCCTCACAGAAGCAGGCTGGAAATGACAATAAAACTGGTTATTATTATGTGGCCATCACATTTCAGTAAACAAAAGTACTCAGTTGTAACACCAGTGCAATACAAACTGCATTGCACTTAATGCAATTAAGCATTGAGCAAGCAAGCAAGAAAAAAAAAACGTAGAGCTTTTAAGTTTTGCCACTTTAGGGAAAGAAGAGGAACCTCCTTTCATTATTTCCATTTTTGATCCCTTTCTCTCAGTCTTTCTGGATTAGCAGGGTTTTGGAATTCATGAGCAAAGTTCTTTTGGCTCAGTCAGCGCTGGTCTTTCGGGAGTGTGGGGCAGCATTCCTGAACTGGAGGGTTGGGATCATGGATTCCTGACACAAAGCACTCCACAGCAGTGCTTGGAGAGGCATTTTTGGCTGCTTTCCTCTGTCATGGCTCTGATCCCTCAATGGGAAGGACAAGAAATTAAGAGCAGGATCCATCTTCACAAAGAAAGCAGAAGGGTGATAAATCCACATGCCAGTACCTGTATCAGTTCCATGATTCAATCCATATTATGGCCTCCTGAACAGTTCAGGTTGAGTAACTTACCCTGCTAATTGTGAAAATGTCAGATATTAAGCATTTCCCCTCTTTTAATCTGTTTAGTTGTCCTTTGTGCTTGTGAAGAGATGTCAGATAGATTTTGATGGTTAGAGGAGTGATCCATAGCACCTGACTTGTCTGGAAGGAGCAGGGTTCTCACTGTTCCTTCCAACTGGATTCTTGGAGCAGGAGGTTTTAGAAAACTGCTTCATTAACTTGAGCCTCAGATCACATCAGTTGTGACAACCACTGTGCATGGAGGAGCACATCTACTGTCAGCCACTGTTGGGTTGGTAGGGTTAGATTTTGGGTTGGTTAGTTTTGTTTGCTTTTTAATTTCCTGTACTTCTCAGAACACTCAACACTGGTATTTTATCCATTATAATTGTATTTTCCAGACATGGAAGTACAGCTGTTTTATCACCACTGTTAACCCAGCAATGGCTGAGTGAAGGATTTCTGGGCTAGATTAGCTGGGAAGCTGCTTTCTGAGCTGAGGAGAATTTTCTCCTTGTCTGCAAGCTAGAATCAAGGAAAACCCTAGGATTCTTAGCATAGCTAGTGGTCATTTATCCCAGTAATATTCCTAGTACAACAAATAGGAGTTGACAGATTATTTCTCTGCTTTATCTTCAAGCAAATCCTTCCTTTTTCTGAACAGCATGTTCTAGGGGATGTGTTATTAACTCCGAGGATCCCCACAGCAGTTAGTAAAAACCTTCTGGAAATCAGAAATCTCAGATCTAATAGATAGGAAAACAAAGGAAACTCCAAATTTACAAACCAGATCAAACAAAAAATCCCTCATTTCTGTGGAACAGCAATGATTTTTGTCAGTGATTTTCAGAAAAATTCATATTTATGGATTTTTTTTAACTGTCGTTGTTTAAAAAACCACCAGAATAGAGTTTGGCTTAAAACTGATTTAGCTGGTAGGTATGAGATGATTATACCTGATCCTGTCTTGTTTTTACAGGTGCATAGGCAGGAAGTGTTCCAGAACAAACAAAATCAGGAAGTCTCATAGTACACAGAAATCCCAATAATTTTGATGTGCTAATGTCACGAGTGTATAGAGTCAAGCTCCCCTTAAGGAAAATAAAAATTATGTATTTTTTTGATAATGAGCTGTGATAGTTGTGGAAATTATAAATTTGCAGTAAAACCAGCAAGTAGGGGTACTTTTATTTTAAAAAGGGAGAAATCTCTTTCTGTAACTTTCATTAGATTGATTTTGAGATAATGCTGCACATTGAAAATTTCAGCCCTGCTTTTGTGGGGGGTAGACAAGGGGGTATAACTTGGAGGTGACTAAAGTTTTTGGCAGGCTCAGTGGTATTAACAGTTCCAAAAAAAGTAGTGTTGAGTTTACCATAGGGATATTCCAGCAAGTGGAGGATATAGAGTTTCCCTGAACATTTGCTTTGGATGGCTCAGTGTTTGTTATGCCAGGTTGCTGGGTACTCCAGAAATCCAAAGCAGCTCAGGGTAGATTCCACCCCATTTGTGACCCTGCACCATTGTTGGCAACGTTGGTAATTCCTTGGGGTTTGTGTCCCTCATTTTGGGGCTGAACACAGCAGCACCTCGTGATTCTCTTGGTGCCAGAGCCTGATGGAGCCCCTTGGGTGCTCTTGAGCAGATGAAAAAGAGAAGTTTTTATTTGTGGGAGCAAAGACTGGGCATGCACAGAGCAGTTCTTGTCTCTCAGCTCAGCCAATTCACCTTCCTGCTGCATCTTTGGTCCTGAGATTTGGAAGCAAAAGTTGCCTCTTAAAGTAGAGCCTGCACTGCTTTTGTACTTCAAGGTTTACAATTTTACTTAAAACAGGGATATCCAGGCTTGAGTTTTCATTTTCAGTTTAAAAACTTTCAGGAAACTCAAGTAAACAGCATCAAAAGTGTTCAGAAGGAATCTTTTCTGGGCACACTGGCAAGGGTAAAGAGATTTTAACTACATTTGCTGTTATTCAGAGAGGAATTGTCTGTGAACAGACCCATAAAGAGCAGAGAAAGTCAGCTGAAATTCACAATGAGACTTTGTGAACAGGGTTTTGATCAGATCTCGTCTCATTTACCTTCTGAATGCGACCTTGTTTCCACTGTAATAGAATTGAGCTATGACAAAGCAAACTTGAAATTCATTTCTTGTGGCTGAGTTGAGCTTGGAACCACAAGCTACTGAGTTATCTTTTTCTGTTTTTATTTTAACACTTTTCTGGAAGACTTAAATGTGACTTTCTGTGCAAGGATGAGATGACAGAATTATTGATCAAGTGAATCCAACAAGCTGAAAATAAAATGTGTGTGATCATTCCTTAATTGTGCAGCTGACATTTCTCTCTTCTAAAACCACTGTGAAACTTATTGGGGCCTTTTGTGGATTCTGAGTACTTGTTTAGATGCTGAAATTTGAACTAGATGGTAATGCTTCAACTCTAAGGTCGTGTCTACTATTGGATTACATTCCTGCCATGGGAGAGTCTCTTCTGGTGGCCACCCTTGAAAAGAATGTCTTACCAATAGTTCATCTGCAGATTTAAACCATTGACAAGTAGGTTAGTCATGAGTTAGTCTTTGAGTTACCAAAAGTGCCTTTTCTTGGGTGCTTTTTGCACTCCAGATCTCTAGACTCATATTTCTAACTAAAAAAATTAACCACATGTTGAGCTCAAATGTCAGGGGTCTCCATAGTTTGAAATTAGGAGTTACTCAGATCAAGATGCTTATTGCTGCTTTTTCTTTTTCTTTTGCTAGTGTAGCTTTTTCATTACAGTCATCTGTTGTTCCCTAATTGTAATATAATTTTTATTTCTCTTTGGTCTCTTACTCCTGTCCTCCATCTCAAATATCAGTACCTTAGTGGCTTTCCTACACTCTCAGTGATTACATAGATCAAAATCTTTGCGTTAAGCCTTTTAGCTCTTTCCTCCTGTTGCATATTGTGCCTGTTCCACAGACAATGCAATCAGGGAGGCCAGACAGTCCAACAGGCCATTAAAATGATTCAGAAAAAAAGTTAATGTTTTAATTACTCTCAGTCTGTTTGCTAAGTGAGTAAAAAGCCCTATTGGAGCCGAAGCTTCTATATATAATTAGTGCTGGATTATCAAAACCACATTTGTTGTTCTGGAGCCATCTCCTTGTCTTTTTTTAAAGCTAGGTGGAGTATAAGTGAACCTTCCCAAGGAGTTGCTGACCTGTGAAGGTGTTGGCTCTATGACTAACACTCTGCAAACAGACTGATTAATTCAGAAGATCCACGACTGGCCAAGCCTTGCTTTGCTTTGTTTGCTGCTGCATAAAGACCAGGTAGCAGAGAACATTGTCTTTCTGTAGGACAGCCCTGAAAGAGAAGCAACATGGTGTGCTCCTCTGAGTTTTTGAGGATTATTTAATAGAGTATCCAGTGCTGTTGTCATGGCTGACAGAGAATCTGTTCAGCTCATTCTCTTTGTGTACCAAGCAGATCAAGCTGTGATACTTTGCCACAGTACAATAGTGTCATTCTTTATCCTGACTTTTGCCTAAGCTGATGGTGGAGCAGAACTTTCAGCCATTTCACTCTCAAATATTAAGTTCTAAACAGCTCAGCAGTAGGTGCTGGGTGGTGTCTCTTGCCACCTGCACCTCTTTGAAAATCCAGCCTTTTACATCCAGTCCCACTCACATTTCAGCTCCCAGGAAGCTCTCAGGCCTGATTCAAATCTTCCTCCTGGCTTGATTCAGTTGTGTGCATCCCCTCAGTATTTGTTACCGAGCTGTCCTACAGTTCCTAGAGCTTTGAGGATAGGGGCATTCAGCAGTGACAGAATGTGCAGGGATTTTGTCTCTGCAGGTTTTGTATGAAGTAGCCCAGCAGTGCAGGTAAGGGCTGCTGTTATATCTGCCCTAATTCTCAATGTTTGCTTTTCCTCATGCCACTGTGAAATGTGTCACTGTGTTTCCTGTTAATTAGGATATCAGAAGATCTCTGGTCAGTTTTTTAACCGTTTCATTTGCTTTAAACAAAGGGGGGAAAAGAGGCAGGAGAATATAGGGTGTGTCAACAAAACAGATGCATGCTGAAACCTTTAAATGAAAAAGGCTTGAAAGGAATCAAGTGTACAGCAATCCTTCCTCTGTGCTGTACAGTCACCATTTCCCAAAGGACATCCCTTGCTGACTCTTAATCAGTCTCAGCATCAGTCTCGGGATCAATGCTGGAACAGGGTGAAAGGGATCTGCCAAGTCCCCTGGGCTTTCAGTTAAGCTTTGAGGTCTTAGTGGCTTATCTGCTTTTGAAAAATGGATTTGAAACTCCAAGTTAATTAGGCTCTTGAAAACTTCACTCTGAGTTGACAAAAGAAGTCAGAAAACACGTCCAGGCTCCCTGTAACACGTGCTGCTTTACCACAGTGAGTCAATGGACAGTGTGGTGATTCCAGGCTAATGCCAGCTTTTGTGACTTGGCTGTGACTAAATTCACATCGATGATGTAATGAATCTCATATTAATCCACTGTGTTAAATTGTTCATTGTGGAGCTGGAAATCAGCTGGAGGAGTACTGGAGGAGTTCTGAATATGGCACAAAAACGCTGCTGTTACCTGCCTTCTAATATTGGTTTGTAAATCTGCTGTGAAAGTCTGACTGTTCAGTTCAATGTCTGGTGGCACTTAAGGTGTCTTCAAGCATCCCAGTTGCTCTGTCTGCCTCTGGAGCAAGGGACAGGTCTCTCTCAGGTGCTGCCTAATGTTTGAGTGCAGTGAAGGTATTCTAAATATACCCGTCTGAAATGGTATTTTGGTGTCCTAGACCAGGTGTCATAAACCAGGTGAGATTAAGATACTCCTGTGACCCAGGTTTGTTTTACTGAGAAATTTAAAGTGGTGCCAGGAGCTTTCCCAGGCAAGGCTGAGCACAGGATACCTGCCTGCCTTGCCTGGCTGTGTTCCTGGTGCTGCTCTGGATCCTCAGCACATCGTGGCAAAGCCTGAGGAAATGTTCTCAAGTCCAGGATCTGCTGAAGTCACAGCTAGAGGATGAGCTGAAAACTACAATTTGATAAGAAGGACACATTTCAGCTAAACCACAGGTGCTAGAGCTCAATAAAATTGTGTGGGGTAGTTTAATAATTCTTTTTATTTGCTGTGCAAGGGTAGACTGTTTAATATTCCCTTTGCTTAGCCATGGTGCTAAATGCTTCCAGCCCACTTGATTTATACTGACCTTTCCCTCAAAGAACCACTTCTGTGTCTGAGGCTGAGGAGTTCTGTTTGGATGGGGAATTTTATTAAAACATCCTGGCGTGTGAGAACAGAACTCCAGAATGACAGAGCCACCTCAGTCTTCTGTTGCCAGGGAAGCTTTGAATTATTCCTTAATTTTTTGTTGCAATCTCTTGTTTTGCTGTCCTTTCTGAAGTGGATTTAGAGATGACAGACACGGGACAGTGAAATTGCTGATGTGTTGTAAGAGCAGGAGCTGGAATGAAAAGAGCTGTACCATCCCTCATGAGAGGACAAATTTGTCTGCAGGCAACAGTTTGCCTTTCTGAAATGTATGACTCGAACATCACAGAGTGCTATGAATAGCTTTCTTTTATTTCCTGTTAGTTATCCTGTCCTTGCAATTCAAATAAGGTATCCATTGTTTAAAAACATCACACCAAAGCTGCATCTGTCTCCGTGCTTTAGTCTTACATGACTGAAATGCTTTGGGAGATGACTCGGTGATCAGTGCTTAAATTACATCGATGGGCTCCGCCTGCAGGAGGCTTAGTACCTACTGAAACTATGGAACTGGCATGGAATTTTGAATATGTTGAAGGAGAAAATGTGGTTTTATTGTTGTTTGCTTAAGAGATGACAGGATTAAAATTGAGGAATAAGGTACTAAATGGAACATTCCCTATTAACTCCACTGCGCAACAGCAGAAGGCCATGGCATTAACCTTGGGGTTATTAATATGTTGATGGAGAGAAGGATTAAGAAAAGGGCAGGTTGTGGGACACAAATGGGACAAAGGCCAGAGGCAAATAATTCTGTATTGACTCCAGTTCTAAAAAATACATTCAAGGCAGAAATTAGAATGTTTTCAAAGGTGCTTATGTAGTCAAATGTTGTCACTTCCCAAGTGAGATTATTCCTCTACTCTGGGACTGGGGAAGCAGGTGTTTGAACTGTTAATATAATTAAGGGTCAAGTAAAATAAATGTAAATTCAAGGCTGGGGCTTTACTGCAGTGATATGTGCTATCTCAGAGCACATGGAATGTGAAGGCAGATAAATATATTGAATCTTCTTTCCACAGTGTCCCCCTGTGACTGTTAAAGTGTTTGCTTCCTACTTCCCTTACCCTGCTGCCACTGTAACTGCATTGGCTGTGCTGCCTGGATGTTACCTTTGAACAACAATCCTGTGTGTTTCACCTTGGAGGATTGGGAAATGTTTTCCTGCTTTCCACAGTCCATTTTCTCCTGGTTATGGATGTCCTTATGGAAGGTGCTGAGAGCTCAGATCAGAAATAGATTATAATGTGGAAAAACTGAGGAGTAATTCTTATGCTTCTGCAACAAATGTTTGGTTGTGTTGAAAATGGGATTAAAATGTCAAAAGATCATCGGGGACAACTTTTATCTCATTAAAGTGATACTTTGGCTTTTGACAGCCGTGGGAATTCAGGGGGTTCTCCCTGGCAGCAAGTGGTGCATGGAAAGCTGCACAGCAGGGTGCAAACCCTGGTCCTAATCCTGATTTAGTGTGACCTTGGGTGAGGGGTTTCATTCCTCTCTGCTTCCCTGTCCTGTAACTTCATCATGTGTTTCAGGGGATTTGAGTTAAATAGCTGTTAATTTTAAAGCAATTGGAGAATTTTAAGTTTTCTCTGTTGTTATGGTTTAATGCCACACACCTTAAAAGTACAGCTGAAAATGGAGAAGTTTTTCCTGGGCACCCAGGTGAGGAGCACAGTGATGAGGTGACTCCACTGAGATTTAGGGCTGTTGTTTTTTTCTCCCCTGCTCAAAACCAGCAGCACATGCAGGCAGTGAAGTTCTGTGTGATTCCAGCCACTGAAAGCAGCAGCATAAATCAGGGCAGTGTTGGATGCAGCAACCTGGGAGGCACGTGTCTGTCTGGAGTGTCCCACAGCCCATCCCCAGACTGGGGGCCAGTTAATCGGGTCACAGGGGGACTTGCACAGCCCTCAGTGCAGTTCCTGCCTGTGGAGCCTCAGGCTGTGGCATTGGCAGTCACTGGCAGCCACTACCCTGCTCAATTCCAAGGTCATTGAGAGGGGAGTTGTACATAACATGAACCTTAAAGTAGTGTTTATACTTGGTTTGGTGTTTTGTGATCAACATGTGCACCTAGAGCTTATTTTCTGGGGGGGGCTCCTTGTGACTTTTTAGTATCATGTGGTGTTTGTGGAGAGTGGAGTGAGGAAAATGTAGGTCTTTCTACACTGTGAAAAAAACAAGTTGGTTAATGGTTATTGATGGATAGCAAATGCTTCGTGATTTATGACAGAACAAGTCAGCAGAGCGTGGAGTCTTGCAAAACACAAGAGGCACATTGAGTAAGCTCAAAGCTTGCACTGGTTGGCAAACTGGTGGAGTAGAGATAATCCCAGTTAAATATCATTAATTGTTATCCTTAGGTATATGTCTTCCGTTGCTCAGGATCATGTTGCAGTTGTCATCTGGTGGTGATTAGAAACTCACTGGCATTGCTACAAGTGCAGAGCATCTCCTAGGAAAAGGTGGTTTCCTTAGTCCTAAGCAATTTGTACTAATGTATAGTTGCCTCATTATTTCTTGTAATGTACAGAATACCACCCACTGTTTATAGAATACTGCTTAGTCATGTGCTGACCAGTTGAGAGTTGGGTTATTGAACTGGTTTGGGCATGAAGAAAGTTTTTCAGAGCACTTGCTTTTGTCATAAAATTTTGTGTGAAA
This sequence comes from Anthoscopus minutus, assembly GCA_013399455.1. Lineage (NCBI taxonomy): Eukaryota > Metazoa > Chordata > Aves > Passeriformes > Paridae > Anthoscopus > Anthoscopus minutus. The sequence goes on along the minus strand of VWYI01023348.1, from coordinate 39,129 downwards.
GGTAGAAAACCCTTTCAGACTGAATAAAAGCCCAGGACATACAGAAAGCTTTCAGTCACCCCTTGGCCTCCATTCAAGAACATCTCTGATCGTTTGTAATGTAGATTTTACATCTTAGAACTGTAGTATGGTTACAGCTTGTGTGAAAACTGCTTCTGTGTGGGACACTCATCCTGCTCCATGTATGCATTCAAGTGTTTTCCCCACCTGGGCACCCGGGGTTCACGTGTGCTGAGTTGGGATTTCTCTGCTGGAGGTCACATCATGGACCTTGCAGTTTTCCTCCTGTCCTTCATCTCCTAGTGTTGGCTGCATGGACACCACCAGCTTTGCTCGTGTGCTGAGCCCACTGCGAGTGCCTTTCACGTGTGCCAGATGCTGGCAGTGGGTGGGGAATGGGATGATCCATGAGCCAGGGTCTCCAGCTCTGACAAGGAGAATTCCCATCTCTGCTTTCATGGTGCTTCCACCGGAGATCCCAGAGCTGTGCTGTCCCCTCCAGCTGTAGGTGACTGAATGAAGCTGTGTGGGCCTGGCTGTCCCTGTATCTCTTCCCAAAAACACTGGAGCCTTTGTCTCTGGCCTCACCGTGGCCCTGCCATGACAGAGGCTCTCTGTGCTCTCCAGCCAGCGCTGCTCCGGGTTCAAGGGGCTTTTCTTCAGCTGCTCTTTGTCTCGGGGTGTTTATTGTGCTGCTGCAGAGTGTGTGTGTTTGGGGGTGAGGAGGAGGAGGGGCTCCTGTTTGTGTGGGCTTTATAAACCCAGTGCATTCTTCAAAAGAGATGCTGAGCAAACGGGGTGGTGTTAATGTTAACCCTTCCTGCCCCACACCGCTGGGCCAGGAGAAGGCTGTGGGAGGGTGATGAGGTTGCTGTGTAAGGCAGGGTGTCTGCTCCCCTCTGCTCTTAGTGCACTGATTTTCTGTGAGTGCTGCACATGTGTTATGGCAGAGAGCCTCCCGAATGTGGGGAGATGGAATCCATTCTAGGATTTCCCCCCAGACTCCTCCTGGAAGTTGTTTTTGTTGCAAACACTGGCTCACTAGCCCTTTCTGTTTGCATAACTTGCTCTTGCATCCTGTTTATGTGGCTGTATCTCCTCATTGTGCCCTATCTCCCCATGCTTTATGGTCCTGTAATTTAGGGCTTCTCCTTTTAAATAAGGTCCTGAATTTTCAGGAGGATTTTCTTAAATTGATGGTGCTGTCACTTGCAGTGGCATGTCATACCTTCCCTTTGGACCAGCTTCTTTTCTTAAACCAGCTTGTTACAACTTCCATGGTTCAGATGTCTCTTATTGTTTCTTCAGTGCCTGGGGTCCTGTATTTTAAGAGAGCTTTGAAAGATGAAAATCAACTCATAAACTTCATTTCCACTGTAATCACATAATGCTTTGCATTGTTGGTTGATGGGGAAAAAACCCAATGAGCCACTGAGCAGAATGGCATCAGTCTCTAACCTCCTTTTGCTCTTCTTCCATAAGAGGATGGGAATTTAGAACATGGAAAATCTCTCATCCATCTCTGCAAGAAGCTGCAGCAACACAATTGTCTTAGTGTAGGAAGTGCCAGAAGAGTTTTATATTTCACTGAATCTGTGCTCAGCATAAATGTTTCAGTCCTCCTTTCGTGATGATCTGCTTAAATAGAATATAATGCAAGTAGATTTGTGTGTGATAAAAATACATTTTTTTCAGAGACAGTATCTTTTTTTAAGTTATTGAAGATTTCCCCAGAAATTATTAGGATTAGATCCAGCATTTTACAAAGTCATTTTGTAAATGCATTTTACTGTCAAATAATTAATATCCTTATATCTTTACATCAATATTATTAATAGGGAGTTGTAGCTCATGTATTGCAACGTTTACATATTATATTATTACACTGGGAAAAATTTTACCAGACTGTGTTTCTTTGCAGGGGATGGGAAAGGAAGAAATGCAGAATAATACAAGCCTTTGAAACATGAATCCACACAATCAGTCATGACTAAACCTATTCAAACACTCAGGTGTTTTCTTCCCAGGACTGCTCTGGCTTCCAGCATTGTTGTTGTGAAACTTGTTTTCTTCATGCACTAACTCAAATTTGCTTCATCCCTTGTTCCTTTAAGGAGCAGTTTCGGCTGCAAAGCGCACAGGGATCCCAGCACCACGGGAATTGTCCTCATCCGTGTCCAGGGAGAGAGCTGTGCTGCGTGGTCCAGCCAACACCAGGAAAACACAGCCCAGCCCCACCTCTTCTGGTGCACCAACTCCTACCAAACACGTGCGCCCCACCAGCAAGTCCAAGCAAGAGAATGAAACTGGTGACAAGGCTGTTCTGGAATCTCAGGTTAAAGAACTCCTGGCAGAGGCAAAGACGAAAGATTCGGAAATTACCAAACTTCGTTGTGAGTTGAAGAAATGCAAAGAGAAAGGGTCACTCAATGCTGAAGGAATGGGTGCTTCCAACCAAAATTTCGAAACAGTATCACCTGTTGACGTAGATCCATTAATAAGGACCCTTCAGGAGAAAAACAGGACTTTCCAAAAAGAGCTTGCTAGCCTGGGAGAAGAAAACCGCGCTTTGAAAGAGAAATTGCTTTATCTGGAGAACTCCCCTCTCTCAGACACAACCACAAGCAGTGGAGGTGACAGCAGCCTCCCAACCCCAACTACCCAAGAGTCAAGTTTTGGAAGCCCATCCCAGAATGTGTCGAGGGGTGAAGTGGAGGAGCACAGGCAGCGCGTGAACGGGGGTGCCCTGCGCAATTCCGGTTCCTCCAGCAGCGATGTCACCAAAGCCTCCCTGTCACCCGATGCATCCGACTTCGAGCACATAGCAGATGTACCTTCCAGGCCAGCATCCACCAGCAGCAACCACTTCAAAGGCTCCAAGTGCTCCACTGCAGGAAGTTCTCCAAACAATATTAGTGACCTCTCTGTGGCATCTCTTACAGAGAGAATACAAAAGATGGAGGAGAATCACCACAGCACGGCAGAAGAGCTGCAGGCCACTTTGCAGGAACTGTCGGATCAGCAGCAAATGGTGCAGGAGCTGACAACAGAAAATGAGAAGCTGGTGGAAGAGAAAGCTCTCCTGGAGACTTCCTTCCGTCAGCACAGAGATAGAGCCGAGCAGCTGAGCCAGGAAAATGAGAAGCTCATGACTCTCCTCCAAGAGAGGTCCAAGAATGAAGCTCAAGAGGGAAAGGTCCTCGAACTGGAGCAGAAATGTGCAGAAGTTCTTGAAAAAGCACAATTTGAAAGAGAGAAGCTGCTCAACATTCAGCAGCAGTTAACCAGCAGCCTGCGAAGCCTAGAAAGGGAGCATCAGGATGCCCAGCAGGTGATAAAAAGCCTGAGAGAAGAAAATGAGAAGCTGCTGAAACTTCTAGAAGTAGAACAGCAGAGCAACAGCACAGTGACAAAAAGCCTGGAGGACTGTAAAATTGCCTTGGAAGGTCTGAAAATCGAGAATGGCTCTCTCAAAACTCAGCTGGAGAATGAGAAACAAAAGGCTGCAGAAATGAACGTGATGGGCTGTACCTCTGACAACTCTGAGGTGCAGGAGATGCTCAAAGTAGCCCATGCAGAAAAGGCTCAGTTAGAAGCCACTTGCACTGAGCTGAAACAAGAGCTGCTGAAGGCAAGCAGTGAACTGAAGCACATTCAGGGGCTACTTTCTAAGGTAAAGAAGTAACAGCTCTGAAATAAAGTGGTTGTTTCTGTCCTTTCATAAGTAGATTGGTCTTCACATTGTTATTGAGCTATTGATTGTAAGTTTCCAGGATTTAAATTGTATGATTAGTGCTGAATAGAAGCTGGGATTATATGATACTGTCTCAGTTTCTGCTGCTATACACATATTTTCTTGGAAATATCTTGGAATATAAATTCATAACTATTTTGTCCTAATATCTTCTGTAGAATTTACTCCTAGTAAGTAGAATTGTGTCTATCAGAATTAGGGCAAAGAGCACATCAATAAAAAATTACTTTGATATGACGTGAACAAAGAGTGTAAATCACTTGCTAATCAGATGAAGAGAAGGGCATAAATAGTTAGCTATGAATAATAAATTCTGAATAATGAATCACAGTTAATTAGCAGTGAAGTATAGGTGTCATTGGTCATGAGAACACAAGGACATGAGTTAATGCTCAGGGAATCTGATAGGGGCAGCAACATAGCTGATAATGCACAGTCAAGCTCCAGATGAGATAATTTTCATAGAACAAATATTTTTATAAAAAAAAGCAATGCTTTGTTTTGGGATAGGTAAAGTAACAGAAAAAAAAATTTAGAACAATTTACCTCATTTGTGAGTTCATAGCTTTGCTCCAAACAAGCTTAAGCAAGTTACTGCCCCTGTTTTCTGTGTGATCCTGGCTGTTCAGAGGAGCTGCAGCATGAGCCATCATTCAGCAAGTGTTAATAAAGCAGAAGCAGTGATTATGTCCCAGTGCTCCAGAAGGAGTGAGAGCATGCAGCCTTTCCTGTATGGGCAAGGGAGCCTGAGAAGAATGATAAAATTGGCTGCAGAGGGAGAGAGCATTGCCAAAAAGCACCTCCATGGTTTGAGTGATTTAGAAAATCCAGATGTCCTTTCAGCTAAAATAGGTGACCACAGTAAATGGAGTTGGTAGAGGAAGCTCCCAAGTGCTTTCTGGAGCTGCAGTTCATGAAGAATAAATGAAAAACTGCTGAGTGCTCAGACTCTGGACCAAACTTTTTATTGCTTGGTTTGGAAACCACAGATTTCCCGCTTTTTACTCTTCCCTTCCCTCGAATTAAGCTGTTTTGAATCATTGGCTATTTCTGACACCCAAGCAAGACCACAGACTTCTGTAAGGCTGCCCTGCAGTGAGGCTGTGCCAGTGCTGCTCACTGAATTGGCAGCCTGCACCTTTTCCCTAATTTGTTCATAGTCAGAGAGCTCCCCCCAAACCTGGAAGCATTGATGAGTGGGCTGAGCCAACAAACTGAAGTGCAGCAGATTCCCCCTTCAGTAATTCCAGATGTCCCATATCCAGAAACTTATCTGCAGTAGCTGGCTCTGCTGTGTGTGTTTTCATAGTCCATTGAAAATGCACATGGTAAAAGCAGCAGATTGTTGATGTGGATGAACTGATCGTCAGCCTGGCCCTAAGGCAGTGATACCACTTTCATAATGTGCTACAGAAATAGATGTGGAGCTTTCTGGGAGTATAATTCCTCTCCCTTCATTAACTGTAGAGATTGGCTTAGAATTGTGGTCATCATATAGAAAATTTCATTTCCTTTGCAGGATCTTGTATTATCTTTATTGCCAGGAAAGAAAACTGACATTCATTACTCATCTCTGCTTCCTGAGACTTATTTTCGTTGAAACTGGGTGTACACAATGCTTAAATCCACAGGGTGCCCAGTAAAGTCTTTAATGAGTGAGATCTCCTAAGAAATAAGGACAAACTTGCAGCTTTTTTCCTCCCTTCCAGGCTGAGAATGAGTATGGTCAGCTAAAGGAGGTGTGTGACCGACAGGCTGAGCAACTGAGCAGAACCAGCCAGAAGCTGCAGGAGAAAACATCAGAGAATGAAGCAGATATCAAAAACCTGAAAGAGACCATTTTTGAGTTGGAAGACCAGGTGGAGCAACATCGTGCTATAAAACTCCACAACAACCAGCTCATCAGTGACCTAGAAAGTAGGTGGAGCTGGAAAAAAGGATTTAAGGGAACTTATTTGGGGGGGCTCAGATATGGCTGCAACAGGGAGGAGGAGTTCTGTCCTTTACAGATCTTCCAGTTTGGGGATATTCCCTTCTGTACATGCATAGAAGTACTGTTTTAACAGAGAGTGCTATAGATGGAATATTAGAGACAGTCTCCAAGCCTTATTCTTCAGTGGAGGAAGAATTGCCCCTTCCAGAAACTGGAATTACTGGACTTTTATTAAAGAGTTTCTAGGGTGAAGCACTGGGAAGAGCAGTAAAGTCGAGGTTGCTGTGGATGGGGAGCTGCCACCTGGTGGAACCAGTGGCTGTTCCACCCATCAGTGATCCCTCGGGATGGGTGTGCTGAGTGAGTGAATCCACATGGGATCGTTTAAATTTCAGTCTGCTTTAATACCTGAAAATAATGACATCTTTTAGAGATGTTTGAGTAGCAGATCTGCTGTTGGTTCCATTCCTGATCATTAAGTGTCTTAATTCAGTTTAGTCTGTTTTAGTGGCATTACCAGAAGCAAAACTAAATCTGCTGCTCTACCCTCCCTTTCTCACTTTCACTGTTGTCCTTATGTGTTTAATATAAATCTTTTCACATTTTGTATTATTCCTAGGTAAAGCAATGAAGCTGGAAGAACAAAAACAAGATACAGAGAGGCAGCTGAAGGCTCTGACTAAGCAGATGAAGGTAAAGTTTAAGCTCCAAGACAAAGCTAAGCTGAGCTTTTATTGCAACACTGGCATTATTTTTACCTAGAGCAAGAGCAGAAATTCTTTCTGCACCCTTTAAGTCTTCATTCTCTTCACTTTGGATTTGTTGGCAATACTGGATTGGAAAGCTTAGCATGAGTTTCTTTGGCAAAATTCTTGGTAGTATAAAGAGGCAAGTGTTTAATTTGACCCAGCACCACATTAAAATCGTGGGGAAATCCTGGTTGCTTGTGATCTCTGGAGTGAGTGTATTTTTACATCCATTTGGGGTTCTCACTGCTCCTTCCAGGAGGACACAGAGGAGTGGAGGCGTTTCCAGGCTGACCTGCAGACTGCAGTGGTTGTAGCCAATGACATTAAGTGTGAAGCTCAGCAGGAGCTCCGTGTGGTGAAGAGGAAGCTGCAGGAGGAGGAGGAGAAGAGTGCCAGACTGCAGAAGGAGCTGGATGAAGTGAAGGGCAGCACCAGGTTGGTTATTTCCCATTTACCAAGGCCAAGACTTGATCTGTGTGCCTGCTAACACGCATGCAAACACTGCTGTGTCAGTAACTACTCGCTGGCTTGGATGTGCATCTCGTCTGTCTGTAACTCTTCTGGCAGATTTTGTTGTCTCTTACTCTAAGATGTTTCTGTTCTTTTTCTTTTTGGCAGTCTAGTTCTGTCAGCTAAGCCATGAAGGTTTTAAGCAGCAAATACTAAGTAGTAACAATTGCCAATATCCTCCAATAGCTTTGCTTTCAATATGGTGATGCCTTTATAACTGTGCAGCTATATCAAACCATCTGTGGAAGGATTGCCATGCAGCTGTATCAAACCATCTGTGGAGAGATTGGTTGGGTACAGATATTCTAGAAGATAACTTCTTAACCTGAGGGAAGTCAATGAAGAAGGCAAAGCAACACAAACAGTCATCTGTTCATCAGAAATATGTGTCAGATTAATTTAACTCCTCTAGATTTTGCCTTTAAATATCTCTTCTGGTGAATTCATGGCCATTGGCAGGATGGCCACAGGAACAGGGTGAATCCTGTCATTTCTTTCAGGTGAAGTAAGAGTCCAACTCTACATTGCACTTATTTTCTCAATGTTTTCCATTCAGGAGTTTCCACAGCAGCTGTGTGGTAGAAGGGACTAAAATCATGGGAGAGCTTTTTTGTGGAGGTGTATGGATCAGAATGCCTGGATTGAACAAACAGAAAAACTTATTTTCAGGAAATAAAGGAATGTTTTTAGGCTCCAGTTTCATTAGCAGAGTCCCAAGTGGATGCAAAGAAAAGCTGTTACAGACTATGTACTCAGACAAAATGATTACCAGACAGTACTTAAGGTTCTGGGCTCTGTTTCCATTCCTAATTTGTTCTTAATGAAATTTCTCTTGTTGAAAGCAGGGTTCCTATATGAGGGTGGGGAGTGATATTCTCATAGCTTCCCCTCTGTATTATTTTGACTTTTAAGATATATTTGATAGTACTTCAAATGAATAGAAGATGATCTGCTGATTTGTAAACTGGAGTATTTATCTTCCATCTATAAGGAACATTATCAGCTCTTTGGTATAAGAAGCCTGAGCTGCAAATACTCCTTTTTAAATTGGAACCCCAGAATCCAAACAGCTGTAGTTCCAGGAGGAAGTGTTCAGACATGTATTTAATGGAATCAGTTTTGACTTTTGTGTCTCCCTCTGTGTCACACACACATGGATGTGTCTGTCTCTGTCATGTTGACTCTCTGTGTGCTTTGAGTATTGCCTTGGTCATGGAGCCAGATACGCTGTCTGCAGTGGGCAATATTGATTCTCTTTCAAAGGCAGGTAATGAAAACAAATTTTGCATCTGTCAGGATAATTAATTTGACTCTCAGAATGTGCAAAATGTCTGTACTGAGTGGTGTGGGGAGCATAACGAGGCCTATGGAAGTCCCTGTCTGAACAAACTGGTGATCAGCAGCTAAACACTGGAATTTTAAAGCTCTACTGACCTATGAAACAAATTCCTGAAGTTACCAAAGCTCCTGCTGAGAGCCAGTTCTACACTTCCTGGTATTTTTGCATTCCTGAGGTCTCTGTCTCCCCCAACACCTCAGCTTCCTTCACCCAGGAAGTTCTGGGGGTATTCTCATCATCTCTTTGTCAGCTTTCACAAATGCCACTGCTCAGAATCAGCACTAGATTGTGGTGCCTGTGGTGATTTTGATGTGTGCTCAGCACTGGTGGAAGCATGATACCTTAACAGAGTCTATAAAGTATTCCTCATGTTTGCTAATGCTGAGCAGCTGCATGCTCAGCAGAATCTATGACAGTCCCTAGTGAAAGTTTCCTGTCTGATTTTTAAGCTCTTATTGGAAAATGTACCTTCCAAAGAGCTTGCTATTCAAAGGTTTTTGGCAAAATCTCAGCCATCTCTTGAGGGTCATTAGACTGCACCTCATAAATTCATCTTGAAGCCAATTTATCTTCTACAACATCCTGCCATTTTAATGTTTGCCTGTGGCTGCCTGAGTTCCAGCCTCCAAGTTTGATTTCACCGTTACGTTCTTCTAATCAGACAAAAAGTCATTTTTGGTTTAGGAACAGCCAAAGAACTTGCAGAAAAAATCCTGATGAGGTCATCAGAATTCAACTGAATGAAGGTAAGAGCCTCCCAAAGGCATCTTTAACACAGATTAAATGTCTAATTCTATGACTAAGAATGCTGGGGGGAGGGTGGACTAGCATCAACTAAATGGAGTAAGGGAAAAAGGAGTTAACTTGTCCCAAGTTAGTACTGGCTGAAACTACAAATTGATTAACCCATGCTTCGGGCAGTCTTCTATGATATTTTACATCCTAATTAATGTTATTTCTCTGCAGTCAAATGCAGAAGTTTACAATCCACTGTTTTGTAGTTGTCTCCTCACAGGCAGTGGAAATTGAAGTTAAATAATCTCCATCCTTGGAGGTTTTCAAGACCATTCAGTATAAGATCCTGTGAAAAAGTTTTCAAGGTCTTGCTTTGACTCTTTGGCTTCAAATTGTCAAAATTATTTTGGCACTGAAACATTATGTGCCTTGAACCAGGAACACTGAGGCAAGACAGTTGGGCTAGGAGTAGTACTTAGAGAAATTAAATCTGTAATTAAATGAGCAACTTCTTAGAATAATAAAAAAATTAACCAGATCTTCAAACGGAAGCCTAAACTGAACATTGTGATGCATCCCACTAATTTGCTTCTGTTTTTCCTCCTAAAGTCTGCAATGCCACAGCATGGCAGTGTCACATGCTTTTTTCCTGGAAATGAGCTTGTTGTACTCTGTGTATTAAACCCTGCTGTCAGTCTGTATGTGCTGATGTGCTGCTCATTTGTGCCTGTGTTTGCAGCTGTTCTGTCTCACAGAGGTTTGAGAGTTCACTCTGCTCTCACAGCAAGCAAAGGAGGATGGCAGAACAGGGCTCTCAGAGCAGTGTTTGCTCCTCAGAGTTGTTTGGAGTGGGAGTTTGGGCTTATTAGGGAGTTCTTAGTGTTTTTTGTTGGCTTTTTTTACATTGGATGAGGTTATGCCATCTCCTCTAGTGCAAGGACCCTGAAACTCTGGCTGAGGTGGAGCAGCCTACAGCAGCCTGCTTGGATGGGTCCATGAACCCCTTTTGAATGAATAGTCTGAAATGACCAGAGGAGAGGAAAGCCAGGAACACTACCATCCCTGTCCTACATTGATTCCTTGGCTGTAAATAATTAATATCTTCCTACCTGAGCAACAAAGATCTATTTTATATTTTGTACTGTTGTTCATCACATCTCAAAGCCAAATTAGTGGAGTGTTTAGGTGCTTCTTTAACAGTTCTAGCCACACCTCTGGTGTTTCCCTGAGATGATGGGGATGATGTAAAATAGAGAGCTGTAGCTCAGGGTGGGCATGGTGTGGCTTTCCATAACCTCCCCCACTGCTGTGTGTCTCTCCACAGGTGCCTGATCTCTGCCAGCTAACAGCCCTGAAAGGAGGCACAGCCAGGCCTGTGAGACACTGCAGGACTTGCCTTCAACTCCCAGCCTAAAAAGGGAAGTTTCAATTCAAGAAAGCACCTCTGGTTTTTTTATTACCCTGCAAAATTCAAGTGTGTTGCAAAGTGTGATTGCTCAGGTCCACCTCTTCCCCATGGGCAAGAGCCTCTCTCTTTGTTTCAGAAGGCTTCTCTCTTCAGAAGACACCAGGAGGCAGAAGAAGTTCTGAATTACTTTAAAGCCAGCTAAGCCATAAGAAGTAATCACACAGATTTGGGGATCTGAAATAACTGAGAGTTTTTTTTGGAGGGATGGGGCTATTTTCCTTGAAACAGGCGTTCAAACATGCCATTTTAACCTTAAAAATTGAACTGAGTGTGTATGTCTGATTTGTAACTTCTAATGGCATATACATAAATTCTCCATGCAGTATTATATTCTGTGATCTATCTCTGTGTGTCTAAATACATATAAGAGAATACATATAAGAGAACATATACATATAATACATCTAAGAGAACAGGTGGTTTGTACAGACACACAGACCTGGGGATAGGTCACTGAAATCCAGCAGCAAAACTGAGTGGAAACATGGCTTTAGTCACTCATTCTCAGCTGCTCTGCTGGTTTCAGATTTTCATTCCTGCATTGACCAGGCACTCGCCACTGGGTGGCACGGCCGGCTCGGTGATGCTGGGAAGGGACAACCACGGAGTGTGTCCTGCTGTGACCTTCCTGGAAAAAGTTCCCTGCGAGGTTTGTCCTCCTCTTAAGAGCTGCAAATGGAGAGAACAGAAGGAAAAGAAATTAATATAACAAGCCTCTAATAAACACCCTCTCAGAAAGGAGTCGTTCTCATGCCTTTAACTCAGGTGAAGTATGTGATGATGAGGGAGGACTTGAAGTTCAGCTCTGCAGCTGGAGACACCTGGAGAGAGCTTTCCATGAATACTGAGAAGAAACTCAGAGATCACCATCTCTACCAGGAGCTTCTCACAATTTGTTCCAGGACTGGAATTCTTGTTTTGGCTGTGGGATTTCTGTCCTTTTCTTCTGGATGTGAAGATCTAGCAAGGGCCTGGTGTGGGAGCAGGCTGAGCTAGTGGAGAATTCCACAGGATGTCCTGGCTTGGGCATGGCCCCTGCCTTTGTGCCGTGCTGCTGGAGTGTTTGCCTATATGCACACTTGTGTTGCCTTTCTCTGCTGTGCTGGCAGCTGTTGAATGTTGGTTTTTATGTTTAAGAAATATACATTGAAGTGCCAAATAAATGTTTGAGTGTTTGGAATTGTCTGCTGCCTGCCCTCGGCCTCTCTTCTACCCTGTGCAGTGTGTCTGTTCTTTGTGTGCCTTGGAGTTCAGGAGGAGTCACAATGACAGGAACTGTGTCAAAGATGAGATTGGGGAGTCATTATTCTGAAAATGTGGTACAGTGGTCTTAGGCCTCCTGTAACAGTCATCAGAGCAGTTTAGACATTTTACAAACATGAGAAGGCTGAGTTTGCCAAAAATCTGTACATTAAACCCAGAAAGACTTGCACCTTGTTGTCAGTTGTCCACATATTTGAAACCTAGAAAACAAGGAGACTCACTCTTGCTGTTAGAGAAAAGCTCTCTGCATCTGCTTCTCTCACCAGTGAATGAACGAAACTCAGCAGTGGTTTTGTAAAAGGGACTGCACGTTTTAATTCCTTTGTGGCTTCAGTGCTCCACTTCCTCCTGGAGCTTCTCCACTTCCTCCTGAAGCTGCTGCACTTCAGCCAGCTTCACGTGCAGCATTTATCTGTGTGAACCATTCATTCTTGTTTCCAGGAAAGCATACAGCAGTTGGTGACATTTTATTCAAATCCCTTATTTTTGTAGCAGAATTCATGTAGTCTCTTGGATGCCCTCAGATGTGCTAAGCTGAAGAAATGCTGTGCATAAGAAGGAGTCATTTTGGGTTTGAAGTTATGGCTTATCAGTAATCCTTCTAATTTGTGCTCTGCACTGTCCTCTTGAGTTAGCTACTGCAAGTTAATCTCTCACTGTTCTGCTTCTCTCTTAAGGAGCCCATCTCTGTACACACAGATGCATCCCCCTGTCATACAGATGTTTCTTTTTAAGGTTAAGTGCTCACCAGTTTCACCACTCTGTTGCTTGTTGGCTGGCATGTGTTGTTTTAGTTGAAGCAAGTGGCTCTCAGGACTATTGTTCTTAACCTTTTATGCCAAGGTTTGCAGCAGGAGAGGCCTCAGTTTTCTGTTGTGGCTGTGTTTAATCAAGGAGGTTGTTTCAGGCTGCCTGTTACAAATACACAGATGGAAGATTACAGGAAGCATCCTAAAAAAAAATTAAATAAATTGAAACTGGTTGTAATTCCAGCACTTGAATCCTCATGACAGAATGATGGCACCTGAATTCTCAGTGGATTCTTCTGTGGCACAGGGGCTGGTCTAGTTATTCTCTTTAACATGTTTGCATCCTTTTGCAGTCAAAGGCCAGACTTAGTATAATAGATTGCACTGGGTGGTTTGGGATCTTGAAGCAGAAATTTATCCTTCCTCCATACTTTGCTAGAAGCAGGACTCATTTAGCTTTTGTGGTTTGTGTAACTCAGGTGCAGATGCTGTCACCTGCTGCTTTATGGCCACAGAACAAGAAGTCAAGGCTGGAACTTAAGGCTAGCAAAACACTGACTCCCTCAAAGCTCAGTGAATCCTGCCCAGTCTGCCTTTCCACCTTATTGGATTAAATGAGATTGGAACTGAAATGGCATTTTCTCCAGCCATCTGCCTCTGCAGGCTCCCCTGGCACACACAGGAGCTTCAATGAATTAAAGAAATAGCAAAAGTCTGCCTAAAGACAGCATCTCCTTAAGCTCTGCCAGAAATAGAAGCTTTGAGTCACTCTAATTCTCTTATTCACTGACACCCTTTAGCCTCTTTCATTTTCTCATGGCTAAAGGGAAAAGAAAAGGCTCTGACTTCTATTTTTAGCTCACAGAAGTTGTTCAGTCTCATAGGCACTTTCAGGATGGAGTCCTCCAGGCACCTTATGAAGTAATTTCTTGTTTTGTGTTCATGAAGCTCTTGGTGTGTATCAAACATGGAAATACAGGGAGATGTGGTGATAGCTCAGACCCTGCTGCACAGCAGCTCATGAGCAGGTGAGAGAGGTACAAATAATCACTTTTTAGACGACTAGCCTTTATTTGCTTGCAGCTTTCCCAGACTAAAGCTAGATAATTGCACTCAAAGTCTACCCGAGGAATATAGGTAAGTCACTGAGCAATATAATGTAAAATACTTTACTAGAAGCAACTTTCACTGTGTGATTATATTTGATGTTTAACACAGCTCTGGGCTTTCCTGTATGAGCTCCTGTAAGTCCAGCACCTAATCTTGACTTCAGAATTTATTTTCAAAGGAATAACTTCATTGCCTTTCCTGTTAAAATATGAAATCTTTTCTGTTTGGTTTGTCTGTCTTCATTCTAGCCATTGGTTTTTGGCCTTCCTGTGTCTGCTAGGATGAAGCACTTTAGAATTTTATTCCCTGTATAAGTGCTTATGAATTGTGATTGAGGGTTCATTTATTTAGCAGATGTCTCTGTTGATAAGTTTTTAAGTGTTTTTTACTCTGAAGTGTATTTACCTTTTGGTTGCTTTCCTCACTATAAACTGAGAGCCACAGTAGCCCCTTGGCATCTCTGCTGTTTTGAAAACCCATCTTCAGGTAATTGTTGATAATTATTCAAAAGTCTCGTCAAACTACTGGTTTTTTTTTTCCCCTCTGAAAATCCTTACTGTGTGAGGCTTGGGAATGAGGATGAAATTATTAACAATGCAGAAGAGTTTGTTAGACTCAGTGATTTAATGTTTGCCAGGCAAAAAAAGACCTGAATATTCTCAGAGAGGTCTGTGTTCTGGGCATTGCAGTAAAACCTGCATATTGTTGGATTTGCCTGGCTATCAGTGAAGACCTTTAGTCTGTCTTGCACTTCTGTTGGCCCTGACTTTGCTGTGGTTTGTGCCTTGCAGGCTGACAGCTGAAGAAGTGGATTCTCTGGAGTCAGACGCAGCCAGCCGCTGGCAAGGGGTCTGCCTCAGCAGAGCATCTCCCACACCTCCAGAATCTGCAGCCACTGTGAAGTCACTGATAAAGTCATTTGACTTGGGATGCTCAGGTATTTGAACATTGTACTGCTTTGTAATAAAAAAAATTCTTGCAGTGAGCAGAATCTGCTTCTTGCTTCTGGATGGGTATTTTCTGCCAGTGCTTTGTGCATGAATATGGAATGTCACTATACAGTGGTTCTTTGATCTGACAAGAGAGTGATAGTTGGGTTTGAAATCCAGATGTTTCCATGATTCTTCCTTGCAGGTAGCAGTGGACAAAATATTCCAGTTCACAAGGTGCCCAGGAGCCCTCTCAGTGGAATTCCAGTGAGGACAGCCCCAGCAGCTGCTGTTTCCCCAATGCAGGTACAAGGAGCTCTTCTGTCCTTGTAGATTCAAAAGAGGTGGACACAGTGCTGGCCCCAGCATCTGCTGACAGGGGGAAGGGGAAACTCATCTGTTTATTTGCTGTGGAACATCAAATGCTGTGGTCCTAACAAAAAGGATCAAAGTCAGTTTGTCATGACTTCAGCTTAGAGGTCTCAGTGGACGGATGTGAACTCTGTGGAATACAGTTCTGAACTTCTATCACCATGGACCAGAAAAGAGGTTTAAATTATTGCGAGTGAGATAGAAGAAACAGCACACTGAAATAGGGAGCTGGCATGTGAGCTGGGAGACATGGGATTGAAGTTTCCAAGATGTGTGCTCCCAGTTATCCTGTGAGGTCTGGGAAATGTGTGTTAATGTCTGATGATGGAATATTAATTGAAAACTCATGCTGAGGCTGCAGAGACAAGAATCCTCCTGACATATGACTCAGGGTGTTGGGAGCAGAGCCGTGGTTGGGAACAGGCATCCTTTTGATTTGTGACACTAAATTGTGTTTGGCAAGAGAAAAATCATACAAACAGAGGTGTGAAGTAGTTCAGGAACCAATGAAATGTTGTCCCTTTGTCCTTTTATTTTTCACAGTTATTTAACCAGTTCTAGGTCCAGCTGATACCCTGTTGAAAGGTTTCTATGTCCCTCCATGTGCTTTGTGATCTTGAGATAGCAGAAACTTCTTTCTGCTCACCCGCTTAAGCATGACAGCCAATGCTTCATCAATTACCTTTTTCACCTTTGTTTCACAGAGACATTCTGTGTACAATAATGCCAAGCCAGCCAGCAAGGGCATTGCCAGACATGCAGATCTGTCAGACCTCCCTCTGGCAGGTAAGTTGTGATAAATGTACAAATACTGCCTCTTTCTGTTAACTAAACCTGTTACTAACTGTTGGCCTCTGCCTGAGCCATTTTTCCTCTTCTTACATGGTCAAAGGAAATATGGAAAGTGCTTCCAGTGTCTTTGTTTTACAGAGCTTATTAATTTTGTTGTGCTTCTACTCCCATCTTGATCATAACTAAAATGTAGCTGATTTATTGTGGTTTGCCAACACAAACTCCCCTTCTTTATTCTGAAGTATCCACGGCACCTCTCTAATCCGCGCTGTGGAATTGGAGAGGGTTGGATTTTGTTCAACATGTATGTCTCTGGAACAAGCCCAAAGCACTGTCTTCTGAGGGTTTATTTGTTTTTAAATTGAGTTTCATTTGAAATACATCAAACATTTCAGATACTGATGTGACTGTTTTAGGAGCAGTCATATTTGGGCTGGAAATAGTTTGTTTTGAGAGTTCTCAAGAGATGAGTTTGTTTTCATTTCACACTTTGCTTTTGTTCTCTTGTCATTTAATATTCTTTTCTACCAGTGTTTGTTTCCCATTTTCTCTAGGGCCCTTTATTTTGATTATCTGGTCCTGAATGTAATTGTTGCATTGGAATCAAAGTTAGCAAGAACGGATTGTTGAATTTTTAAGGATAGATGAAATACTATATCCCTGTCGTGAAACTGCAGGGAGGGACCAAAAAAATAAAAAAAGAACAATCAGTCACAACTTGGATTTTCTAGCTAGCCTGGATTTTCTGCTTGCTAATACAGAAAGGGAATTAGAACCTGGCTAAGTAAGCAGTAGTGTCTGCTTCTGTCTAGGGAAATGGACAGGGTTTATTTACTTGTATCAGTTGGTTTCCAGGAAGTCTTGCATGAGTATATAGATTCCAAACACAACTTAAGACCTTTTTAATCTCTACCAGTTTACTGTAGAGTGAAATAATCTATCCTCTTTGTAATATGATGCCAGTCCTTAACAATAAATATCTCACTCTGGGCCATGGATAATTTCTGTTATTACCCATAGAGAGTTCTGTGAAAATCTGCTAAAATCAACAGATATTTTGTAAGTCATTGTATGGTAAAAATTTATGGCTGCTTATCTAACAAGTTCCTGTATTTACAGCTTCTCTTTGTACCTGGATTTAATTTAGTTCCAATACTCCATAGCAAAGGCTTATTCACTGTAAAGTTGTAACAGCTCTGGTTCCAATCTAAATAATCCTAGAAGGCAGTTGATCCAAGCCCTATGCAAAGAACTCTGAAGCAAAAATTGTCCCCAAGGAAATTTAGAGTGAAGTAGTCTCTCCATAATAAAAATCATCTGTCTGATTCCATCTGACCAGTGTCCCAGCAGGGTTTTGTGATGTCCCTAATGTGACCCAAATGTTACATGATTGGAGAGGAGCATGGATTAGTTCACCCAGAGCTGGGCTTTGGCTGTGATCTTTGAGAGTCAGAGGTTTACTGGCTCCATCTGGACTTTCTAGCACCCAGAAATAAGTCAAAGGGAGCTGAAGCCGAGATAAGAAGGAATTCACACCTCAGTGATATAGCATTAATTGATAATTATCATAGGGATGTAATTGAAAAAGAGGTGAAAAGGTTGTGCTCCACATTCAGTAATTTCTGATAACATGATGTGCAGTCTTGTCTGGTTACATCACCTCATGTATTGATATGCAGTGGATTTCTTTTGACTATATAACAATATATATCATAAATACATTATATAAATTACATAATATATGTAAGAAAAATACAGATGCATCTGCTGTCAATATATTGAGCTTTCTCAAAGTTATGTCAGAGTGGATGCCAGACATGGTGAGGAGTAAGTGCCTTTCTCTGGGCTGTACTCAGGAGACAAGAGGCTTTCTTGTTACAAGTCTGCTAATGGCAGAAAATAAATCATTGTACTAGGGCTGCTCAGTCATCTGGTGAAGATATCTGGTGCTCAGCTTTTGAACCTTTAAGACTGTAGATTTTGGTATTTCCCTTCATTCACCTGAGGCCCCTACCCCCCAGCAGGAGTATCAATCACAGGAAACCAGGCAGCCTGTACTGTTGAAATCATCAAAGCCATTCCTTGTTGTGGTCACCTCTAATCTGCTCAAGGTTTCCTAGCCCCATGTGTGTTTAATGAACAAATGAGTACATTTGTTTAGAATCAAAACAACAGACTACATATTGTGTGTTGGGGTGGCAGGACAGTGATTAATCAAATTCCTCCTTCAAAACTGACAGCTTCATTTTTAATTCCCACAGACCTTCTGAAGGGGAGAAATGAAGAGCTGAAACCAGACCATTACCTCCGCAAAAGCCCCTCCCTGGAATCCCTGAGCAAACCCCCAATGGCCTTCAGCAGCAGGATGCTTTCCTCTACCCCCAGCTGCTTGAAACCCCAAAGCAAACTCAGGTATCAGCCCAATTTCCTGGGAAAAACAGGACAGACCTGCAGCATTACCTGGCACCAAGATAAATATTTTAATCTGGAGGACCTTGTCTCCAGAGCAGACTCTGCTGGCTGGTCTTTGGGAATTACCAGGCTCTGTTAGATCCAGATATGAAAATTCAGATTGTAATGATTACAGTTATCTGTAAAATGGGAAATGAGGATAGCAAGCTTTCAGGAGTTACTGAGTTGTACACAAGAATTCCATCATGTGTACATTTGGTCAGCCTTCATTATCTTACTGTCATTTTGCATGTTGTGGTGAGCTAAAAACCAGAGGCTCTGAGGGCTGAAGGAAATTGGACACATAATTTTCTTCTCTCTTGAGAAAAAACATACATTTTCCTCTGATTTCCACCATTATTTCCACCAGTAGAAGCTGTAGAGTGGGGAAAATGTGGGTGTTTTGATTGTTGGCCTTTAAATGTCCTCAGCTCTCACATTCTTCATTTTATGCAAGAATTTGTTTTGCAGCAGCTCAACTGGGTGTGAATTTACTGCTACAGATCCTTTAGGCAGTTTCTTTCAATTTTACACCTAAATCTTCGTTTTCAATATATGAAATAGAGAGATTATTTGAAAATTGTGTAAGTAAAGCTGATGAAAATGATAGCAGAAATATTTGGTTAACACACCCCTAGATATCCACAGGTTCTGTTTTTTCAGCTCTTCACATGCAGTGACACCTACCTGAATTTACCTTGTGTAATGGAAAATACTAAATTCAACTAAATCCAGAACCTATTTCAGTTTGGTTTATTTTCATATTCTGTGCTGCCATTCTGCTTTGTCATACAGATATTTCTTACACACTGGTAAAAATGAAAGAGATTTCAAGTGTATTTATTTTCCTCTCCCTTCTTCCCTGGTTTAGTGTGGAGAGAAAGGACCCCCTGGCAGCCCTGGCTCGGGAGTATGGGGGTTCCAAGAGAAATGCTTTGTTGAAATGGTGCCAAAAGAAGACTGAAGGTTACCAGGTAAGGGAGTAGGTGCCTTTTTACTTTAATCACTTTCCTGTAGTATGCAGTAAGCAGTCACTTCAAAGAAACATGAATACTACTGTATGTTGATTTTTGTATGTTTACTTTTATGGGCTGTTTCCATCCTCTTCCTTCTGATTTCTTTAACACTGCTGTCCCCAGTATTGCATTGTCATAAGTAATTTCTATACAAACCCCAAAATATTTGCTGCACTAAAGGTTGCTGATGGTTAGAACCAGAGTGTATGTGTGCAGCAGCCTCAATTTAGCATCAGTTTTTGAAAGTACATTCTAATATTTTTTTCTGTAGGCAGTACATTATTGTGTGAGTTTTTTCTTTAGTCTTGTCTACAAAGCCAAAGAAATATTTCATTGTGTGGCCTTGACCAAATGACGTTTACAGCTTGATTTTACAAAGACTGCCTGAGACTGTCTCATTTCTTTGCAGAGTGATTTTCACTGTTAATCAGGATAATGGTTTGTCCAGGTCTTGCATGGCCATTGCTGTGCTTACCTGGCTCATGTTGGTGTGCAGTTGAGTTAAGCCTTTGGTTCTGCAAGGAAGGCAGTTACAGACAATATTTCATCCTGTGCTAGATGCTGGATGTGCAGGAAAGTCTTGGTTTGGTACAATGTTGGGAGTTTTCTTTCTTAGGAATAATATTGTTTGTTACTTGGAGCAGAAGACAAAAGCAGTTATCACCACATGATGTGCACCCTGCAGCAAGTCTCTAATAAAAGCAGGCTCCATCTTTTAAAGTCAATAATAAATTTTATTTTTTCTTCCCCAGCAACTCTTTATGAAGCATTAGCTGTGGGGTGCAGGAGTTTGGAAGAGAGGACAGTAGCTTTCCTTTCAGTTGTTTCTTAGCACTGGTGTGTTCCTCTGGCTTGCAGCAGTTTCCCAGAGGGAAGGTGTTGGAGATGGCTCTTGAGTTTAGACACAGCTTAGAAAGAATAAGGGCAGGGTTAGTGTTTAGCCTCCAGTTCTGTGATACTGCCTCAAAGGCTACAGTGCTGTCCCCTGAAATTTGTGTTCTGTGCTGTGTTGATTTATTTTATATCTCCTCTACTAAAATTCATTCTCCTGGGCTTGGATTTGAAAGTATGTGGGAACATTCCCACGCAGTCCTCAGCAAACAATTAATGCAATACAACTTTTCCTAGTCTAACTTCTGTTAAGCCAGCAAGCCCATCTCTCAAGTAATGCTTTCTCCTGGCAGTCTTGTCCTTTTTTGTTTGGAATGGCACCTATGAGGAGCTTCCTTCACTCTTAAAACAGTCTAACTCTGATGAGTTCACTGTTAGAAGTGTTCTTTGAGCATCAGCCTGCAGATTTCTTTCTCTGATTTACACCCAAGTTGAACTAAATGTGTTGCTTTTAGGCAAAAAAAAAAAAGATGTGGGTTTGCAAATATAGAGGCCTGTGTGACATCTCAGGGTAGATATTAAAGTCAGAAGAACCAAAGCACAATCACAATACTGATTTATGGTGAGAATTTGTCCTCTCTATCTTCACTGCTTTGTTTAGAGGGCTTCTCCCTTGGACATTCTTCCTCAGCTTCTCATTCCCATTGCACTCTTTGCTGTGCATTCACTAACTTGTCATGAACTTGCATATCCCAGACCTTTGCACTCCCATGGTAAGGCTGATGTTAAGCTCCACAGGGAGTTTTTATCATTCTTGAGTACAAGAAATGGAGTAAAGAACGTCATCCTCCTTCCTGCCTCAGCCACTGCAAGGGTGCAGTGAGGTAATGAGCTGCACAGAGCAGAACCCCGATGACGTGCATGGTTTCTTTTCCAGAGATAACAGCTCTGTCTGTGAGGCATCATCTGTGCAAATTCCAGGATAAGCTGTCATGTCATTCCTCACATGAAGCCCAGAACCAGGGAGAAGTTTGGGTTCAAACTCTTTCAGCCCTGTGACACAGCAGAATGAGGGCATAAAAAATTTGCTGCTTGCCTGCCCAACTTCTCTTTTCAGTGGCAAAATGTGTGAAAGCAGTTCCTCATCTGAGCTGGGGGGGAAGAGAGGGAATACTTTCTGTTTCAATTTTGATTTCAATAAGCAATATGAGCAAAATTAATTAGAATAATTGATACTCTCAGTAGCAGCTACTCCCCATGTCCCAGATTCCCTGAGGAAAGCTGGAGGAGTGACCTAGGAAGGTGTCTGGGAATAAGACCTGGGGACCACCACACAAGATTCCATTTTTTAAGTGCTTTAATTCATACAAAAATTATGAAAATTATGCTGTAGATAGAAATTTTCATCTTGCTCCTGGCAAATATAGAATCATTTAGTTTAATTTGAATTAAAATTCTCCTTGCATGGACTACAGTGGGAACATTCCCTGGCTTTGAACTTCAGCATGTGCCCCAGGAGGCAATCTCATAAAACAAACCAGGGACGCTGAGGGGAGTTGGGGGAAGTGCAACACAAATTAGCAGTGGCCTGGAGGGTTTTGTTTGCTTTTTAAAAAAAGAAATTGCATGAGTTTACAGTAACTGAGGGGAAACATGAAAGGATCTATGTTTCTGTAATTTGCTATGTCAATTCTAAGATCCTTATTTAAACAGTGATTTGATATCAGAAAGATATGTATACTAAGAAAAAATATTGAGAACATGAAAACAGAATCATGAGAGTGAAAATAAAGTGGGAGTTCAGTTTAATGACTAGGAGAAAACAACATGAAAGTGAGATTGCATAAACTGTGGCACTATCAATCATATAATTTCAATTATCGTGTTTTGGTGCCCACATGAATGTTATCTGGCATTTTGGCCATTGATTCTGAATAACTATGCAGGAGAGGTGCTACAAAGTCTCAGTATTAACAAGAATTGTGGTGAAATCAGGCTTTGGGTTCAGTGTCTTTGTGCAAAACTTCCTGGTGGAAAATCTCCACCTTAAAAAAACAATGTATGGTTCCCTATAAGAGTTGTGCGCTGGCACAGGCTCTCTTCTGCCAGATACACAGGCTGTTCCTTCTGCCTCTCTGAGTTCATTGACATCATGGTGTGTAATGCAGGGCCATGAGGTGCCCAGGCTTGAGAAATGCTTTTGTGGCTCTGAAACTCATTTACCACAAATCCTTCAAACCACAAAGCCTGCTGAGAGTGAGCTTTTTGTGTTAAAATAGCTTTTTCTCTGTTGTGCTGTGGGTTATTTCCATCTATTTAAAACGATGATATATCCTAGTAGCAGTGTGAAGCAGGAATTGGGTGCCTCTTTTCTAACAGGCTCAGTTCCTGTGAGCTGGAACTCCTGGAAGCTGCTGAGAGTCATTCTTGTTGCATTATCACCTTCCATAATCATGTCATTAGTGACTGTGGTGTCATTTAAGTGCCCTGATTCTCTTTGCTCTCTGTGGAGACCATTTGTCAAGGGGCCAAACCTCTCTAGATTAAGGTCTATTGCTATTCACAGATGTATTGTGAAAACACAGAACTTTAAGAGGCACTTAACCCATGATAGTTAGAATTGAGGATTGTTTTTTCTGCCACACATGCTCTCTGTAGAGAGGAGAAGGAATTGCCACCATGTTAGTGAATATGGAACTATTTTCATGCTCTTTTCAACCACTACACACCCTTCTTGTGGGCCAGAGGAAAAGAGGATCTGAGACTGGCTCTTTCCTCCAATACATTTTTGTGGTTATTCTTTTGTTTAAAGTGATGTTTGGTTTAACAGGACCTATTTGGGATCCACCACTTGGTGAAGATCCACCATCTCTTACAGTAAAGCTGTGTGGTTGTTTTAGGCAGAAGAATGCTAAATAGGAGCAGATAGGGAATGTCCTAAAACTGATAAAGGGAAATGGCAGCTGTATCTCTGAAAGTGTTTGTGTGTCATGTGTTCTTGATCTGTGCTTTCACTGCATGGTATCACCTCCCTGACTATGGCAGTGTCAGTGCATCAGCTGTGGATCAAGGCAGCTCTTCATAGAGCAGGGATGCAAAAGCTTAGGGAGGAAAATAAAGCTGTTGCAGTATTTGCTGTTTGTCAAGTAATTACAGCAAGAGACTGCTCAACTGGTGGTTTGGCAGTGGATGTAATATAAAGCTCTTTATCCTTTTGTGTTCAATTTAAACTCAGACTAATACCATCTTTTTGTTTACGAATTTGTGGCTTTCTTTTTCTCACAGGAATTTGCATTCCTTTTCTCTTTATTCCTGGCTGCATTTCCTCCAAATCCTCCTTGTTCTCAAGCCCTATTCCATGCTGTTAGCCCCTGCTTTTTCTGATGCTTTTTTGCCTGGTTTTCTGATTGGATGAAATCCAGCATGGATTAAGTGTGACCCAAAGATGTACAAAGATGGACGTAACATATTCCCTTTGGGCAGGTGGTCATGGGACCATTCTCCTTTGGGAGATGGACTCTGCTGGGGCACACAGCCAGGATGACAATTTTTGGACTGCTAATGCATCAAGCAGGTGCATTCCTAGGGCTGAACTTTGTGAGGACTTGATTATAGGAGATCCCAAAGCTCCATCATGGCCAGTTGTACTTGAGCACATCCATGTTTGAAGGTTTCTTCTTTATTCTGGAAAATAAGGGCTATGTTTAGAAACAAAAATTCTGTTACTCTGAACCTGGTCAGAATGTAATACCTGGGACTTGACTTCATCGCTTCCTTTGACCATATATAATGGAGCTTAGTTTTAAAGCCTTGAGAATCGCAGCACAGCTGTGCCTTGTCCTAAGGAAATACAGGAGAGAACCCAGTGGTTTCTTAATCACCAGATGTGCACTTTCTACATTATATTGTCTGTTTGTGTCAATAAGTAGCCTAAAACAGTTTGAGTACATTCCCAAATTGTTTCAATCTCTCTCTCTTGGGTTTCTGTCTAAACTAACCAGGTTTCTATCTAATTATTTCACTGGTCAAGAGAGGGAGGTAGGCAGTGGCATTGCCTAATTCAGCAACAACATTGAGAAGCAGATGAACCGGTTCACTTTTCTAAGCAAGGAACTAAATCCCATCTGCTGTCCTGCCCAGCTTATGTGCAACCTGAAAAGTCTGCAGTTCCCACAGTACTATGGTCTTGTGAAGATTAACAGCAAAACAAATAACTCCTGGGCTGGGTGATGCAGGTGAAGAAAAACCACTGCACAAAACCCCTCCAGATTTGCATGGCAACCATCCATTCATTCTGAGCAGTGTTCATGGCAGAGCCTCTGCTCTGGGCAGGACTTGGGAGATTTCCCTGGTGCCAGAGCAGCCTGTGTGCCTGAGATCAGAGCCTGCTGAGCCAGCAGGAACAAGCATTGAGTCACACCAGTGACGCAGTCAGGTTTGTTCTGATGGACAGTGACACGTCCCCTGAAGTCCCAGCACCAGCCCTTCTGTTCTGAGAGGCTGCGCAAGCTTACAGAGCTCTGTGTCCACAGCACTTGTTGCATTTGACATTTAGAAGCAGGATAAATGAGCAATGGGTTTTTCCCCAGGAAGTTATTCGTATGTTCTGTGAGCTTCTGAGAAGTGGATGAAATTTCTGGCTCTCTCTGTGTTTCTCTGATCTTTGAGGAAGAGGAGGATGTTGACTTTTCCTATCTGTACAAAAATTGAAAGGAGTTTTGCTAATAGCTCTTGAGATTATCCAATGTTTTAATCAGGAGAGATTCTCCTGTGTTTAAATAAAAATTGTTGATACATTGGTCAGGAATTTTGCTGCCAAGTCTCCTATGGACCATCTTTGTGACCTTGGTAGTCTTACATTTTAGCATTGCCTTGATCCTCCTAGCAGTTAAAATATAGACCACAGAATGATGTAATTGGATATAAACTTCAGTAATATATGGAAAGATGCTCTGATAAAAAGGCCAATCTTGAGAGATCTTAATTCATGAAAATGCAGGCTGAAAACGTCAAGATAGTCCCAGGTTTTTTTCCAGAATCAGAGCCTGCTGAGAAAGCAGGAAAAAGTATTCTTTTCCTAAATAAAAGTATCTGTGGCTGGATGTGTACATACAGTTTCTCTGTATGTCCCAGCTGGACCCAAGGTTGGTGTCTGGAATGAAAATGCCACAGCCAAATTACGGCATGTGAGGAGTAATCAGGTTGATTAGCAATGTAATCACCCCTTCTCAGTCATGCCAGTGCACAAACATGCTTCCCCCGTGGAGCCAAATAACTTGAGCCAAGCTCTACCTTTTTTCACATAGAGGGCTTTATCCTGTAGACAAATCCAAGTCTCTTGATGGGAGGGATAAAATAAATGCAGCTCTCTCATGCGTAACTTTCTATCCTGCTGGGTAGTTTTAAAAATAGCATTTATATTCTGTCCATCCCAAAGTCCAAGACACTTCCCTTGTGTTGCCTGGATGCACTGACAATCTGTGAAAACACTGAATTGATTGGTCACCAGCTGGAGCAACTCCAAACTGGGAATTTAACTGGCAGGCAGCTGGGCCCTAGTGCTGGTCCACCAGTAACCTTTGCTGGTGGGACCTGTCCCCACCTTGTTTCCATCCTCCAGGCTGAGCCTGCTTCAGTCTGCAGCCTGCCCCTCCACCCAGGAATTCCAGGACATGCCTAATCTCTGAATTCTCAATACAGATAATTAGAAAGAGCTGTGGGAGCAGCCACAGTGGTCATTAGCAATTCTGCACCAGGGCTTCAGGCAGGAAGTAGCTGTGCTGCTGTCTTGGACACAGAGTGGAGCTAATTCCTCCCCCTGCCTCTCCCTCCCCTCTTCTCCAGAATATCTGTGTGGTCCTTGAGTTGTGCTGCTGCATCCTCACTGCTGCAGCCTTGGGGATGAAGGGACACAGCCCAGTCTTTCTTTGTGCCATTCAGCACTGGTGTTGTTTATAGGAGCTGGTGAGAAAATGATGGAAGTGGCAGCTGTGTGGCAAGCAGGGAGTTGTCTTTCAGCAAGGGAGCATAACAAGGGGAATTCAGGCTGAAAAGAGACATGCAGAGCAAAACCCAGAACTTGTCAATGTCTAATGGGATTATTACAAGAGGGAGAATTCCTTAGGCCCTTGGTCTTGCTGTGTAATCCACCTCAGTCTGCCTCTGCAGACACAACTGACTCCTGCTCTGCCTTCTCACGGAATGTGACTGCTGGAAATTACAGAATTACCAGTCACACTTGATAAATATCTCTTGTCACCATTACCTCATCTCTGAAATGACCCAGACACATCCATAAAATTGCTTCTGCTTAGAACAGTTCTCATTTGGTCCTGTATGTTTAACAACCAACCAGCTCCCTGTGAACTTGGTTTTATATATTTTTTCCTCTCTCTCTTGTGCATAAATTAAGACTCAAACTGAGGAATATGTACAAACCCCTGTAACTTTACTAACCTTTGGTGAGACCTTTGAAGTAGAAGACTTTTAGTAATGAGGATATTGTCATGGGGTGATTTGCATTCAAAACTCAGATTTTCATTCACTGTGTGTTATATGCTGTGCCAGCAGCTACTGTCAGCCCATGTTCACTAAAACTTGTTTTCATTGTAAAAAAAAGTCAGTCTTTAAATATAAAAATGCAAATAAAAGGAGCAATAAAAGGCACCAGTAGAGCTGATTGGCTCCTTAGGCAGGTTGGTTACTGGATGGTTTCAGTGTCAGTAGAATCTTGCCTTGCAAGCAAAGAAAATGAGAGGCTACATAATTACTTTGTCACTATTAGCTCAACTGTCTCCCATTTGCTACTACTTTCATTTTTTATTCTCATGAAAACTTCAGCTATTTCAGCACCACCTCTCCCTTGTAACCACTGTCTGTAATATCAGACCTAAGCTGCCTTGAAGAGGTCCTGAACCACAGGAAGAAAGAGCTGAGTTTGAAGAGTGCACAGATTGTTTTAGAATGGCTTTACAATTTACTCTGAACGGTGTCTGTAGGACAACTCCTGTCCAGATGAGCTTGTTTTAAACACAGAATTTTAGAAAGCATCATTCCACCTATTCTTGCCAGTCTGCCTCAGGTAGGAAAGTTAATATAAAAAAATTAGGTCTGCCTAACTTTTTGGTATCTTCTCTAGTTTTTGAGACTGAAATAGTTGGGAGCTGAAACATCTTTGTGTAGGATGCACAATATCCTTTTAAAATGTCTTCTATTTAAATGTCTCTGTTCTATGTGAATTCTGTGGCAAATTGATGTTTGATGCTTTTACAAAAAAAAGAAATGATACAGCCATAAAACCTCTAATGTCTTTGCTAAAGGGCTCGTTAATTCACACTTACTGAAGCAAATGATGAATGGTAAACCCGAAGCAGCACCTGTGGCAGCAGTGGAGGAAGGAGCAAACAGAACAAAAAAATGTGATGGGAAGCAGGGATTCTTTACAAAAAATGCAGTAAATGATTTGACTTTGAAAGAGCTGGCATCAATTCCTTTTCAGTTCATAGTGCTGTTATGACATGATTTAACTGCATTTTCAGAGAGTATTTTGTGATCTGAGCTGTGCTGTTCTATGCATGAGTGATCAGCAATAAGATGCATGGCTAACTGAGATGCTGAGAGAAGCATTAGAAATATGGGTTATGGGATAGAAACACAACATTTCAAGGAAATTTAAAGCAATTCTTATGGAGACTTCAGTTGGCTGGGCCATTTGAACCAGGGATATTAATACAGGCTGGAGGATAGGAGGTCACCTGGCTTCCTTCCCAGTCCTGGCTAGCCACTTAATCTCTGTACAATACACAGCATTGCTGTTTT
Organism: Anthoscopus minutus; assembly: GCA_013399455.1. Classification (NCBI taxonomy): domain Eukaryota; kingdom Metazoa; phylum Chordata; class Aves; order Passeriformes; family Paridae; genus Anthoscopus; species Anthoscopus minutus. The sequence goes on along the minus strand of VWYI01023348.1, from coordinate 11,310 downwards.
GATTTCTTTTAATCAAAAGACATTACTTTATTCTGTATTCCATTTAAGAGAAAAAGATTGGTAAGAGAATTCAGAAAGGTTCCTGGTAGTAGATGGACTAAATGAGATGTACAAATCATTTCAGGCTTTCAGCTCCCTATTGAAAATAGCTGTGTGCAGTTGTCATCTGGGTGCACCCTGCAATTACAGAAGAATCCAGGAAGCCTTTAATTTCAGGCATTCATGCCTTTCATCCCTGTTAACTGGTCTTGACCACACTTCTCATTCACCCATAGTTCCAGTAGATTGTCCAGATGTTTCATATCTTTGCTGGAGCATTTCAGATGAACTGGAGTGTTTTGTTTGTCGAGAAGGCTCTGTCATGCTCAAAGGAGCCATCCTTCCCTCATGTTGCATCTTAGGAAGTGTTTAAACTTACCCAGTGAGAGCCTGAAGATTCCTTTGAATAGAACCTCTGTGGCTGAACCCTGTTAACCTGGCCCCAGCCAGTTAGGGTGTAATAAATCCAATTAGATCTGAAGCTTCATGCAGCTGTTGCTAAAGATGGGCAAGTTTTGGGTCCTCTTTGGAAGTTGCCTGTCAAGTTACCTTGATCCAGTTTGCATTAGAAAGGTCAGAGTTCAGATGTGCAGAGCTGTGGCTTCTGTTCAGACATGTGTTTAAATATATCCACATAAAAGCACTGAGCTGCTCAAGAGGAGTTGTGGGGGCCTGGGTAGTGATGAGCTGGAGGAATCTGAGCCACTTGAAGGAGAGCTGCTCTTAAAAACAAAGTAATTATCTTTTATCTATTCAGTAGATTTATTTTAAACTCTTTAATTTTATATTCTTCATGGGCTGAACCTCCATGATCAGGCACTCTGGCAGGTTCCTGGTGTGCCATTCCATACCAATAACTTGGGGAGAGGCAGGAAGGGATGCTGGATGCTGAGGGCAGGGTGGGAATAATGAAGCTCAGGTTGTATTTCTTGCTGGCTTTCTTCCTCAGAGTTCCAGGCTAGCTTCAAGCTGATTCATGTCTGTAATTGATAATTCTGAGTCTCAGGGAGAAAATTATGACTCAGAGAGCCATTGCTGTGGGCACAGGAACACGTGCATGGTGGGAATATCTTGTATCAGGATTTGAACATACTCAGACTGCAGTGAAGAGTGCATGATGTCATTGTTGCTTTTTGCTTGGAGTCAAAGATCGAGTGAAATCTAATGGGGTGGTGGTTTTTTCCTCAGACAAACAAAGAATTGTTTTTAGTGAGAGCAGATCACACAGATTTCCCTGGGTGTCTTTACCAGGGCTCTGTTATCTGCAGGAAAGGTCCTGTTCCTGGGATGGGGGGCTAAGGTCAATCACTTCCAGGTGTTTTGTGTCTTTTAGGCTTGACCTGACACTAATATTCTAGACTGTAGATTTGTTATCCAAATAACATTGCCTGGATATTTCTTTGATTTTACTTTAATCTTCATAGAAACAGACCATACTGGGCACTTTGGTACTTTGATAGCTGTGCTCCCTGGTGTGCTTCCAGATCCCAGTCTCTGAACATTCCCAGTGCATGTAGGGGAGTTCACTTGTGAGCTTGAGGAGAATTAGGTGTTTTCACTGATTGGTGACACTGCAGGGATGCTGAGGACAGACCAGTGACCACAGGATGTACTGTGGCCCTGTGACAGCAAATTTTCCCCCCTTTTCCTGGTGAGTGCTGCAACTCAGTCTGATCTGAATCCCTACTCCATTTTCCATTTCTCCCTGCACTCATTCTGGGGGTTCCTCTTCCTTCTGAGTGGTGCTGTCCTTTCTGGGTGTCTCATGAGGAGCTGAGTGCAGAGGTCGGGGTGTGGTCTCTGCTGTGAGCACACTGGGACACAGAATTCACCCTCCTGCAGCTTGGGGTTGTGCATTAACCACCAGCATGCACACAAATATATATTTGCTCCCATTTATTCAGGGACTGTCTGTTGGGGAATAGGGAGAGAGGTGTGGCAGCAAGACTGAGACGGGTTCTGCTGCCAAAATAATCAAGAGAAGGGAATAGTTTCCGAGGTGTTCATTCCCTAAATTGTTTTCCTTTTTTTTTTTTTTTTTTTTAAATGGCTTCAGGGGAGCCAGAGATCTTCTGAGAAATCAGAGTTGTCTCTATTTTGACTTAATTCCTCTTGGTGTGGTGGAGTGGGGAGGTACTACAAATAAAGCTGCAGTGTAGCAAAACACAGATCACTTTTCATTTACCATGTCCTCATATCCCAAACTGAAGAGTATCTAACACAGAAGCCAAGATGAAGTGACAGGGAAAGGGGTTTATACTGTGTATGAAATGTAAATGCATCTGTTTAGAGAGAAAAAACCTCAAAATTCATTGATCTTGTTAGATGTAAAAATGGAACTAAGTGAGCTTGAGTATGCCTCGATATTTATTATTGTACTGTGAACTGAACAGTTGAGCTGAACCCTTGAATGTTCATTTTGGGTTTGCATTTAGGACAAAAATTCAGATTTGAGTTCATTTTGGCTGTTGACTGTGGCAAACCACTTTGCAGCAGATTTCATCCATGGTTCAAATATGGTCAGCAGAATCCCATCCTTGAACTTTTGCTTGTTTGTAAGACTTAGATCCAAAAGTTACTGAGGATGACTGGCTGGACAGTGCTGTTGGGGAGGTGAGGATTTTTAGACCTAGTTTTGATGTAGACATGAGTACTTCTTATGTATTGATATTGTGATTTGGGAAGAGGAGAGGAATTTTAAGTGTATTTAAAATTACAAAGGTAAGTAAAATTATTAAACTGGTTCAGGGATAGTGAAATACTGTGTGAAGGAGAAGTTTTGTATCTCACATGTCTCATAATAGGATCATGAAAATGAGGATAGATACAACATTCCCAAACAAACAAGCCTTGCCTTTTTGTCTGGTCCTGTCACTTAGCTAAGGTTCTGTTTGTTCCTGTTTCCATGGTCTTTGGGAAAGAGGAGGAACAACCTCCATTTTCCATTTCTATCCTACAGTATAAAATGAGAATATTGGCATTTGATGATAGGCTATTTGCTGATAAAACATATTGGCCTCAGTAAAAACACTCTGTAACTTGGCAGTCAGTCCTTTCCCACTAACTGCAGATTGATAAATAGAAAGGAACTTGTTTGTCTGAAACTTCAAGAAAGCAGAATAATCCAACTCAGCCAATTCCATACACACAAAGTTGGACTTCCATGTTGCAACTTTGTGGAATAGGCAATGCCAAGGCAACTTTCAGAGCAAAATTTTTTTTTTTTCTTGTGAGGCTGCTCAGCCAGTGCCTCATTTTTGCAGATGTTAATAGAGCCAGTACAACGTGGTGGCTGGTGCATTTTCTGAGCCCATTAGTTGTAGATTTATTACAGCCAAAGTATTTTAACCTGAAATATTCTCTGCTGCTTCAATCTGAGTCATGTTTGGTTATGGACATTTATTACTAATTGGAAATCCTATCTGACCTGGACCAAGTCCAGGCTGGATAACTAATCAGCAAGGCATCAGAAGCAAGGAGCACATGCTGAAATAATTCCTGTCTGGGTTTTGGTGTGTCTGCATTGACTGTTGTACAAGAGATGCAGTAAAAGCCTTATCTTTGGGGGAGTCTTGAAAGAAACCAGGAAATAACTAAATAAAGAAAATGCAGGGGTGGGGAGAGTGAACTGAAGCTGAGCACACTGAGGAAGATGTGGCTGCTGAGAAGGGCTGGAGGTGCCTGCACACCTGCTGGAGTGTGGGAGATGCTGCAGCTCCCTTGTGTCCCTGCTCCAGCAGCTCTTGCCCTGTAACTGTTCTGTTTTTAGCTGCTATTTGCAACTACAGCTGCTACCACAGCAGCAGGACTTAGCAGTGGGAATTCCTTAGTGTGCTGGTACAGCCAGGCAGTGCAAACAGGAGCACCAGAAAGGTCACCTTGTTCACAGGAGCAGAACTGGGCCATGGGCCTGTTTTAAGTGCAGCTGTGCCCCATGAGAGCATCCAGGGAAGAACCCTGAGTGCACTCTGTATCCCCAGAAATCTTGTGTTTTAAAGGAGTTCTCTGCAGATGGATGACTTTAAATTACCAATTTTTGTTTCTGTAGTCACTGTAACTCCCATGGTTCTGGACCTCAGCTGTCATGAACAGGGAAACTGGGCTTGCTTTGTGCACCTGAGTACAGCCTTATAATAAGAGGTGTGGCTGGCAAAGAATAATCCAAGTGTCTAGAAATGAGGGAAGGAAGATGGTTTTTGTCCATATAAATTCCCAACTCTATTAGACTATTTTTTTCCAAATTTTTATTTTTCACCTCCATCCTTTTGGAGGTGGCAGTGGTAGGAGTGTCACCAAAGATATTTCTAGCTCATCTCTGGGGTTTTTGTTCCATGGCTGCATAAAAACTATTGTTTAGAGATATTTTTTTTTTGTGGTGTAGCACTGTTCAAGGATGGTTCATGTTTTCTCTTACAGAATATTGATATTACCAACTTCAGCAGCAGCTGGAGTGATGGGCTGGCCTTCTGTGCTCTCCTGCACACCTATTTACCTGCACATATTCCTTACCAGGAGCTCAACAGCCAGGACAAAGTAAGTTGTGTTCTACATTTGCAGAATTCACAGTGAACAGAAATGGATGAAAAGGAGAAGAAAACCAACAGTGAATTCCCAGAGAGAGATGCAGGAACTGCTGGGTGAAGAGTCAGTGACAAGTTGGCTGAGTCCAGCAAGTGCTGCAAATAAACACAAAGACAGTATCTATTACAGTAAAAATTATATTATGTACAAGAATGCCTTATGTTAATTAAAATCTCTGCAGAAACCTTTCACTCATAGTAAAGACAGAGCTTCAGTGGGGTTTTTTCCCAGTTGTAACCAGTTTCACAGCAACCTATTTGTCAGAAACAGAGGGTGTCACTCAGGCAGAAGATGAGCTATTCAAAGACAAAGAACTTGTGAGTGAATAAGACTCAAATAAGAGTGAGACTCAGAAAGGAGTCTGCATGCAAGTATAGAATCCAGGGGTTTAGTTTTCAAATAAACCTGCTCATTTAAGCTTACTGGGTAACCAGATGCAAGGAAAGGTTCAGGAATAGTGGTTTGATGTTAATCCTTTTGGACTTTTGTTTTTACAGAAGAGAAATCTGCTGTTGGCATTTCAAGCTGCTGAAAGTGTGGGCATCAAACCCAGTCTGGTGAGTAACCTTTTAGCAAGGGGACATTTGCTGCAAACACCATTCCAACACCTTTCCTTGTTGCCATGTGGCCAGTCAGTGACTTTGCACTCCAAGTGTCACACAGTGCTGGGGGAGGTTGCACCACCATCAGGAAGTTCAGGGTGTTAGAACTTCCAGAAAGAATTTGTAGCATCACAGAATAAATATAATTTGGAGGAACTGCTGAAGGTCATCCAGTATTGAAATGAGGGTATGGATTATGTCCTTCTCTTAGATGCCAGCTCCAGATTATTCATAATTTTATGGACAGACTTGCCATATTACACCATTACATTAATGGTTACACCATTTTGTTTCCATTTTAGTCCTTTAAGAAACAGAAGGATGTTAAACTGTTCAAAAAACCTCTTCTAAAATTAATTACATGACAAGGGAGAGAGAAGTTTAATATGAAGGGGAAACTGGTATGGGGCTCATGAGCTAGATTCAGAAGCATCAGCTTAAATGAAGTTACATAGAGAACAGAACTTTGATTACAGCTGGAAAAAATTTTGTAGATTGTAGAACACATAAACAGATTCCAGAATTGCACTTGGCCACTGGATCATTCCAAGGGTCCTTTAGGTGGGTGGCTTTAAGGGGCTGTGGAGAGGAAGCAGAAGTGTTGAGTGGGCTCAGAAGAGCCATGGTGGGGTTGCCTGAGCACGCTGCTGTGTCTGTGCAGGAGCTCAGCGAGATGATGTACACGGACCGGCCCGACTGGCAGAGCGTCATGCAGTACGTGGCCCAGATCTACAAGTACTTTGAGACCTGAGCTGCAGGGCAAGAGGTGGACAGAAGTGGGGAAGAGAACAAAGAATGCTACAGATGCACTCGATCACTTTAAAATCCTGCTCGCTCCTCTTCCACAACAAACCTAAGCTCTTAGTGCGAAAGGAAGCTCTTCCGTAGTTTTGATTCCATCTGGGACTGCAACCAAATAATTCCCTCTTGTCCACCTTTGCAAACCAAATCCATTGGTAAGTTTACTCCCATGTGGAAATTGCAAAGCGTTTTCAAGCACACCTGGGATATTTCTGAAGAGGATCCCTTGGGCTAACAACATTTGCCTTGACAGGAGACCTGCTACACGATGAAGTTTTAAGTCAATGTGGACTATGCTGGCACTCAAGGGAGGCTGGGAGATTAATATTAATACAAAAGCTCACAAAAATGCTCTTCTTGCCAATACATGCTTAACTCATCCCAAGTACATCTTGTTTTCTTGCCTCCATATATTTTATAGAACACCTTGACAGATGCACTTAAGTTGCAGAGCCTTAACCTGAGTTGCTCTCACACATCTCACCCCATAACTGCACTAATTTACTCATAGCATAACCAGCTATGGTAACAGGATCATTTGTAAGTCAGAAACCACACTCTGTTCATCACCAGTTAGTGAAATAACTCTGAAAGATCCTGTTAGGTGCTGGGACTTCATTTCAGCTCAAACAGAAATAATCTGAGGAAAAATAGGTTTATTACTCCAGCTTCATTACTTGATTACTCTGGGAAGCCAGAGCTTGGTTTCCCAGCTGACTGTGCAGGCACAGTTATCACAGGAGCATTGCAAATGCAATTTAATAGCTTTAGTTTGGAAAGTGCCCGTAATCAGGTGAGCAGTAAAGTGACATGACATCATTTTTTGTGGATTGAGTGAAGTAAATTCTTCCTTCTGTGTTGCTCCTGTCTGGTCAGCACAGCTATATCATTGCTGCCAGAGACAGCCTGTGCCCTGGGCCATGAAATACAGCCCATAGGGCACTGGTACATGCTTGGAAATGATGTTATGCTGTAAAGGAGCACAGTCATGTAGCAGTACAGATGGAAGGTGCAACTCCACAAATTACAAACAATGTAACTGGAACCTGTCTCCGTGGCACGGAAATCAGGCGCCAGAGAGCAGCTTCCCACCTCAGTAATAGTGTTAGGAAAAAGTCTGATAGACACTGTTCAGTGGCCATTATTCTGTTTCTCTCATTTCACCTGATGAAGTTAATTTTTGTGTTTGTCTCCAAGGATGGAAGCATCCAACAGGCTGCTGGATTTGTTCTAGGAGCAGGTGTGGGAGAGCATGTAAAGGCTGCCTGGCTGCTTTAGGACATGCTGATAGGAGAAAGTTGGTGTTTAGTTACTGCATTTAATCCTGATACTTTGGGGACTTTAGTCCTAGGGATCTAGGGATCATTTCTCTATTGCAAAAAATACTAGTGCTCACTGCTTCTACCTCCTGGAAAAAGGCTCATGAAATGGAAAAAGATTTCACAGAACAAAAGTGGTTTCAGGCTATCAAGGGCTTTGCAGGTGGCTGATCTCAGCCTCTGGTTCCCCATAGTGCTTTGTTGTTTGATTTGATTTTACTTTGTAATGCTTTTTAATTAATAAACAACATATTTTAGACTTGGTGTTCTCACAGCAAAATATAGGATTCAGGAAGAGATGGTAGAGCCTGGGGTCAGGGAGTGCTTTGAACAGAGAAGATGCTGGAGAAATGCAGTGTGTGCCTGTTCTGGGGGAAGAGAAAATCATCACTGGCTCTTGGTTTTAATCTGAAATTTATTCTAATCCATTGCCCCTGGGAAATTCCAGTTGCAATCTTTGGAGAGCCTGTGTGATAAAAATGGACAGAAGAGTGCACTGACAATGCCCCTGCACACTGGGTGTCATCCTGCACTGTGAGAAAGCAGCTGTGAGTGCTGCCACAGGCAGTTCCTTGCAGGGGAGCCCTTCCTAGATGGAATTCGCTCTCCAGGATTTCTCAGCTGTCCATAGACAACCCAAGATAGCTGCTCTCCATGTTCTCAAATACAGGATAAGATGGAAGAGGAAAACTCTGCTGAGCAGAGTTCCTTGAGGCACTTGCACTCCAGAGCCATTGCCTCATGGATGCAGCAGCTCTTTTCCCTGGAGGTGTCCCTTGGCAGGGATCCCAGTTCTCTCCAATGGGCTGTAGTTCAAAGCTGGAGTGAAGTCAGCACAGAAAATTCCATATTCCTCAGTGGGCTTTGGATCGGGCACTTGCAGGGATGAGAAAAGCACTTCTAATTCCCAGTGTCTGGTAAACATCTCAAAGTCAGAGTAAATGATGTAAAAAAAAAGGGAATTTTAACCCTGTGTTCACTGGAAGGGTGTCCAGTATGGCTCAGTGTCCACTGGGTGTGTATTTTCTCCTGTGTGAGCATCCTCTGCTCCCAGGGCTCTTCTGATGCTGCTCTGCCTCTCCAAGGCTCTCTTTACCCTTACAGACCATTCTGTGGGATCCAGCAGCTTTTTTCTTTCCAAATGATTTCTGCAAAGCAATGGTTCTGTCATCTCTTTGCAGCTTGCTGTCCCCAGTAGCATAGACCAAATACTAATTCTGTCCAGTTCTAGTAGTGTATTCCTATTTTTTTTACTTAGCTAGGAGTTAGAACACAGAATTGTGGTAGGGAAGAAGATACTTGATTTTACCTTTTCTTCAGTGTTACTGTTCTGTCCTCAAACCTTCAAAACATCTCATTTTGATACTTTGAGAGATGGTTTTCCAGATTATTTTTTAAAATTAAGGATATTGTTTATTTGCTCATTGAACTGTTACAATATTGGGGGGGTTCTTACTTTTCAACCTTGCACAGGTTGTGTTTCATTTCTAGACCTGGATTTTCACAAGTTGTTGTTTTTCACACTGCCTTAAAATTCCAATATGAATTCAAATTTACCCAACATGAGATGCTGCAGACTGGTCTTGTTTTCAGAGACTCTTTTGATACATCTCAGACTGGAACTGCAAAATTAAAGTTCAAGCTGCCTTTAAAGTCAGAGAATTTAATTAAGTTAAGCAAGAGGGTATATGGATAATCTTTATAGAAGTTCTGAGAATTCTCTGAAAATGTCCTGGATGTGATGATATGACAAGGATGGTGTTGAGCAGTAGGTTTGCCTAAACTGCCTAAATCCTTTCTGGCTTTGCCTCTTAGGAGTAATGGATCTTTCCCTGGTGTGCAGGCAGATAAATCTTGTCCCTTGCTCCCTGAATTGTCACTTACAGGCACCACCTGCCCCTGCCTCTGGGTGTACTGGGGAATTTGTGGGACTGCAGGGACCCAAACAGCTGATTTGGGATGAGCATGTGAGAAGAAGGGTTAGGAAGGGGGTTTCAGTGACATTCCATGGAGGGATATGGCAGCGTGTGGCTGTAGTGTCGGAGAGGAAAGGAGATTCAAGTGTAGGAGGTGCAGTCTGGCTCCTGGAATTTTGGGTGAGACAGAGAAGGTACAGATTGTTTCATGGCTTGGGAAGGTACAGAGGTGTGAGGAGCCCAGAGTCAGCCCTGTGAGGAGGTTTTCTAAAAGGGCTGAGGAGCTTTTTCAGAAAGTTCCTGGTGAGACTGAGGGAGAGCCCAGTGGGTGAGGAGAGGGACAGGGGACAAACAGACACACCTGGAGCTCTTTGTGACAGCAAAGGACATCAGAGAGTCTGTGTGGACTGTCAGCTTGAGGGGCATTCCTCCTAAGAGTGCAGCCTGGGGGGCTCAGCAGATGAGGAGAGGACCCAGCACATTTGGCTGCCTAGGCCAGGCTCCCCTTCCCATGCCCGTGACAGTCGTGGCAACATGAAGGGAACAAAGACTTCCTGTCCTTCCTCCACTGCAGCAAGGCAGCCATGCTAAGCAGAAGGATTTTGGGCTTATGCAGGGTCCCTTTAAATTTTGGCAGTTTTCTTTTTGTGATTTGAAGTTGGCTTTTACAGGTTTTCTTTCTTGTTTTGTACGTGCATCCAGTTCTGTGGAAGTTTTCTGTCCAAACCAAGTGCACAGGGGCAGAACAATTGGTCCTTCCCAGTTTAATTCCTGACCTGGAACTCTGCAAAATTCCACCTTTTGGCTTCCCTGATTTTCCCTCTTCCTTGGCAATGACCACACAAGCCTGGGCTTGTTGGTTTGCTCATACCTCCCTCATCCTGCTGTGCTGGGGGTACCAGCAGCAAGGATCTGACTGGGCCAGCTCTTGGCAAAGCTGAGCCTTGTGCATCTGATCACAGGCAGGTCTCTATGGGATGAGATTATGCATTTTCCTGTCACAAGAGGGCTTTTTGCCTAAAAAGACTCAGGGCATGGAGCATTAAGACATTTTTAAACCCAGCAATAAGTTCTACTATGCTCAGCTGTGTTGGTTTGTACCAACTCCAGTGCCATCAACACTCACTCACCGACGTGGTGCAGAACCTGCTTCTCACTGAACTGCAAGTAACTTTCTTTTTTCAACTGCTGGTCTCTCAGTTTTTGACTTGAACGTGTGCCAAGTCCCATTGGGCAGTGCTGGACACAATGTTTTTATTGACTGTTGGTCCAGGCTTGGGTTTGTCATATGGGATGATCACCTCTGACAGTTTTAGCTTTCCCTGTTGGGTACAGATGTTACATCATAATCTAATTTATACAAAGAGCACATTAGAATGTACATACTAAGCATTGCAGATTTGGACATGCTAATATTTAAATATTAACATTATTAAAATGTATGATGCAAAAATCTGTGTAATATTTCTAATAAATCTTTTTCCTGTTTCTGAGGTTTGTTGAAATGTTTCCGTTAACTACATACAATACAAAATCCAAAGTATCTCCCATCCCTGGAAGTGATCAAGGCCAGTTTGGATGGGTTCCTGAGCAGTCTGGAAGGTGAGATGAGTTAACAGCTCCTAGAGTTCAAAGCACCTGGAAGGCAGTGACAGAACTTTGCAGAGGGTGAGCAGTGTGTGTGCAGTGCAAGAAACATCCCTTGGAGTCATCTCCAGCCACCAGAGCTTTCAAAGGGGCTGAGATCAGATTCCAGAACACTGTGACAGAGGCTGCTTTTGTCTGACAAAGGTGGTGGCAGCAATACCAGAGCAGTCAAGCTGCTGAGTCAGCAGAGAAAACGAGATGATGAAAGAAATGGGCATTGAAAGCTCCTCAGTTGTGTTTGTGTCCAGCTGGGCAGGTGAAACCCTGTGGGAAAAGTTGTCATTTACATAACCCAAACTACTGTGCCTTTCCCCACCTAAGTATTGGGTTTCAGCCCTGGATTTTTAATGCTTGGCATTAAATGATGCTCCTAGACTTTGTTCTGTCTTTTCAGAATCCACTCCT
>VWYI01023338.1:0-44761 GCA_013399455.1 Anthoscopus minutus | reverse complement strand
ATGATAAACAAAAGCATTTTATCTGGAGAACTGCTCTCAGTATTCCCCTTTTGACAGCTAATTGCCATTTGTTGCAGAACAGTAAGTATTTTCTTTGAAATGAGAGCTTAAAGAACAGCTGCTTTTTATCCAATTCAAAATGACAAGTGTATTGTTAACTACCTGAGGATCTTGTGAGGTGGGGATCACATCTGCTCAGAAAACTGGAGCTGTAACTTTGAGCTCTTCTGTGAGCTGTATCTATTATGCAGAGCTGTAAAAGTGGTAGAATGATAAATTGCAAATTTCATCCATCATGAGTGTATTATTTAGGGTGCCTCCAACACTCTTATGGTTTCCCCATTGCTCAGGGTACCTATGGTCATTACATACAGCAGAAAAGCCCCTCTCTGCCCTCCCCTCCCCCAAAAGATACTCTTCTATCTGTACATAAAAGTGGTACAGGATGAAAGTGCATATAGGAGGTGAGAAAAGGCATTCTTGGGAAACAGTGCAAGAAAAAGTTATTTGTTTATTATTATCCAACCATAACAAAACCCACAGAACCTCATCCTGGCCTTGAACACTTCCAGGGATAAGGAATCCACTTCTCTGAGCAGCTTGTGCCAGAGTCTCACTAACCATAATTATTATTATTCCCAGTAATAAAGATTTTTTTTCCTAATATCCTTTCTCACCCTGCCCTCTGGCAGTGGGAAGCCATTCCCCTTGTCCTGTCACTCCAGACCCTTGTCCAAAGTCCCTCTCCAGCTCTCTTGGAGCCTCTTTAGGCCCTGAAAGGGGCTCTGAGGTCTCCCCACAGCATTTTCCAGGCTCAACAGCCCCAGCTTTCCCAGCTGTCTTCATTGGAGAGGTGCTCCAGACCTCTGAGCATCTTCCTGGCCCTCCTATGCCATTGTGCTCTTTCCCATTACACAAAGACACATCTACATTTTAATAATTCACATTCACAGCAGGATCAGTTTGTTCTCTGTCAAAGCTTCTTATGAGAAACATCCTAGAAAAGACAAAAAAATCAGTGATCAGGCTTTCCTTTGGAAAATAAAAGACATAGGCAGGAATTCTTATTCCAGTTATTTGTCTGTTTTCTTACTCAGAGATGTCTTCTCTCTAGGATTTTGATTAGAATTTCATTTTGCCACTTTTACTTTCAAAAGTGTGGGGGAGCTAGGATATCATTAAATAAATTGCATGTGATAAATCAGGTAAGAAAACAAATGTGGCTGGAAATTTCGGATCACTCCAAGCTGAACTCTTGTGTGAGATAGCGGTGATTATTTTATTTAAATAGGTTTGCCTGCTTTAATACTGTGAAGAGCATCAGTCTGCTATAGTCTGTGTCATAAGGTAATGAGCAACAGCAAATGAGATCTGAAATTATGAGATATATTCAGAGGTTTTGTTATGTTGCGCTTTGCCTTGTAGTCATTTTCCCTTTCCTTTTAAAGAGTATTAGATTATTAGATACATATTATTATCAACCCCATTAGTTATTAATATAAAATGGGAAGGAATGGCATTTGTGAGATTTTTTTATCCCAATATTTAGCTTGAGTCTCATGAACTGCATTTTTGAGCTGATAAGGACATATGTTTCCTTAAAGTCATTAAAATAATGCTGTATTAAATACTTATCTAAAGTAAGACAAGTACAACTGTGATACCTTCTGGTTATTAGGATACATATGTCTAATACACATTCATTTTGGAATCCCTTAAGGGACAGCCTTGTTATTAATACAGCAAAGAACAGCTGAGTGAGCATATGGTTTATTAAGACATGCTTATATTAATTATATGTGAATACTGTTCAAAAGGGTCACTGTTCTATAACTGAGAGACCCTTTGTGATCACTACTTAGGAACTCAAAGCTTAGTAGGATTACTCTTGATCCAATCTATTTGTCTCTGGCTGGAAAAATCATTATATTTGTGTCTAGGCTGGAAATTAATGAAACACTTCAGAACTTAAGACCATGACAGCTCAAGCAATTAATGAATATGCAGAACTGAAGGAAATTGTGCACAATGTATATAACAAAGCAGAAGAATTTGGTAGTTGCAGGCCAAAACTAAAAACCAGCTATTGTCCTGTTTTCATGGCTTCCATCTCTCTACTGCTCAACTGATTTGCTTTTTGAACATTGTAATTCCTGCTCTGTTACCTAGAACCAGTGAAAATTGCTGATGAGCTGTTATCTTAAGGCTGTTTTTCATTCCAGGAGATGACACAGCCCACGCTGTGTCCCGCAGTGCATCACTGCCTCTTCTACTGGATTGCCAGGCAGAAGATTGTTTAAGCATGAAAGCAAAACCAACATGGTTTCAGTCTCAGAGAAGAAGACCCAGTGGAGAACAAGCTGTAGACTGTTCAGTTTTATCTTTCTTTTTTTGCACTCTAGATCTCAAGTGATCCCAGAAAAGATGCAGTTCATACCTCACCATGAGTCCATACCCTGGTCTCACATGTTCTGAATCAGCTTTGTGTGACTTCTGACAAGCTGGGGCGTTCCTGTGGCAATGCAGGAACAGAGCAGGCTGTGCATGGCCTTGGCTTCACCTGCACAGAACACAACTGCAGGAAAAATTGCCCTAGAAGGAAAGATGGTTTCATTAATGTTTCTCATTTTAGGGTCATTTTAGGGTCATAGTCTGAGAGCAGGCTCTGGCAGTTGGTCTTAGTGGCTGTCTCTCCCCTGTAAAGGAGAAGCCTTAATAGTTTTAAATATCTATCTGTAGCTTTTTATTTTGGAGTTTAGCTTTTAAACCTTTTTAGATACTAAACCTTGTAGCTGACCTGAAGAAAAGACAGATTTTGTGGGTATTTTTTTTTTGTCATGCCATGTACGCAAAGAAAGGAATAGATAAAATTATAAAAACAGTGCTGATTTCCCAAAATATTCTTTGTAGTCTTCAAGAGCAAATACAAGCACCTGCTTTTTTCAGTGCAAGGAGGCATCTGTTAATTTAATTGGAAATGTAAGCATATATTTATAGAATGTTTGGTGGCTGAAATGTAATTTTTATCTATTACGCTTCATATTTAAAGCTTTTTTTCTTTTATGTGAGTTTTTTTTCCCTAACCTAATTAGTAAACACTGATGGTGTTTGACATATATTAACTGTCCTGGAAGCTGGTAAAGGAAGTTCCTAAATGATGGTATAGTTGGTAAAGGACTGAAGTCTTCTGAGACATTCAAACTGAAACTACTTGAATTGTAAGGAGCCGAGCATTTGAAAACTGGCGCAATTCCATAAAGTCTTAATACCAGAAGAGGCAGGTGTTGTACTTTAATCACACTAGAAGAAACAGCTGATGTATAGTGCAACAGCAATAATTCCAAGCTAGAAGCCTACAAATAATCTAGCTGCAAATTATATTGTCAAGAGAATCAAAATACTTGGTAGTATATTCTAATGCATATTAATTTGAGAGCCCTATAGGGGACAGTCTTGTTATTAATACACAGAGGAACAGATGTGATAGCATATGGTTTACCAACTTGTATTTATGTTAATTCTATGTAAATAGGATTTTAATAAGGTAACATTAGTCTATAGCTTCATTTTCCTAATGTATCTTTCTTCTTTAAAGATGGTAATGGAATTATCTGAATTGGGGTTTAGGATCATAGAAAAAGTTAGCAGAAAGAGTCCATTTTTAGTTTTTGTTCAAGACATGAAAGGGGGGTAAAACTGCATCCCTTCTTGAAGATTTTGTCATCATTTAAGATTTCAGTGAGGAAGTTTGATTTCTTTTATTCACCAATTCTGCCATTTCTAAAAACTGCTTGATACCTACTCTTACCATTTTTAGATTTTTACCTTTTTGCGTTGTTTTTTGGTAGTTTGAACTTCCATTCAGCTGTCTTTGGGAAACTTGCAAAATTGTGTAGAACGTTCCCTTATAACTGATGTCTATTGAACTTGCTGTGCAGCTCCTCTCTGGCTGTCAGTGGAGGAGCTGTGAGTGCATTTCTCAGTTAGCTCAGGATTCTCCACAGCTTTCTCTGGGGCACAACTTTTTTTAATTATGCTCCCAGGCACTGCTTGGAGCCATTTCAGTTTGTGATGAGAACAGAGTAAGCAATCTGTGTTCCTGCAAGCAGGTGAGGAATACAGTATTAATCAGCGCTAGTGCTTCAGAGGACTTGGGAAAAGTTTCTGCCTGCTATTAGGAATTTCTGGTTTACACTGTTGAATCAAACTTTTGTGCCACCTTCTGTTGAGCTGCACCCTTATATTTTGGAAAGTTAAGTTCTGCATCTCTGGCCTAAAAAGCCCTAAGTTACATTGACTGGAACTTCTGGTTCATAACTGGAAAACTGTAAACTGAGGAAAAGAAGGATTTCTTTCCCCAGTAGAGATACTGCTTTCTTCTTTCAAGAAAAAAAAAATATCTGAAACTTATTTTGCATTTCTAAAGAACAGGGAGTTTGGTGGGATGGGGTGAGAAGTGGAAATGCTAAACTTGTTTAAGCTTAAATGCAGTTTATAAAGGAGCCTAGCAAAACTTTGTTGTTCAGATATGTCAGAAATAAATTGTTTCAGTTTAGCCGGCTTTATTTTTCCTCCAAGTTCAGAAAAGTTATTTAAAATACCCCACGTGCCAGAGTTCTGTGATTATGTTTTGAATAAATCAGCAGCAGGATTTGGAATTGTAATTATTTAAAAAATGCTGATGAAAATAATACTTCAATGTAAATACCAAAAAAGCTTAGGATGCTTGCCTCTTCTCTATTCTGTTCCTCAGATTTTGGGTACTATTAAGAATCCACAAAAGTAACAGGTAATTCTTTCTAGCAAAATACTGCATCTAGGGTGGGGTAAAGAGCAGGAATGCACAGTAATCACAGAATGGGTAAGGCTGGAAGGGTCCAACTTCCCTGCTCAAGGTTTTGAAATAGTAAATATGCATCTGGACCACCCTGTGGAAACAGTACTTAAAACACAAAAGACAATAAAAATACTTTTATTTTTTGATTCTCTAGACAGATAAACAAATACCCTGGAAAGAAGTGAAAACTGAACAAAACAACATAAAACATTTAGGAATTTTGTGTTCCTGTGTCTATATTTATAATGAACCATGCTAAAAGTGGTCAGCAAGGAATATTTCCTCTCACCACAAGATACATCTCTGCTTACAGTAAGAAACACTGGAGATTCATAATACATCCAAAGTGAAAGGACTGTTTGTGTCATCAGCAACACGGGGTTATCAGATCATACCTGACAAGTGGTGGCAATTTAATCTGACAAGTTTCCTACCAATGAGGACAGCTTTAGGAGTTCAGCTGCCTTGGTAAAGATTTGACATGTCACTGAGGGATGTTGGGCACAAGCTTGACAATAAACTGGAACTTGCTAATGCAGTTTAGGGTAGCTGTGAAAATTTATTAGAAACCAGAGTCTGTAAAATTACTCTACTCCAGAAATGTTTTTCTTTCCCTGCTGAATATATGTGATATTTAATGCAAAACACATATTTAAAAACTTGTTTCCTGATCATGTAAAACAAATCTACAGTAATGCCCATGAAATGGCAAGGAATTCAGTTAAAGGCATGGGAGAATAAACAGAATGAGAGAGGTGCCTTCTGTATCCAGAGGAGAGACCTGTCTAAACTGAATGATTGCTGAATTGATGTGAAATCTTATTGATTGGAAATTGATTGGAAATCTTATTCCTGTACTTGGACAGGGACCTAAAAGGCTTGTTGACTTCAGAGGCATGCAAAACTCCAGGTGATGCCTGAGGAACACTTGGAGTGGGACACCAGGCTCTCGATATGGGTACTGGACAAAAACACCTCTCAGCAAACACTCCAAATGCTCTTTTAATTCTGGCTACCAGCTGAACATCAAGGAAAAATAATTTTGTGTTTGTTTTGCAAAAGTAACTTGTTTCGATATGAAGTGAAAAAACATCAGCTGCATATTAAACAAATTTCTAAGTTTGATATGGGGATTTTTGAGGTGTTTGGCATAAGGCATTCCTAATCCCAAATGGTGAAACAGATCTTGTAGCAGTTTAGCACTCTGAGATGTGTTGACAAATGCCACCTGGAAGAATATTAGTTATGAACTCACAACATTTGTGAATAAACTTTTGAATGAGAGAAGTGTGTATGAAAAGAAGACTGGAAAGAATTGAAGGATCTACCAGAGTGGATTTTAAATCATAGACCTTTTCTTGAATCATTTCCTTGTTACCTCTTGATAACCCTTAGAGAAAGGCCCATTCAATACCCCTACCTTTCCTAATGTGGGTATTTTTATAGTTTCTAACCAGGCAGTCATCTTGAAATTTCATGGTCAGAGAAAATGGTGTCATTGCTTGAAAATGTCAGTGATTGCTGAAGGAAGATGAATCGTTGTACTCTTGTTGCACTCTTTGTGACTTCAACTGAGGCAGACATCTGGGCAAACTGTCTATAATAGTGTTTGGATAGATTTTTTTAGTTGTTGATATTAAGGTGGGTTTTGATACCAAAATCCTGACTCTCCTTTCTAATGGCTACCTTTTGTCAGAAGGGGAGTAAATTAAATGACAGAGTCTGTTCCAGAACAGATTTAACTTGATACATATCAAGGCTGGGAAAATCCCAAGACTGTTTCAAAGCTGGTTTAGTTTGTCCTAATTTGTTCCTTTTATTATCTATGTACAGAGAGAATGTATTGATCTCACAAGTTAATGAAAAGCCTAAAAAAATATCTCCAGAGTCCTTCCAAAGGCTTTCAAACACATTACAACCAATTAGGAAACTGAGGTCACCATGGGTGTCACTGGTGGCCAGAGCCAGTCTGAGAGTGCAAGAGGGAGCTGCACTCAGGGTGGGCTCACACCTTCCCCCTGGCTTTCCTTGTTCTGAAGGCTCTCTGTACCTGAGTTGCTCACTAATTGCACACTTTGGCTCTCCTTTTGGCATATTTCTGGCATGTGGTGACATCAGCATTCTAATTGTATTTTAATTAAGAATAGTTCATGGACTTCAACAGCATGTCTTGGCAGCCAGGATCTTGCTGGGGAAAGAAGGGAATCCAGTTTTGTAGTCTTTGCAAGGGGACACCATTTCAATAAAATTCCTTGGACAGCAACCTGTATTTTGTAAGTGATAATAAAAGAGCAGAGGTCAGTTTGAGAATCTGGGTTGTATGTAATTTTATTATACTAGGCCTGATGACATGATTTTTATTTGCTCCTGACTCTTGAGATGGTTTTTATCATGCTGTAACAACTTGGCCATTGAACTGCAGAAAGTAAGTCCTGTTCAAAGAAAATTCATGCTGGAAAGGGGTTATATTTTGGCAATGAACAAGAATATCCTGCTTTGAGCATAGTTTAACTGTTAGAACATACTCAAAATAGACCAGAAATAAAATGTAAAATTAGGTAATTTTTTTTCTTTTGTTTACACAAACACTGCAATAATACAAAAAGTGGTGTCACAGACTTCAGGATTTTGCTAAGAAGTGAGAACTGTAATTCTTTAGCAGATTATTTTGTGGGGGACAGGTAGGGCATATTTGTTCTACCAGAAAGTGCCTTTCTGGAGAAGTCTTACTGATATGCTTATTGTTTATGCACATTTATACACATCTGTTCTTTGTCTGCCCGGACTCCATTATTGCACTGGTGCTGAACCTGCAGCAGACCCCCAGCCTTGGATACTTTTCTGCTGGAGAGGCTGGTGAGCTCCAGTGTGCAGGAGCAGCTTACCCAGAGCCACTCTGGGCAGAGCATTGCTCAAACTGGCTCAGCCACCTTTGCGCTCTTTATTTGTTTCTGTCCCCTGCTGCTCCAGGGGGATCAGCTGTGTGTTGCCAATTAGGCTCATCAGCATTGTCAATAACAGATGTGGAGCTCCTGGTAATCCCCCACCCTTGTTAGTGGACTGCAAGGGCTTCTGGCTGTTTGTGATGAGATTTAACCCTTATCCCCGACAGGGAGTCAAGTCATTCTGTCAAAAACCAGGAGTCATTTTATTTTGTTCTGTATTTTAAGGGTTCTTTCTACCACTGTCTTAGTCCCAGGAGGTTTGATTAGATTTTGGTTTTGGCTATGGGTTCCAGCTTGCAGAAAAACATAATTAACTTCATCACAAATCAATATGAAAATGATAGTTGAAGAACTCTGCTTCAAGCTAAAGGTAATTGCAAGAGGTTTCATTATCTGTCAAGTAGATTATTTGGACATGTTTTGAAATGCAAGCTGCAAGCAAAACTTTTCAGTTACCAGCCAGCATGCCATTTCAGGGCAGACCTGAAAATGTGTTCATTAGACAGGATGCTCAAAGATTTCAGCTTTTGCACGCTTACTGTCACTTTTGCTTGGGGCAACCCCTCAATGCATGTTCTTTATTTATTCCAAGATGAGGCAACTTCAGTGTTTGTGCTGCAGTGACTCTGCTCCTCCCAGGGGAGTGATTCTGTTTAGGGAGAATGTAACACTTGGTGACTTCTGCAAACAAGAAGAAATCAAAGTGGTCCAGACTGTAAATTTGTTCCTGTGAAAATCTGTCTTGCAGGGTACAGTTTTCTTGAAAGAGCAAGTTCTACCTAATCTTAACATTTTTGCCATCCTACTAGTAGCAGGGGTTGTTGGTCTAAACATGCCATGGAGCCTGTAGGTGAATAAGGAACCTACAGATTTGTTCTCTGGCCATTGAACAGGAGTGTGTGAGTGTCACAGCAGAGTGCTTGTGTTTTCTCTTTGAGCTGAAGAATAATATTGGAGGACTGCCACAATAATGAGTCTAAATTACTGTCTAATTACTAATAGTGTTAAGATAAATATTTAGCATCTGAAGTTTAGTCTCTCATGAGCAACCTCTACAGAGTGACACATCAAAGTATTTATGTACATGCTATGGACCCTTGAAAATGTGCACTAAACAAGTAAACAAAATCTCAGCTGAGAGTTTTGTGAGCCACTTGCTGGTCTGAGCAGCAGCCAATGACAAGATAATGCTCATGAACCTCTACCTTTAGGTGCCAGTGACAAGTCAAGGACATGGGAAAGCATAGCACAAAATTGGAATTTAATTTTAGAAGGTATAATATATTTTTTTTAAATTTGGTGAAGACTGAGGACCTGAAGCACAATTTCTATGACCAAGGTGAATTTTAATACTAGAAAAATACATACTGATCTGAAATGAGCTAAGAGTATTTGACTCGTCTGAATCGCAGCACTGAATAATGATTTTGTTCTCACCAGTAACATTCTTCATTCAGCATTTACCTACTGAGATTGTGTTTTCTGAGATACCTTAAAGTCTGAACTCAGACTGAAGCAAAGCACATTGCTACTGCATTTGTTTCATTAATCAATGCACTAATTTTTTTTCAAAGCTGAACAGAACATCCCAAGCTTTTGTTCCACTCAAAAATTTTAGTAGAAATTTAAACACCAATACAATACCATGGTTGATGGATTATTGATTAATAACAAAATTTTAATCCTCTGGATATTGAGTATATTATGAAGCTATTACACTGATAGGAGTGCATTCCATCTCATTTGTCATTAGCAAGTTACAAATTATTTAACTTTGATGCTTTGTCAGCAAAATTCTGTTGAAATTAGATTGGCTCAAGTTAACGCCTACAACCAATTTTTGAAGTGAGTTATGAATCACTTGAAATGAGCTGTTATCAACTGGTGAGTGCTTACGAGTTTGTACTTGAATTCTATCTGAGGGGAGACTCTAGGTTTTCTGGAATGTAACTTGTAAGTGATCTTAAAAAGGAGTTTAATATAATATTCTATACAAGGATGAGTTGGTTCTCAAAGATTATTTTCCTGTCTATTTTGCTGAGCCCACTGGGACCTATGGGAGAGGCATTTCATGGAAAAGTGTAGACTGGAGTGAACATGCAGGTCTATTCATGTCACTTTAGATTAGCAGAACAGGGGAGTCTCTGAAGAATATTAAGTTGAAACAAAAAGTGTCAACTGCAGATACAGCTTCCATCATCAAAAGTCACACACTGTTGCCTAAATTAGGATTAAATCACAATTGCTGCATAGTCATGTGTGTTGATTTGTACTTTCTTTGTATGTCTGAAAAGTGGGTTTTCATTTACTCCTGCTATCAATTCCTGAGTTGATAGCTTTGGGTTTCCCATGGCAACAGATTTCTTTGTGACTGAGCAAGTATCATGTTCTTGCTTTGGGTGTTAGCTAAGGTATGAATGCAGAGCCTCAAACAAAGAGATGGTAAAATACACTTTTCAAGGAATTCTTTCTTTGAACCTTAACTGTTATGTTCCTTTTTTTTCCAGCATTAAATTAGTGTATGATTTCTTATCCATTTAGTGCATGTAAATACTACAAGGTTTGATAGCAAGAGTCTGCATGGAAAATGCCTTTATTGCTTGAGATCAGAGCTCCTGTGGAAAGCTGAATGAATAGCTCAACTTGGTGGTTTGTTTATTGCTTTTGTGCTTGGCTTGTGATCATTTAAATGCTTGGCAGAGACTGGGTTGCTAATTACATTAAATACAACACTATTCTCTCTTTATAGAGACATCTAATTTTATTTTCACTTTTGTGGGTGATTTCTGTGGAAAAGACACTTTTTGCCCAATAAATTCAGTTTTTGTAAGATTAGCCACATCCACTACTTCTGTCCTGATATAAACATTTTTTAATCCCCAGGAGTTACATTGACAAAATGCAAGATGCATCCTAAAAAGCAGAAGGCTCCCTTCCAAGAGATATGATGTTGATAGAAATATGTTGTAGTAAAGAATTCATCTCCACTTCTCCTGATTTGTGTTATTATGTGTAATAACTCCCCCAGGCAACAAGAGTTAGTAGTTGCACTACTTTTATTTATTTATTTATTATTTTATTTATTGAAGCATCCAAACCAATGGGATTGTAAGGCTGACACAACTGTCTCATAATTAACAATCAGTCAGAAGTCAAAGGCAACATTTCACTGCCATGGATTTCTGCCTTGATTAAAAGACACGTACTTTTGATAGGAATTTCTTGTTACTACAGTCCTAGGAGATCTGGAACTTGAGATTATTAGAACCAATTTGACTGTGCTGTAGACAGCTGCTTGAATCAAGTTTTACTTCACTTAAAGTGGCATGATCTGCCATGCTGGTCTTTCTTCAAAAAGTCATAGGTACAAGTAGTTCTCTGTTAATATTTGTTCAGTGAAAAGGAAACAATTTTAAAAATTAAAATAAAATAAAAATAAAAACAAAGCAAAGGCTTTTAATGTATTTTTTATTCTTAGTAGAAAAAAATAGTGTCTGTAGCAAAGAGCCAGAAGCAGATAGGGGTGAAACTCTAGGCAGTACTATATATGATACTGTCTTGCAGTTAGACAGAAGCCAACTTTGTGCAGTTTTTCAGCCCTGAATATTGCAAGAGCCAATTGCAAATACCCCTTGACCACCCAGTCACTTGAATTTTTCTCTACTATCTTCTACCACAATCTTAACCCAGTGGATGTATCTTACTAAGAACATGGAGTTGTGGTACAGCTTCATTCTGAAAATGTGAACTTGTTCTTATTTTTGTGTCATACTCTGCCTTAGTTCTGTCGCTTGTAATAGAGAGATTTGAAATCAATGAATTTGACTATTCTTGTTTAAGTGCCAGGATATTTTCCCACTTTTTGAGTCAATGTGCTGTAGCTCTGTGATAAGTAACATCAAAGCACATTTTGTTAATTCATTACTCTCCATAAGTTTTAATGTTTGCTGCTCTGGAGCTGTATTCCTTAAGCCTGTTTTACATCTAACTTTTGATGTATGAGAAACAGGAACCTATCATTTCAGTCAATTGGTTACTTGTTAAACAAGATGGATACTCTTTGAATAATTTTGTCAATACTGTCTTAAGTGTTTTAAAAGTGAAGGAATTGTACAAAATCTGGTAGAAGAGTAGCAATGAACTGTAAGTATAAAATGTGAAATTGAAACCTAGGCTTAAAAATATTTATAAATAAGTTCAGATGGACAGTACTTGCCACATGCTGGTTTCTGCATGCACAGTGTGGATGGTCATATAATGTGGATAAGATGACTCTTCAAAGTGGCCTGAAATAGTATAGTTTTCTCCAAGATTTAGTTAATTTTCTGTTTTCCTTTTTTGTTCTTGTTTAAATGGTGATTTGCAAAAAGATGCACGAAGCCCCCAAACAAACCCACTAGAAAGCATAACATTTGTCAAGCAGTAATCACTGCCAGTGTTTGAAGGATGAGATTATTGCAAATGGAACTAGCAATGGTTGAATTAGCACTGAGCAGCTCTTAGTTGCAAGGCATTTTTTCTTCATCAGGATGCAAAATTGGAAGGGCATCTCTTTGTATGGTCATGTTTTATAGGAGATATTAATAGCTATTTATTAAGGCTAAAACTTGGGTACAGCACAAAAGCTCTCATCAACTCTACTGTATGATTGATAAAGCATGATATTGATAATTCATCACAATAAGAAAAAAGATTAAATTCTTTGTTTAATAAGATTATTTTTCATCATGTATTGAATTATGAGAACTCAACATCATAAATCTTTATTAGATAGGGAGCATATTTCCTTTGCAGGTCTGCTGATCAGATTTCTGCAAAATTGTTGACATGTTAGAAAACAATTTAAAGAATAGAAATATCAAGTAGTCACCTTCAAAATTGTGTAATTGGACCCATCTTGCTTAGGTTGCCAGTAAACTGCTGCAGAACTAGAATTCTCTGTGGAGTCTGGTTTTCAAAATGTATGGTTGCAAGGAGAGAGCTTCTTTCAGAGTACCAGAGTAAAATTTTAATTCACAAGGACTTTAATCAGCCATCCTCTTAGTAGTGGTCAATTATGGTTTGCAGGGTGTTCAAGGAATCGTCACTGTTTGAGTATGAAAGCATGTTCAGTTTTGCTGGAGAGGTTTTGGGTAAATTGGAACAATTTTCTTCTAAGTTTGAAGCTGGAACTCTGTACTAGAGCCTTCAAACTGTACAAAAGGTGCTGCATTTCTCATACTGCTCATGTGGTGTGTGTAAGAACAAAGGCAGGAAAGAATTTGCAGGCTTTTTGTTTTTTATTAGCCTGTAACAGATTTAAGAAATGCACATCTAAATATGTCCAACTACTTAGAGAAACCATTTCCATTGTGTTATATAGATTTTCAGACACCTTTTTTGCCTCTTAAATATGGAGCACTTCTTCATCAAGCAGCAGGAAGCTTTATAGTGTTTTGCACCAGTCATTTTAGTGTTACCATAAAACTTCCTTTCCCCTTACACCTATAAAACTCATAATTTGCTGCAAGCTCAGTGGAGCTGTTTGTAATATTATTTTAGGTTTAGTCTTTACCATCTTTTTTTTTTTTTACCATCTACCAATGGGCAGATTTACTCTGGAAAATGAGACTATAGGTTGAATGGGAATTTTTTGAGAGTTTGCTACTGGGGCAAAAGTTTTTGCTATTGCAGGTATACTTGATACTCTGTTTTCAAAGTAACCAAGTTTTAAAAATTGAGTTTATTAGTCCATCATCAAACTACCATTTTGAAGAACTACAGTAATTGACATGTAATTAGTCCTCTGTGACTGTGTTTATATGAAGCACTATGGTTTATAGAGAAGTGTTTGAGGAATACTTTTTGAGGTGTCTGAGAAATGCAGACCTACAAAGTACTCAGGCCTGGATGATGTACCTTGCTGTAAATTTCAGAGTAAAATCTTTGATAGAGTAATTAAAAATAAATTGGATATATGAACTCTGTTATACCTGGCAATCTGAAATTAATTTGGTTCATTATAGCTTAAGCTTCACATTTAAATATCAAAAATGTTGTAATTGTATTTGCAGATTAGCTTTGTGTTTTTCTGCTTTCTGTGGTACATGGGCAGCTGTCATTGCTAATTTTGGGGAAATGCAATCAGGGAGAGTTTAATTTCTTGCATTTGCAGCTTTTTTGCTATGGTAACAAAAGCCTTGTGAAGCCTTTTGTCTCTGGATATCACAACTGTATGGATAATGACCTACCCTTGAACCACAGCTATGAAATGTTTTTCCATGGCAAAAGCTTCTCTATTGTAAATGAGTAAACCAACTGGGTTTGT
Source organism: Anthoscopus minutus (assembly GCA_013399455.1). NCBI lineage: Eukaryota > Metazoa > Chordata > Aves > Passeriformes > Paridae > Anthoscopus > Anthoscopus minutus. The sequence continues at coordinate 30,672 of VWYI01023338.1, read as the reverse complement.
TTTGACATTTATGAAAGAAGGGGAGGGAGAAAGCACAGCTTGGTTCCATTAAAAAAATGACAATTCAATTTTAATTATTGGTTTTGAATAGATTTGGGAACTTAAAGCTCAACTCTACACTGAAAGCTCTCCCTTAATGCAGGTTGATTGCAAGAATGAAGCTCTGGAAGTGAATTGTGTGGGGCCATGCAGAGGCAGTGCTCATTCAGGGTCCCTTCAGTGCTGCCACCTGCCTCGCCACGGCAGGGGCCACAATGCCTTCACATCAGCGTGCTCTGTGATGATATCTGCATACATAATCTGATAAATAATACCTTTGACTTACTGTGTTTGTGGTAACTGGCCCAGCTGGGTCATGCCATTACTGAAACAAGCTTTACATTAATTGCTGTTTGGGTCCTTAAATTGATTATGTGCTTTGACAGTCAGCTTGGAGATCCTTAGTTTGTCATTAAGATTTGTCCTTGTAATCTCTTATTCATGCCGGTTCCTGTAATGTCCCATTCTTAAATGAACTTCTGCCCTTTGGGGCCTGTGCTAAATTCTTGAAAATACTTGGACTGAAAACTGTCTTCCAGTTTTGAATGAATTCTTGTTAATAACTCAGACAGCTGTTATGCTACTTAAGTAACTGTAGCTGTTTTCATATTCTCATGTGGTTTTTTGCTTGTAATACCATAATTTTTGAGCAAGTCTCTTCAAAATTACTTGCTAAAACATCTAGCTGGAGCAAAAATAATGCATTGCCTGAGGTATTTACCTTATTTAGGACATCTAGTTTGGACAGCAAGACAATGATCCTCAGTTTCATGAATAGTCCAAGGAGTCTGAGGAGAACACTCCATTAATTTAATGTTGTGATTACCCCTGTGTTATTTCTAGCCTTCAGTAGATTCTAAAATGAGGACTTTCACATCTGGTTAAATCACGCACTCCCTTAAAGAATGGGTGTTCTAATGTCTGCAGTTTATTTTTTTCATCTATCTTTAAGTGAACACCTTTTGCTGAGCCTCTACATCTCACCATTTGTCTGTAAAGCAGTATGTTCTCTGACAACAGCCCCTGACAGCAATTCCCAAGCCCCCTGAAAGAGCTCTGGGGCAGGGTCTCAGGGCTATATCTTTCTTTAACTTTCTTGGACACTCTATTTTATCTGGCTTTCTGCTTGAGCCCACCCAAAGACTATTTTTCAGCTTTGCTGCTTGCACCTTGCTCAGCTTCTGTGTTCCCAAATTTCATACTTTTTATCAGTAAGGACTTTGCTGTAATCTAATTAAAGCTGGGGCCCCATTAAATCAATAGCTGATCAAATGATTGTGAAAATTAAGGAGAGGAATTTAGTGTTGGTGCCTTTTTTTTTTTAACATCATATAAGATAATTGTCTCCTTTGTTACTGTAGGACATGGGGCCAGTCTGCCCTGCACTGGAGGGTGCAGGTGCCACCAGGCTGAGCTGGGCTCATGCTTTGGCTGGCTGGCCCATCATCTGTCCCTGTCCCAAGGTGCCAGCACAGCTGTGCTCTCCCAGCCTGTGGGCTGAGAGCAGTGAGTGCCTGCAAGGGCAGGTGTCTGGCTCTGTGAGCAGACGTTCCTGCATCTGGGTGCTGTTTGTCACTATAATGAGTTGGCTTCTCACCATCTCATCTCTGAACTCCCCTAATGTGCTTGCAACCACCAGTCCCCATATTGTGGCCATGGGCTGATTTATGGCTTCCTGTCTTGTTGACCACCCTGCTGGAGCTTCTTGTGTGCTGCTAAAGCACAAGGAATGTTTGATGTGGTTTTAAAGCACCTGAATGGTCTAAACATCACGGTGGCTAAATTGTGCCTTCTGCCCCAGTGAGTATCATCTGATCCCAAAATACCCTTATCCTTTCCTGCATTGGGTCACTTAGCTGAAAATAATACTGAGACTCAAAACAGAACAAAAGTTCCTGAAAGCTTTTAGAAAAGACTAAGAAGTGCATATGAAATTTGCTTTTGTTGACAAGCGGATGAAAATATGCAAGAATAGGATTTCTGGTAACTATTTGCTCACCTCTGCAGCAGGCTTGGCACATTGTTGGAAAGATTTACTTTTGACCTTCATCCACAGGACCCCTCTCTTAGAGGGGATTTCTGTCTGGTTGCCTGAGGATGCAGGCTAGTTACACAAAAAAACTGAATCTCAGATATTTGTAAAAGTCCATTAATTATTTCTTCAATAATATCTTTTCCCTCCAGCTGGTTTATATCTAAGCTGCTTCTAAATGCAGCTCATATTTTTAAGGCCCAATGAAATGGGCATACAAATATGAACATTTGTTAGGGAATTTACATTTTTAACAAGGTTTTCACTTGTTAGTTCCTTACCTGGATTTTCCTTAGTGATATTCCTGGGGGAAGTGCTGCTACACGAAGGGCACTGCTTTGCTGAAAAAGGCTGAATACTAAGGATGACTGTTCTATACTGAGTTCCTCCAGACAGTGTTATGAGCAATATGTTGGAGAGGGGTGGTGCTGCTGAGGCCAGGAGGGGACAGAGCTCCCCAGGCTGGCCTGCAGTGCTGTGCACTCAGTGCTGGCTCGAGCTGATGCTGTCCTACTGGACTTTTTCAATTGACTGCAACTACTTGGTTTTTGACAGACCCTCATCATGATTTTTGGGTTTTTTTGTAATGAAGATTTTTCTTACCACAGAGACCATGGTGACTGAGAAACAAGACTTGCCCAAATGTGGTATTTCCATCACGACCAAACCTGCACAATGTACTAAAGCACACAAATTCAAACTGATGTGAGAACCATTCTATCCACAGATATGCTGCAGCATGGCTTTTCAACACCTACATTTCCAGTACTGATTTCTTATCAAAATTTTAGTCCAATTTTCAACCAAAAATATTTTGTCAATTGTTTATTAATAAAATGATTTTTAAAGGAGAAATGCCAGGTTTCTGTATGGGAAGTACATTCTTGCAAAAAATCTCAGCTGATCCTTCATTAACAGATGTGTTTCCTCTTTACCAATAGAGGAATTAAATTGTTTACTCAATTTCTCTAGAATTTAAAAGCTGAATGAAACATAGTGGACTCTTTAGCTCTGCCCTTTGGTAGAAAACAGTGCAATTAATTTCTTCCAGTTTTGTCATGGACAACATCAACATGCCAGTGCCTAAACAACTAACTGGAAAATACAACACTGCTGAGTATAATGCAATATGAATGGCACAGAATTATTCACTAAGGCCTGAAATAGATCTGAGTGCAGCTAAGTCAGTGCTGCAGTGCTCCACGTAATGGTTCAGACTTTGAAAGTGAGAGTAACCAAAGCAACTTGAATTGATTTTACTTCAAACAGCACAGTTTAAGAGGATAAAATTGAAGGGAAGATAAGCAACACTGTGTTGCACCAATACTTAGTGCTTCTCCAGGGAGTTTCTCCATGTGTGTGCTTGCTGGGAGTGGTTCTGCAGACCAAGGCACTTAAATATGAAGGGTTGCTGGCAAGTACTTTGTGCCCAAAAAGTAGCTGGTAGGTATTGTATTTAACCAAATATGAGGAACCCAAATGTCAAAAAAAAAAAAAAAAGTAGTTTAATATTTTGTTTCATGCAGAACTCTATGTAGAGGGTTTGTGTGCTTTAGATATGTTCTTCTGTTATGTGTGAGATTGTTATTAGACTTGCAACTCACAAGGAAGAAGGCAGGCAACAGTAAGAGTATTCTGAGAGATGGGTAAATACTGCTCTGATTTGACTGGTAATGGGCAAAAGCTGAAATATTTGATCAGCTTTGAGTTGTGACCCAAGGATGTTTCTTACCTGGACAAGTGTGGTGTACAGAAGCGACGCACAGTCTTTGTGAGAATTATTAATGCACATTCTACAGGACAGTGTGGATCACTTAATCTGATTTTGGGGTATGATAGTAGCAAAGCATACAAAGGGCTAGATTTTACCAGAACAGAGAGGAGATATGTTAATGGCAAGAGATTAGAGGATGACAGTGAGACTATCTCATCATAAACAAAATTGTTGCTTTAATCTAAACTAAATCTTTCCTAAATCTGCAGCCACTTCCACTTTAGATTGCTCTGGTGCACTCCAGTGTCATTGAAGTTACTGCTGTCCAACAGATGTTCCAACTCTCTTATACAGCTATGCTTTGTGCATCTTGGCAAAACTCTGTCCTTTGATTTATTTTATTCCTAGATAAGTCACATATCTGAGAATGTTTCTAAAGGTGCTCTTCTAAAGGAAATAATGATAAGAAACAACCTTGTGAAATTTCTTTTTTCAGTAAAGTAATTTTGCATTGTTTTCTGCTAGTTTTGGGATTGTCCTAATTCTAATTTTTTTTGTTAAGTGCAACCTACAACAGTAATGGAAGGGGAGAGTGAGGAAAACAAACCTTACTGCTGAATCTCAACCTGAATTTAGTTTCTCTTCTCTAGTCACTGCTGCACTGCTCTATAGGCTACTTATTGTTAGGTACCATGCAAGAAAGAACATCTAATTTGTTACTGAAGTTAGAGGTGGTTTTGGATTTTTGTTTACTTTTTGTTTTCCTGTGGTAAAAGTGCTCAAGCTGGCATAGCAGTCTTAAAGGACAAAAATGGAGTACTGCATTTGTGGATCAATGAGCCAAGTGGACAAGATCATGAAGAAACTGATTTATGGAATGGAGGAAGTTTATATTATTGTGACTGCACACAAGGACAAGGCTGTCCAATGACAAAATCACCCTTTTATAGTTCTACAAGAAATGAGTAGCAGGGTACATTACTGAAAAAAAGCATAGAATTGCTACAGTAAATGAGTCCATTGTGCAAATATTGTTTGGGGACACCTGCAGAATGCAGGCACCTTGAGAGGAGCTGTGCTCAGTGAAACTGCAGGTATTTACAGAAGTAAAGCTTTGCTGTGAAGAGCTGTAAAACTGCCAGAGGGCATAAACAATGTTTGAAATGCATTCAAACACACTAGTCATGAATTATAAATGTCTTTTTGTGACCTTTCCTTAGCAAACTGGCCACTGGGGTTAAGTGTCATCTAGTCAGGGTTTATGACCCCATGGAAATGTGATGTTGGATTACTTTGAGGTTCTGCAGCCTGGAGGAGCTACCAACAAGAGAGGGAAATAATTACAGACAGACTTGAAGAGAAGAAAGAGGAAAGAGCAGCTTTCTAACTAGTTTTTACTGCATTAGTCCATTAAGAGAGGATAAAGTCCTTCCTTTAAATAGTAATTTAAAAACTCACTCTTACTTGTGAAAAAAGAAATTGTAATCTTTGCTTTTTTATTCCTGTTATAACTTTTGATGCACATGGTGTTAATTTATTTAATGCTTTGTAAATTAATTATGGCAAAGAGAACTGCAAAGCTTGTGCCCTTTTCTCAAAAGATGGTAAATGGGCTTCGAATGTTGATAACTTCATTTCTGTCAGGTGGTGCTACAGTTTGATTTTATGCACAGCCATGTGGCTTCTTCAGCAGAACACAAGTTGATATAGAAACCATAATGTACACCACAGAATGCAGGTTCATAAAGAGAAGAAAGGCCTTTGTGTCTGTGTGTGACTACATGAGATAACTTGTGTCTCTCAAAGGTACTGGGATTTAGTGAGCCTCAGATAAGCTGCCTTGTGAGTACCTAAAGCAATGGTGTTTTCTGTGCCTTCACCAGATGGGTCTGAGGCATATCTAAAAGTCTTTTTCCTAGATAATGAATGCTTAAAATTTATCATTTTGCTAATATTGACAGTATATGAAGCCCAAATTATGTTGGGACATGCAAATAAGTTGTGAATAAAAACATTTCTGGAGTGAATAAGATCTGAAAGCTGCCTGGTAAAGCCATCAGTGGCTGGTTTTGCTGTGAATATGATGCCTCTGGTGGTGTTTGCTACATAGATGTGACAGTGAGGCGAGCTCTGCCGTATCCCAGCAGAAAAATGGAGTGTTTCCATAGATTATACCTAATTAACTAAAAGGTGATTTTCTTTTCACCCTGCAGTGGCCATTGTCAAACCAGCCTGACTGTCTTGGACAAATGATTTTACTCTTTTGGAGAATGTGCTGAGAAATAAAAGCACTTGTAAAGGAATCCCTGTATTCTGTTTTTTTTTATTTGCTCTACCTTTAGGAGATATGTCCTTTTTGGAAAGTTACCTTGAAGTTCCCTTGATTCAAGCCAGATTAAGGTAAAATGCAAATAAAGGATTTATTTTAATAATACCTAGAATACACAGCACAGTTGCAAGTGTTTATATAGAAGATATAAATGAAGGAATAAATAGGTGGGGGAGAGATCAAATCTGAAAATTCTCTCTTTTGAGTATCTGCTCTGCTGCAGCTGCTTTTCCAGGCAGATATTATCAGGGATCCTTTTTCTGTATATTTCTTATCTCTGGGAGCATTTTTGAGAAAGTGACCTCTTGAATGCTCTGGATTACTTGGCATGGTTTTCATTTCTATACAGTAATTTTTAGGAGGTATATGTGAAAAATGGATAAGGTGACTTAGAAGCAGTGAGTCAGTAATAAATTACTGTTTCACCCTACTTGTCCCAAACTGAATGCAGAAACACTTAGTTTTACCTGGTTATATTTGTAGTAATTAAGTCAATCTGTGTGGAAATCTTGCATTTACAATTTTAAATTGCACATTTTGGAGAAGAAGTCATGAAACTTGAATCATGAAAACCCAGTAGTTCTCTGTTCCTAGGCTACTCTATTCCTTCCACATCCCTCCCAAAGCCAGGGGAATTTCCTAGTTATTCAATAAATCTGTACTTAGCTGGCAATTGAAGAATTCTGTGGGTTTTGGTTTTAATTCAAATACCAACAGTGACTATTTTTTCTGTATTGAACAAGCAAATCTCAGTCCTACAATGGCCATGGCCCACAGCTACTTTGGGGTGAGCTGACCTTGAGGATCCTGGCCCTGAGCTGCAGCAGGAGTTTGTCACCTGTGGCCTGTCCACGGCTTTTGTCACTGGTGTTGCCTCCCAGGCCCCTTTTGCCCCATGCAGGAATTGTACCAATTAAATCTGAGAAACAAAATAAGAAAGTTGGTGTTGGCTGCACTGAGTCATGTTCTCTTTGCACAGCTCTCATTTGGAGTGCAGTGCTGATGGCAGATGGGAGGCAGATGAGTTATTGTTGTCAGATTATTTTTTCAGTTAATGATTATGCAGTGCTTTGAAGTAAAGTGCTATATCACTGTTAAGTATTATTATTATTATTCAGTTCCCTAAAGATCACAGAGCAGATAAGGTTTTTTATGATATTTTTCCCTTGGTTTTTTTACTAGTGTGGTTGAAAGTAGAATGTGAACAGGCTCTTTGGCTGTGGCAGTTTAAATGTGTGTGATTTAAAAAAAGATTAGATGTGATGTTTCTAACTATCTCATTCAAACTCATTCCAAAGCACTTCATCTTCTGAGTGAAACAGTTCTCCTGCCTGAAAATTAATCCAAAACAAGATTCTGTGCTAGCTGTGAAGAGCTGGATTGAGCTAATTCATTTGTTGGGTCCAATCCATCCATACAAATGTGTGTAATACAGATCCTGCTTCTCGTGTCATTGCCTTCTTGAGACTATGCAAACCCTTCACTGTTTTATCATCTTTAATAAAAACTGAGGCACTGATTTCTGAAGCAAGAAAGTGAGAATAATAAAACTGGAGAGCTAGATTGTTTATGAATTTCAACACCTGTAGGTCTTTTCTTCCCCCCAAAAATGATGAAATTGTACTCTTCTGTAATTCTGCCCCTAGCAGATGTCACATTACACTGCATCTCTCATCAATATTTGTTAACTTTAACCTTGCATTATGATCTTCTATCCAAATCCCATGGCTTTTAGAGACAGAGCCAAACAGATATATTTGGATTCTTTGTTCCCTTTCTGGAATGCTTTGGTGATAGTAATGCATGTTCATGTATTTTGCCTCTTAGGTTTGAAGCAACACAGCTACAGTAAATTTTCAGTGAGAATTGTTGCAGAATATAGCCAAGGGGAACAGTTGTTTTGACTCTGAGGGAGACTTTGATTCATTGATTTGAGTCAGTGCATGCAGTATGTGAAGGATCTTGTATCTGGACACTGAGTACAAGCTAAGTTAATTTTGGATGTGCTGTCATCTCCTACTACAAAGTGGGAGGTAGGTGATGCCCAGCTTCTTACTGTGTTGTTTGCTTCTGGTTGGAGTGTGCTTGAAAAATACTGATTTTCAACATGTGTGGTTAAAGTTTAAGTTCTGATAAAGTTTCAGTACTTGTCAATTATAATCAAATTTTATTTTAGAAAGAGGGAAATATTTCTGTGAAGAGAAACAGTAAACAATTTTTTTTTGCTCTTTTGTAGAGTGAAAACTTTAAATTGTGCTATTGATTTATTATATTGAAATTTTTAAATGCTAAAAATTCACTTATACCAAGTAAAAAATTCCTTTGACATTTTCTTTCATAGAAGATAATGGAATCTTCATGACCTAGATTTCTTTTGCAGAGCTTTCTTTTAGAATGAAAGCTTGTTTCTCTCTACCAAAATAATTAGAAGATTCTGTTTAGAAATACCCATTGTCCTCAGTGACAGTTATGATTTCTGGCTCAAATTCTTTACATATATTACACAGGAAATATCTCTTCTGCTGTAAGGTTTTGGGACCACTGGCAGAAATAGTTGGGTGAGTTCTTGGAGATGTTCATAATCAACAAAACCCACTCCTGAGTGCTCTTTGCAGCAGCCCCTGCTCAAAGATTGGGGTGGAACTCCAGGTGCCATGTCCAACCTCAAATATGTTCGAGTATGTAGTCAATTCTTCTGAGTTTGTGCCTAAAACATATAACATTTGACAGTGGGAGAAGAGTTGAAAGAGGGAGGATACTGCACTTATTTTTGGGTTTGTGCTTGGCTTGTAGTGGATCTTGTTCCATTTCCCATTTTCATGCTGTTAAAGAAGTATCATGGGTATTTATGCTGTTGATTAAAGTTGAAAGTCACACAAAAATAATCTTTAGAGTGCCTAGAGTAAAGGAGCTGGTTGAATGAAGAGATTATTAAAGATTTCAATCTGGAATAGCCTCAGAAGCATTAGACAATGCAGTGGTCAGGAGAAAAGATGGGAAATGAGTACTTTGAGGCAAAACTTTCCTAAAAGATATTGTTGAACCATTTCTTTTCAAAAATGTGGTAGCACAAGTGAAGGTGCAATTGAAATAAGCTGATCTGCAGATAAAGCAGCAAGATTCCAACCAGATCAAATTTGCAAGTGTGTTTCAATGTATTTTATGCCTTGGGGATCCCAAACTACCAAGCAACCTAAAATGCTAATACTGTGCAGCAATTGTTTTTTCCAGTTTTAGTGTTTCCACAGTCAGTACATTGCCAGCTAACTTCTGACATATGAAGAAAAAAGTGACTTTGTCATTAAAGACTGAAACTTGTCCCTAAATTCTAAATTTAATATAATTGCAGGCAGGTTGAACTGGATGTTTTACAATGCATCCTCCACTGATTAATTTGTCTAATCTAATTCTATCTGATCTGGTACCTGACTTATTTAACACTGCAGGCCTGAGTTAATAAAGTCTTCAGGGAACTGGACACTGTGCTGGTTTTAGCCATCTTATTTGGAGGAGTAAAAGGGGACAAGATATGTCTTTATACTCTGGGACCTTGGTAATAAGTTGCAGTAATCCATGTTCCTACTGTTAGCATTAATGCAGTTAGTTTTGGTGTTATTAAAAGAGCAATTAACACCTGCAGATATGATCAGAGATACTATCAGATAGGAGGAATTTAATTTCACACTGAAGTTCAGCTTAGACATTTATTTCTGAAACAAAAGCTGGGTACACACGATTGTTGTGTCATTCTATTTCTAAATGTAACTTTAACTCATGATAAAACTGCAATTACTCTAAATAATGCTTACATTAAAACTAATGGGAGTAAACATGCCCTCAGAGTAAGGGGAGGGTACTCCCTGGGGCAGGAAGGTCCAGGCAGGTCTGCTCTCAAATCCTGTACTTGAGAGGTTTAGCAGAAACAACACTGCAGAAAACACTTGTGAAATAAGAATGACTGAGTCATGGTTGTGAAAACTTTTAGGAAATTGTCTTATATCTGAAGTGACATTCACATGTGAACACTTCATATGTTCGTGTGGAAATTCCTTCTGTATCCATTCTGAGTATTCCAGCAACAAAATGTGAATACCTGTAGCACAGGGATGAGTGAGGGGAAGATCTGGCAGTGACAGATACGCTACATGCAAATTCTCACTGTTGGTGTATTTTTTGGCAAGGAACAGGTAATTGCTTTTACACAACTGAGAAACTGATAGCACATGTATCACTTACCACCACCATGCAGAAAGAAGTGTGGTGGAAAGCTGAGAGCAGTATTTGAGACTTGCCTTTGACTTCTGTCACTTTTTCTGTGTGGAGCTTTTCTTTCTGTGTGTTTTACATTTCAGTGGGGACCCCTCACATGCTGTTCCCTATCAGGATTGTACTTTGCACAGGCTGTGGTTGGGGTCACCAACTGCAGTCAGTCACTGTGCAGACAGGATTTGTCACCTGTGCTGTGCCCTTGTGGTTGCAGGTGAAATTTTGAAGTCCTGTTTGAAGGAGTCATAATAAACAAAATGATGGGGCTTGAGGAAAAAATGTCGTGGGTCAAATTGAGGGGGAAATGTTTTAATTTTGTCTCTCAAATAAATGGGACTATTTCAGGTCAACTTTTCCTGTATTATTTCTGGAAGTAATGTTAAGTGACTCCTTGCTACACATGGTGTGGTGTCATGGAGAAGAGATTTTTCACCATCCATGGCCTGAGAATCTTGGATGCCCGAATGTGCTCAGTCTTTTCATGATGTTCTCTGTAGTCCAGAACTTTTTCTTTTCTAAGCTGAAACTTATTTTTGCTGCAGCTCAAGTTTTGGTTTGGTGTTGGATTTTGTTTGGTTGGTTTGTTGTTGTTTTTTGTTTGTTTGGGGAGTTTTCTGTATGGTGGTTTTTTTTGGTGGTGGTTTCTATTTTTTGGGATTCTATTAGTTTAAAAAGCAGTGAAGTCTGTTTAGAATAACTTTTCCAAATGGTTTGAAGATAAATAGCACCAATACTTCCTGATAAAATTGCACCCTCTCACTTTTATTGATCTTAGGTGAGACGGAAAACTGCAGGAAAAAAAAAAAAAAGGAGGAAACCTCCAAGCCGGAAAACTATTTCCTCTTCCAGCATGACAAATAATTACATGCAGTGTGCTGATTGTCCAGCTAAACCCCAGCAGCTGTGGCCCCTGTGCCCCTGACAAGTTAATCCTGCAGGCTGTACACGATGGCCTGGGCTAGCACGGCTGGGGAGGGGTAGGGGCTGAGCTGCCCTGGTTTTTGTCCCGTGCCGGAGCAGCCTCCAGCGCAGCCCCCGGGGCTCTGCTGATCCCGCAGCAGCGCCGGGCTCCAAGGGGGGTGCGGCGGGGTTGTTCTCTTTGCTTTTTTACCCCAAAACTTGTAGTTCAGCCCTCCTAAAAATACCCAAACCTATTTTCACTGTGAATTAATTTTTTATTTTAGGAGTGACTCTTATTTCATTTTTCCCTTCAGTTTAGGTTTTCTATCTGCTAGATAATACCTTCTCAGTATTTTCTTCCCTTTATCATGGTTAAAAGAGCATTCCCTGAATTCTGTGCTGCATACTCTTCAAAATGTCTGAATAGGCTTTTAAGAAAAATAAAACCAACACTAAGTGAAATTAAGGATTTAGTGGGACTTTTTGAGATGATTTAAAAGAGCTACTGGACATAAAAAATAAATTACAAGTAATAAAACATTGGCACAACAGGGTTTCTTAATGTATTCATTTGCTACTTATGTAATACTGCTGTGCAGATTCAGTATTTGACAGATCTCTACAGAGGAAAAAAGGCCCCCAAAGCACCTCCCCAGCAAGTAAGGGTTCACAAGAAAAAATAAAATATTGCTCCCATTGACCACTAGGTGATAGCCTTGCTCAATTTATTCCTTTTATCAAGGTCATTTATATAAGGATTAAAAATGTTTCACACTGAAGCTCTTAAAGAATTGGATTCACGAAAAATATTTTCTTTCCTGAACATCAAACCCAACTTTACTGTTTTCCTGGTTTATAAATATTTATAAGTCATAACACAACCTTTTCCATTGCTATATTTGATTTATTTTACTATGATGAGTCCCCAACAAACATACAGCAGTGCACACTAAATGCACTTATACTCATCTTATTAGTCTGCCTCAATTACACCAGGGAAGTTAGAACTGTTGGGTTTTGGTGTGAACTGAAGTATTGGCATTTTAAGTTTGATTTTTAGCATTTTTAGTCTTCATAACCAAAAAGTCTAAAATATTTTTCCTGATGTTACTGATTTCATCTATTATTTAAGGAGCTAATTTTTAACAAAATAATATCCCATCTTTTTATCTATCAAAACACTGAGACACAAAAATATTTTTATTTTGTGAAAGAATTTTCTTAAATCAGGCTAAAAAACCCAAAACATAACCTAGTTAATAACTGAAGCATTGAGTCTTCACAACATTAAAATTCTTTCTGGAGAATTGATTAAGACTTCTCATGATGTGACCAGCAATAGCTTTTGCAGCTGTATTAAGTTAAGAAATATCCAATATTTATAATACAGAGGCAAAACCAGTAACTTTGAAGTATTTTCCTTAGATCGAGTAATTCATTAATGTGTTTGGTACTATTTTATTAATTCTTAAGAGAGTGTGTCTCTATCTCCATATTTTTGAGGAGTAATAAAAACTTCTTGATGATTTCTAGAGCAAGAAATGGGTAAATACTTGTGAATGGATCCTTTGAATTGCATTCAGTACAGGTTTAGTGTTTCTGTGTCTTTGCTTGGATGTACTGTCTGACATTGAAAAGTAGCTCTCCACATTGCCTACCTTTACTTTCATGCCAGAAATCTCTTGTAAAGGTGAGTAGAGAATGAACCAATTCTATGGAAATATTATGCATGCCACTGTAGTGCTAGAAATGAAAGCAAGACTCCGGAGAACATGCTGGAATCCACATTCTATGAAAATGTGTCTTTGAAAATTGGCATTGTTCAGGTTTCATTTATTTGTACATCATCTGCTGAATGCTCGTGCTAGGATCTTCTTAGCTTTGCCAGAACTCAACTGCCACTTTGTAAAATCACTTTCACATTCTTTCCTATGAAGCTGCAGGCACGTAGGGCCCAGGAACTGGGTGGAATTTTTGGAAGGAATTGTCATGATTCAGGTGATACATTAATGATGCCTGCATTTCTGCTCCAGTCCTGACAGCAGTGATTCTTCCTTCTCCTACCAGCCTGCAGAGTGTGCTTTCCAAAAGGCAACCAAATCTGCTCTTGACTTTTATTGTTGCCTTGTGCCTGGAGTTCTCATGCCTGATGCATTGACAAATTGATGTTGAAATCAGGGAAAGTTATCTTACCTGGCCTTGATGAAAATATAGAATACATTGCTTTTGGGGAACTGACTTCACTGGGACCTTGATTCAAAAGACATTTAATCCTGTCTGGCTGTGGTCAATAGTAAGTTTTCCTTATTCCTAATCTTATTTAGAATTAGGAAGGAAGAAGAGTTCTCATAGTTAAAAAAACCCAAAGCCAATCAGCACAAAACCCAAAACCAGCCCTGACACAAAACTTCTTATTAATTGTATTCCAGAAGTGAATATGTGGTGAGTTTTAATGTGTAGTTCAAGAGGTAATTTTCTTTAGACAGAGTCAGGTCCTTCTGTTCTGTCAAAAGACCATTCCCTTTTTTTAGGCATGGACTTGGAGCTTCTGGGAGGAGGCAGCTGGAACTGGCTGTGTCCAGACAAATGGGAACAAATTGGGAACAAGAGCTGATGAGTCTGAGTTAACTGAGAGGGTCAGAGGAGGTAGCTTCAGAGAAAACAAAGAGCACTGTCATTTCTTACCTTTGAAGGATGTTAGTCTGATGTCAAAGCAATCTACAACCCATCAATGTGTGCAAACTTCAGCCAGGAATAGATAAGAGAAGGCAAAAGCCACAAAAAGTAAGGAAGAAAGCAAAATATTGCTGTGGCCCTTTGTGAGGAGTCGGGAGAAATGTGCAGCCCTGAATGGTGAGGCTCTCTGTGATGAGCAGCTGGAAGAATGCGAGGTGGCATCTGCAGTTAGTGATGCATTCCCATCCACCACATTCACTCCACTCAGAATAGAGCTCATTCAGATATAGGCTGATGTCTGATCTCAAACCTGACCTTTTGAATGTTTTCCTTCCCTTTCCTACTGCTTAACTCAAACCCAGCAGGCACTGGAGAATATTGAGTAATGCTGTGTCAGTAAAAGTGCTGGACCTTGGGCCAGTGCTGTGAGTTCTCATGTTTAGGTGGCTGGAATTTCATTTTCTAGTATTAGTGCTTGGTTAACTTTACTAGATTTTGTATTCATGTCTGTAATAGGCATTCTGTTTTTAATTAGGGGAAAGAAATACATGCTGCTACTTACAGAGCAGGTTTGAACTCAGATGGGAAGATATCAGGAGTTTTGCTGTCATCCTTCATAATTGCATTTCGTAGTACAGTCATGAGAATGAACGAGCTTTTGGTACTTCCTGTGGAAGTCATATTTCTACATGTTTTTCCTGGCCCCCTACTACTGTCTAAGCTGTACTTATTCTTTCAGTTATTGGGAAAATAAGACTAATAAATTATATCCTCGTAGAGAAACGGGGCACAAATCCAAGCCTAATTTAGAATTTTGACTGGAAGTGTTCTGTAGTCATGCAATAGCTATTTGTGTAATAAATTTTTTAAAAGTCCTAGAAATGTGTTGCTCAATGGCAAGGGTAAGTACAGAAAGGCAGCAGGTAGTAAGGATGGCATGGTGACACTGCTGGATTAGTATTACTCATGATATTAAAATTGTTATGAGTTTGTAGCACAGTATGTGGGGAGACACTGGAAGAGCTGGGTCTCTTCTAAGGAAAGACTTTGGGGAGGATCCCATTGCTGTTTCCAGTTACTCAAATGGATTTCTAGAGAAGATGAAGACTCCTGGAGGGCTGTAGTGAAAGCGCAGAGGAGGGGTAAGCTAGAACAAGAGAAATTGCACTTGAATGTGAGGGGAGAGTGGCAGATCCCAAAATGATGGTAGACAGCCACTGGAGCTAAGAGAAAAAGTTGGGTCCTCTCCATCCACAGACATGTTCAGAACTCTGTGGGATATACAGTAATGCAGTCTTGCCTTGGGCTAAACTTGAGATGGTGTCTAGAAATCCTTTGAAATCCAAATCAGTCTGATCCTACTGTCCTATAGAGTGGGATTATCTTGGCTCTTGTGCCTCCTGGTACAGTGTGAGTGCCCATAGCAATCTCCAATGATTTGCAGTATTCCAGCTTCCTGTTGTCTGGCTGGGGACAAAGTGGATGCTCTGATGGGCTCAGCAGAGCAGATCTGCAAAGGGGCTGCTCTGCTCCTGTGAAATGCTGTGCCCTGAGAGCTTTCTGCTCTGCACGAGCACGGTGGGCTCCTGTTCTACCTCAGATCCAGAGTGGGGGACAGACTGGCACCAAACCCTTCTGCAGGTGCTTTGTAGCACCCTTTTGAAGAGCTGGGTGAATTTCTGGGCTTAGCAGGAGCTGGCTGGGGGCTGGAATGGGCTGTGGGGTGGTCCAGCCGTGGGGCAGGTGTGCTGTGCTGGGGGCTGGCTCCAGCAGGTGGGGATGCACTCCCACTGCTGGTCCTTGTACTGACAACAGCCACCCAGCAGTGCCCACCCCATTTCTCAGTTTCCAAGGAAAACTGGAAAGTGTTCATCTTTCTTTATGGTTTGTCTGAGAGGTAGGCAGTGTTGTATGGATCCTGTGAGAAGTGTTTTGATATTTTGGAATTAGGTAAACCAGCCTGAAGAGATGGTGTGGCTTTTAGTACTCATTTGTTAGAAAGAATTAATCACCGTAAAGCTCATCATATAACAATTTTCATTTTTGGTGTGTGCCATGCTTTATTTTCATGTGTATACCACTTTTAGTTTGGATTCCAATTACAGTATATGTGCTGCTATTAGAAATCTAAAGCTATCAAGTGTTTCAGATTTTCTCAATTCTTTGAGTACATTCCACCCCACTGAAGCTGCACAGAAGCTTTCCAGTCATTTTCAACTCTGATGCAAACAATAGTAATTTCTCTGCTTCAACAGATTTAAAAAATAATTATACTGCACTTGAATAAAACGATCTATTTCTTTTAACTAGTGTGTCAAAAGAAATACTGATCTTTTGTGTTACCCACATCTACCCAAATGTCTGACATGTGTCCAAGAGTCTTAAAGAACAAAAATGCTTTTTAGAGACTTAATTTCTTTTTTTTCAGAGATAGAGTACTCATTTAGAGAAAGACATACCACAACCTCATCTTTTGAACTACCATCCTGATTGTAATATTAAGTCATGATGGTAATTTAGGATGCTTGTGATTGAGGCATATATGTATTCATTTCTGGATGATTTGAGATCTTCTTGGATAATTCAAATTATTTACTTCTATACTGGGACTATTAAAACAATTCTGAATTTGACAGTGAATTAGTGAAGTATAGAGGTTCTCATCTTTTCTGGAGAGTTTTTACCTGAAAATTGAGATGTGAATGATACATCAAGTCTTTTGTAATTTTTATACTCTCAGCGCACTAAGGCTGCATTTTCATAACTGATTCACCTAGGGCTTTGTATTTCTTAATTTGTGAAGATTTGTAAAGGCTACAAAAAGTTTTTTACACCAAGTGTTTGCAAATAAATAGAATATCATAAAGCTTTCACAGCTTTGCCTTTTTCCCAGAGCTAGCTAAAAACCCACTTCTGCTGCTACCAGATAATAAAAGGTAGACTGGTTCTGAATTCTACAGATGCTACATGGAACAGGTAGAGCTAGAGGTTCTTCAGTTTGCATTTAGGAGCGTGTGTTGAGCCTGTGTCTGTAGTGGACAGCTAAAAAATATTTCCTTTGAAGTTTCTTTTATGGGCTCAGAAATACTGTTTCCATGGCAGGAACCTTTTTGACTTTGAGTTTCAGCGAAGGCTTGGTGCTGTAAGTTCCTGCACTCTGTGACAGCAGCTAGCTTTTGTTGTCACTTCAGAAATCAAGACACCAAATTGAAAAGATACTTTATTTCCTTCAATGCATGCACCTTCCCTGTTGTATAAGCATGCAATTTAAGGGGTAGCACCACTGGCTGCTTAATACCATTGTATATGAAAATCAGGTGATTGTGAAGTGGTAAATGTGTCACTATTTCTGATAAATTCTGGTAAATGTGTTTCTGTTCAGTGTAATGTAGCACAGGGACATGGAAGGGCTCCACAACAGAAACAATGTCAACAACTGTAATAGCCCCATCTATCTTGATCTTAAATTTCATCTTTTTGCATACAGGAGAAAGGCACTCATGAGAGACCAGTGACTGTGTTTCTTTTGTTTAATCAGTAATGATGGCTTGAATCAGCAAAGAGAATTACTAGGAATACGATGTGAATGCCTACCAGGTGGTTGGGGGGAGAGTCTGTGAGCCCTGGCACATGTCCAAGTGACTTGCAGAAAGGTGTGAAAAGGGGCAAATTAGTCATAGGGGATGGACTTCAGGAATCCCCAGTTACCGACTGAAAAAAATTTAACTGACATCTGTTACTCATTTCTCTATAAAAAAGACAAGAATTGCTCTGCTGTTATTATGTGGAAGAAAGGGAGTACTTGCCATTAAGCAGAAGCTTTCACGTGTGGCTTGTCACAAACTGACAGGAGCCACGTGTCCTGATGGAGTTAGTGCAGCCATTCCGCTAAGAAAAGGCTTTGGCAGGAGAAGAATTGGCTGCTGCTGCAGGGAAACACGGGCACAAAGGGCTCCTTCCTTTCTTACCTGAGGGAGCTCGAGAAAGCGTCAGCGAGGGCAGCGTTTGAACCCTGCTCTGATGCTCCATTAATGCACGTGACTGCTTCATTAAACACACTGGCATGGCAAAACAAATGTGCCATCCCACTGCTGCCCGCGGATGGACACGGTGACAACAATTTCTGATGAGTGTAAAATAGCCTCGTGCCTCAGCCTCCTCTTAGAGCAACTACTGGGCAAAATATGTGAAAATTCTGGTACATTAGTCATGAGGATGTGCTCAAACCCACCAACACACCTTGCCAATCACTTGATTGTCCCATAGGATTTCCTAATTGCAGGTTGACAGAAAAAGTGTTAAATGAGGGGGGTTTTATTGCACAGTCACTCAGACTGCTAGAAGGTCAAAACTCTTACCTCCATAGTAAATAAGTAAGATATAATAGCTGCTCTGCACTTGTGAAAATGTCTGTCTTAACATGAGCGTGGTGAAAAAATCCTTTCCAGAATAAGACTGTTATTAAAAAGAATATTATGTTATATTGTTATAACTAAGAATACTTATTCCTGAATGAATCCATATTAATGCTATATAAACAATCTAAATAATTTCTGTTTTGACAGAGAATTTTCAAGCTGCCTTATCCTGACATAATTTTCATTTTATGTTCTTTCAGGAGAAAACTTAGCTGTTTCTCATCAGAGTACATCAAATACAACACTCCTTCTGGTAAGAATATCTGATTATTTAAGTTATATTATAAAATGTTGCTCTCTGGAATCTGACACATTCAGCTGTTTTTCATTTTCAGCAACTGCATTTAACAGTTCCATCTTCCTTTCAGGAGCACTTTAAATTCTTTTTGTTCCTTTGTTCCCGTCTCTGCTTTCCGAATTTATTCTGCAACTTGGTGAACAATGCTGTAAATCTTCCTGCAGTCACTATTTCAGACAGTCTCAAGCAGCATGTGGTATGTGAAATCCAGGCATTCCAAGATCTACTTTTATTTATCCTCTTGTGTTTCTGTTCATTTTCTGAAGTTTCTGGCATCATTAGTGATGTCAAAATTGAGCATGTTGCCTAGAAAGACAAATATAATATTATTTTTTCTGTGGAAAAGGAGAATCTTCAGGAGACACCTGACTCCACTGTGTCTTGCCATTTAAAGAACACACCACAGGGATTTTTCATCCATGTCCCACCCTTTCCATCCTTTCTCTTTTGGATGACCATGCTATGATTCCAGTTCATTGTTTTTTTGCATCCAACTTTACAACTTTTTACTGGTTCTCTTTAAACAAAAATTATGCTCTTTTTAATGCTATATTTGAGATGGTTTTGAGAGCATTATCTCTGTAGTTCTGTCTTATTTTGCCTTCTGTGTTTTGGATAATAACCTTCAGATCATGGTGTATTGCACTGTTATTGCACTTACCCATGATGCTGCAGTAAATATTCTTTTTTTCTTGCCAATAAACTGAGGAGGGGGAGGAAGCTACTGCTTCAAATAGATTAAAACAGTATAAAGGAATAAATTGTAGATCATCTCTTGCTTTTGACTATTCTATGCTTATAAATGGAGTGCTGAACTTTTGTGGCAGCCCTAGGGGATCACAGAGGCCCAGACATAAGGATTGCATATGTGCAACTCTACAGGAAGGAAGCAGCTCTTAAATCCATACCTTTAGAGAATTGTGCTTGCAGAGGTGAACTATCCACTTCTAAATGCATGCCTTCATATTTTGGTGTAAAATATTTGTGCAATGAGTGTAAACTCATTTCAGGTTTAAAGAAACCCTAAACAAACAACAAAGTCAAATTAATACAAGCTTATGAAAACTGTCAGCCCTTCAAACTGACTCTGAACAGCAGAAAAGGTTGAAATTTGACAGTGATTCTGTTACAATGCAAATATTTGTAAGAGATAGCATGTTACTGCTGAATTTAAAGTGCTGCAAGGAAAATATATGAAGAAGATTAATGGACAAAAATGCTTGATGTCAATATGTGGGGGTTTTTTTTAGTTTTTTGGATCCATAGAAACTCTTTTCCTCTGCTGAGAGATAGAAAAATTAAATGCTGACCCTAAGGAGACTCAGTCACTTCAGCAGTGTAAGTGGGAGGGTCCGGCTTTTTAGTCTTCTGTTTGCTGCTGATAACAAATGTTCTATTTCTATTTAATTTGGCAGACTAGGAGAAAGGATTTCCTTTTAAGTTTTTACATTTTCAATGAATGTGTGTGATGACTTGAGTTGCTGAATGCTATTTTAATGCTCACTTCCTATTAGAATCAGACAATTTATTCAGAAAAACCAATTCCCGTGTCGTAACTGGCGCTGCAATCTGTGGTGAGAGCTGTGTCCTGTTGTCTGTGGGCATGACCTTCTTGAAGTCCTTCCAATCTCAATTACTCCCTGATTTTCTGATTCATATCAAAGTCCAGTTCTGTGAGCCTAATTTGTAATAATTGGTTTGCCATCAACCCTTCTACTCTGAGCTGTGCTGTCTGCAGTCCTTAAAGGGTTCAAATCAACCCAGTGGGAGCTGCACTGCAAATGGAAAATGGCATCTCCCCTGGCCTCTCCACAATGTTTAACGCTGCCTTTAAAGTCTCCTGGTTAAAGTTATCCTCTGTGCCTGACTTAAAGTTTTGGGGAATTGTTTATGCGTGTGGGAAACCACTAAACCTTAGAACTTGTGCTCTGTTCCGTGAAGAATAGCACAGGAGATTTGGGTTTATAGTTAATATAATTTATATGGTTATGGTATTGAACATAATTGTCTGTGGTCACTCTATTCACAGGTCTGTAAGGTCTGAAATACATTAATCCCAGATGTGAGCAAACAGAAGATTCAGATGAATATGCAGAGGCTCATCAGCCCATCTTCCTTGCTGTATGGTCTTATTTGACCTGCCTTTTTATTTTTTTTTTGACTTCCATTGTATCCCAAATATGACCATTTTTTCCCATAGCAGAAGAAATGCTTTTAAAAGAAGTATTTGTATTTTTTTAATTTAAAATAATCTGTAGATTATAAAGTAGAATTAATGACTATAGTTGAACATTCAGATTGATTGAACTTAAACTGACTTTTTTGGCTGTTCCAAAAGATCTTTTCTTATGATTTATTTCAAAAAAAACTCTTTGTCACCTTTCTTCTTGTGCGAAGTCAGTAGCCCAGGGAAACTTGTGTTTTCTGCTGCCTTGAGTGACAGGATTTGTATTCACATTTATGAATTATGTCCAGCAATAGGTTTTTATCTGTGTTGTTAGTCACACCATCATTCATCCTATGATCCCTATTACAAAAAAAATAATTGATTTAGCTGTAAGATATAACACAATACTTAAATATGTAAGGATTTCTTACTTAAACTTGTAAGAAATATACAATGGTCACTTCCCACTGCACTGATGTGCAGTCACCTCTGGATTAAGAAATTGCACATCTGTGTGCATTCAGAGGGTCAGTACATGCAGGTGAAGCTTCATCCAGGATTCAGGGAGCTGAGAATGCAAATATTTTAATAATTAATTTTATTTTAATTCGCATTTGGTCAGTATGCTTAGGTAAACAATACCCTTAAAAAAAACATTGAGGAACTTTTTAATCAATCCTAAGTATTGTGATTTTCTGCCTTGAAAAAAATTATCAGTAAGCAAAACAAAATTCAAAACAACAACCTCCCACTTCAAACAATCCAAAGCAGACTGTATGAAACTTGGAGACTAGACTGTGACTGAAATGACAAAGTGTCCCCTGCTAAATGATGGACACATCTCTGCATTACTCAGGTATTGATTTGGGGTCTTTCCAACATTGCCTGAAATTAGGTCACAGTATTTGACAGAACTTTAGCTCATGACACACAATAAACTTGGATGCCTTGGATATTTCAAATATGTTAAGTTGATATCAGCAGGTGACGCTTTATACCACTGTGATTTAAATCCCTCACAAATCGTTTGGCATCAGCAGGAAAGAGAAGGAAGTGGAATTATTAATAGGATATTGAACGAGGAAGCACCTGTTTGTCCAGATGTTTTTTTAAATAGATATGTTTACCCTTTCACTGCATAAAACAATTAATGGTTGTGTTTACAGTCTTAAAATGAGTGTTTTCCAGATTTGAAATATATGAACTTTGAAGATTCCAAGGCAGAATTAAGAAAAAAGATAATAGTAGCTAATATTGTTATTAAAAACCCACAAACTATATTAAAGCATCAGGATTGGTGCAACTCCATCCAACTGAAATCTGTTGATGAAATAACATTTCCAGTTAAGTCCATTTTTCAGAAATTCCTTGGTTTTGTAGGGACAAGCTATTAATTTTACTGTTATCTGCAAGGGAAGTTGAACTGGTCCTGCCAAATACGATCGCTGTGGGTTCGTTGTCCCAGCATACCTTGTCTGGGGTAAGGAATAGCTGTGTTCCAGCAGGGGATGTGTGGTGTTCTGCCTGGTCTGCCTGTCCTGGGGGCAGCAGCAGTGTGTCCTAGGGCAGGATGTCTGACAGGGAACATCCTTGGTCTCAGCCCCTGTCATGTAACACTGCTGTGGGTACGAGTGAGGTCGGCAGGAAAGGCTGGGAGATGTCCATGCTGGAATCCAGGATTGTGTTCCTGCTGAACGTTTCTTTATCTGTGCAGGAAGAGCTGCTCCCTCAGGGTATCAAGGCAGAGCTACCTCGTGTATCTGCATCTCACAGCCTTCTGTAGGATGAGGGAAGGGCTTGCACCAATTCTCCTGTATCAGTGCCCCCATCAGTTTTGCCCACTGGTCTGATTGTGAAGTCATTTCCTCATTATTTATGAGCAATTTGCATTTTAAAAGTAAGAAGGAGGGAAGAATCGTTCATGAGGGAATTTGCAGGTGTTTACAAGCGGGTAAATTCTAAGTATAATTTATCATATTAGTATCTAAGTATATTATATAAGTAAAGGTATAGGCTAGTCTTTCTTGAACTACTCCATGTGAGACTCAGGTATTCTTAGTACTTTCTCAGTTGTTTTAATCACACAGAAGAAACCTTGATTCCTTCCTTTCAGAAAAGCTGGCAGCAGCCCAGTTTTTCTAGGATAAGGCCAGAAGTAAAACACAGCTGCAATGTTTGTCTGTTACTTTTTGTGAGCTAAAATTTTCCCAACTGCCCTCAATTTAGGGTCTTCTGCTTTAACCAGGAGGAGAGCAAGAGATGCAGGTCATAGTTATGAAAATAATTTTGGGTTTATACTATCCAGATTTGCACTTTTAGCATTTTTAAGAAAAATCTTTTTGTGCCAAGCAGATGGAAAATTTTATAAACCATGAAGAATGGTGTAATGGAATAGGAGTTGAATTTCTAGAATTCAATCTCTTGAAAATCTCATCCTAAAAAGACTGACATAATTTCATGTTTTTATGTAAAATGCAAGATTTCTATTAATGACTAACTTTCACTGAAGTGCTTCCTAATAAAACATACTAATAACTTTAACAGAACAATTAATATTGTGGGAAGAAGTTCTACTGAGTGAGGACGATTTTCTTTAATCCTTGAGAAATAATAAGGATATGAGCTAGCAGCACTTACCATCACAGTCCTGTCAGAGCCAGAGGGCTGAGAAGGATGTGAGAATGGCTCAGGGTGGCTTGGATCACACCCTCCCATGTGAATTATCAGTCAGGGGCTGTTTGTTATTGCTTCAATTAACTGCACTATTACTGAGCCACAGGAACTGCAGCCCAAACAGGCAACACGTTTGCTGGCATTTGCCCTGAGAACTGATCTGTTTCCATAGCTGTTCTTATGTAGAAATTAGGATACTTTTATAATAATAACTCTTTTATTCCTCCCCCCTCCCTTTCCTCCCAGCTTTCACTTTGGTTTAATGAAACCCAGAGCATTTCCTTAGATGAAAGCTTGTTCCATTGGAGAGCTTTGGTTGGTTGGGTTTGGGTTTTTGTCCCTGTGCTTATTACTCTTATAATCAATTTTCTCTCTTGTTTTCTCCATGAGATTAAATTCATAATCCTGTCTTTGCAGCATCACCAAATAATAGCATCATGCACACACAGAGAGCAGCCTCTGTCTTGCTGAGCTTTTTGTTTCTCCGAGAACATTCATATGTCTTGTGGTTCCTCCTTAGGGAAAAACAATATGGACCAAAGTGAAGCAGTCATTCAATTTGTGTGTGGTGCAGATATTTATAAAAAATTTTGAAAAAAACCCAAACAAACAAAAGAAAAGACCCCAGTTTGCATTAAACCTGGCATACCTCAGCTGTTGCCAAAAACCACAGGAGGCAAGGCCATTATTCTCAAAATAAAAAGTTTTGGCATTGTTTGTCTTCATGAGTTTACAATCCTGAAGATTAAGGTCAGGGCTTTGGATGCACCTTGAACAAGAGAATTCTTGCTGGGTACTCCAAGGCACAGGGGCTCAGATTGTCTAAGAATTTTGTTATTGGTCCAAGCTTGATAGTGGAACATTGTGATGATCTCCCATTATTGGGGATTGCTCCATTAGGAGATTGTTTTTGAAATCTGAAAACTTTTTTTGATTTCTGCATCAATTACATTCCATATCCACATATACACTGGATTATCTTTCATATATAAGCAATTAGTTGAGAGAAGAAAAAAAGAGCCCCTGTAAACTGAAATAAAAAGAAAAGGAAAGATGAGTTGTTAAAAGAAATACCATTACAGATGTTGCTTCACTATTAAACTTCGAATTATCTGTTAATTTTCCACTGAAGGTAAGAAAAAAAGTCATGAGAGAGAAATATTTCATCTGAGAAATAAACCTTAATAGGATTATGAGTTTAATAGCAAAAGTAATACAATTTTCCTTCTTAAAATGCAGAAGAAATTATTAGAATTTCCCCTTTCTCTTTAAATTAAAGGTGGGGCAGGGTGGTGATGGGGGAATTGATATGGAATTTGTTTCTTAGTGAATTGCAGAGCAGGTGAAAAAGAATAGGCTTGGTTGTTTGGGGATGGAACATTGAAGGTAATAAGGTTCTTGTCTATTTTATCCATAAATTGAAATTGCAGCAAAAACTAGTGCTTGGACAAAGCAGGATTTCCTGACATAAATTTTGAAACCAAAGTCCAGGACAACATTTTTCAGTTGATTTAAGAAACAATAGCTTCTAAACTTCTAGGGGGAAAAATAATGAGAAGTGATTTTTTTTTTTTAATTTTTATTTCAGTTTGGCATTTGAATGCAAACAGTTTTTTCAATGAATTTAAAGTCGAAATGTCACTTCATTTTGATTTGGTGACTAAAAAAACCAAATTGACATTTCAAAATGAAATAAAAATATCATTTTGAATCAATGTTAATATGAAAGGTCACTTGGTTTTCATAGCCAAAAAATCCTTCTGGAGCAGAATATTTCATAGTTAAGCAGGAATTAAGTTTTTTTCAGAATGTCTTATAGAAAAATGTAAATTATTTTATATGTATGAGCACCAGCTCTCATTCAGGCTATTTGCATGAGAAATATGTTGTCTGGCTGTATCAAAACTATACTTTGAATTCCATAGCTCAGCTGTCTTCAAAATACTTCCCAAGTCTCTGCAGCTGGAGCTCTTTTAGAAATGTGGAAATGGGCTTTCCACCTGTGACCCTGGGCAGGCTGCTTCATCTTTCCAAATCTTGTAGGTGCTCACCCTCCTGGGAATGCCCTTCCATCCTCTGCTGGTTTGCAGATGCCAGAGCTCAGGGGCTGGTGTTGCCTGCATGGAACAAAGGTCCTGTGCTGGCACTGAGCACGGGATGGGGAGAGATTGGGGTCCCTCTTCTCCTAATCTCAGTCCTTCAGGAGCTGTTGGATTTGTGGGCACAATGCTTTAACTGTGCAGCTTGGGAACATGCAGATAAAGATGATACTCAGTTGTGGAAGAGTTCAAAAATATTGGCTCGCTCCCTTTATTGTTTTTCTTGTTTCATTTCCCAAATGAGAGACTCTCGTGCTGTGCTTTGCAATATACTCCTGCTTGTTCTACAGAAATGTTTACTATTTTTCTCAGCTTTTGCAAGCAATTACTGAAGATGCAATTTTGTGCTTAATGAGCAGCTGAGCGCTGAACCTTAAAATAAAAAAAAAAACTTCCTCTCTCTAAATATTAATTAATTTTCAAGTTAGAATACTGTAACCCAAGCATCCAATTTTAAACACCCTGACTCTAAAATACTTTTCAAATGGTCAGATCATACACTTTCTTTCAAGGGCTCACAGGCAGCACAGAATAAAGAAACAAACTTTTAAGGTTTTCTTGTTTGGTTTTGTATGCTTCCTTTGCTTCCACAGAGCCGGAAGTTTTTCAAATTAAAGTGCTATTAGTCCACCTGCAGCTGGAGACTCACAAGCTCTTCCCCTTCCCCTGCCTGCTATAGAATCTCTTTCCTTCTGGTTTCTTCTCAGGCTGGGACTGGCCTGTGCTGCAGGAAGGAACCTCCAGCTTGTTGAGCCCCTGCCTGCAGCTGAGATTAACCTGGGCATGGGAGCAGCTGCTGCAGGGCCTTGGTCACTCAAGTTTTATTATTTCCAAGAACTGGGAAAGCTGCTGCACCTTCTTCTCTGGGCTGAAGCAAGTATTAAAAAGCAGTAGAGCAGAAAGGAACTTGTGTCTATTTCTAGTTAAGTAAAACTGATATTTGATGGAAGGTTGTTGTCCAGTTTTTGGGGTTTTTTTTCCAAACTAGTTAATGAAAGAAGATAGATTGCTGTAGTTCCATGTTTGCACTTGAAAAGAGAGAAAAGCTAAGTTTCTAAAATTTTTGGTCAAAGTCTCTTGGTTTCTCTAAAAGTTTCTGAATACTTACTCTATAGCTTAGATTGGTTGTCACTGGACTCAAACTGTACAAAGCCAGAAGAAAAAATAGGTATAGATAAATCAAATTGGATGATATTCTGCATTCATATGGTGACTCTTTCAAAGAAAACAAAGTCACATGGTTGTTCTCAGACTGGCAGCTTTGCCAGTAAACAAAGATGTAGGTGAACCACATCTTTGATACTTGAATCTAGAAAGGACAGTCCGTATGTTAGAATTAATCTCAAAAAGAAAAACACAGTGAGCATGTGTTTCAACAGAGAAAACAGACAAAAGAAATCTTCCATTGTGCCCAGCCACCCTGTTCAGGGAAGCAGCAGCACCAGCAGCTTGTGCTCCTGCCCACTGCTCACTGTGGTGGATGGATGCAGCAGAGCAGAGGAAATCCCTGTTCTGAAATGCTTGGAAGGGAGAGGCAGGAGCTCAAGGAGTGGCTGTGCTGCAGCAAGGAGAGCCTGCAGTTTGGTAGGAAGTGTGCAAGCTCTCGTGGCTACATAACACAGAGCTGATTTGGAATCTGTGGCTTTTGGCAAGTGGACTCTGAGAAATACTAATTTTTCTCTCAAGGTTTGGTTTGCATTAGTGTCTCCAAAAAAGGAAAAAGGGCTTTTCAATTTTATTAAATTGAAGGCAGTGCTATTAGTGATGTCAGCAACTGAAAAAGTAGGGAGAAGGATGTGATTATGGCATGTAGTAATTCATCATTGACATTGATGTACCTGTTTTGCAAAACTGTAAACACGGTGAGGCTGACATTGGTGCACAGGATCTTGTTCTGTACTTGTTTTTTTCAACCTTAGTGCAAAAATATATCTGGGATTTATTCTTGCTTTGCTCAAAACACAGAGAGTGAGTAATGTGGGTTCCCATGCTGTTATGTGAGGACATTTCAGTTTACTTTAAACAAGTTTATTCTAGCAGGCAATCAATTATAATCAGGAGAATTGAAAAACATGCTAATACACTTCATAGCTGCATAGTGATAGCATTACACTGCACATGGTATCCACAGATTTCCAACTACGTACAGTGAAATAAATCTAATATTCTCTTGCTACGGTTTTCCTATTAAGAATGAAAATACATCATAAGATTAAACTAGGCAGGGAGAGATATTAGTAGGATCTTGGAGTTGCTATGATTAACAGCTGAGCACTTGCAAGTCATAAATAAATTAAAAAATATATATTCAGCTTGTCAGCCTCTGGGTAAAACTACCTTCTATTGTTGCAGTCCTCTAGGTAGTATTACTAAAAAGAGTTGGCAGAAATGCAAAAGGGAAAATACTTTTGTATTTGTATTCCTTTTTTTTTTCTTTTTCTTAAATTTTGCATTCATTTCATGGCTCCATTTGAACAGGTCAGAGGCCTAGAATATGGATGAAATGTTAATATGTTGTGCATGTATGAGGACATGCCACATACATCTACACAAATGTTTTTGTTCAGGGAATTTGTACATAGGATAATGTGCTCAAATAGGGCAAGCCCTTCTTCCTAGTCTCTTTTTTTGTTTCTTGACACCTTCTTCAAACAGTATATGTATAAAAATAAACATGATAACACATTTCTGAGCAAGATAGTGTAATTCTTTTATACATTTTACTGGCTATTACATTGTGCTGTATGAGATTCTCTCAGCTCTTTCTAATCTTAGAACTGTACCATGCAGTAAAACCTCCATGAATTATTAATTCCTAAAAGGGTCATATCAGAGAATATTTTCAATGGGATGGTTCAAAATGAAAGTGCAGCACCAAGCAGAAAAGTGACTGGTTAAATGGGAGAAAAACTCTTACTTGGCATAAAGACTATATTGTATTGTGTTATTTTTGCCTTTTTTAGGAGTAGCATGTGTGCATGTTCTGCCCCCAAAGGCTTGGGGTTTTCTACTTTTTTCTTTCTTTCCTTTTTTGCTCTTTTAACTTCTCTGTGTTGCAGGATCTGAGTGTACTTTCTATTTCAGTCTGTATTGTCAACTGAATTCTAATCAAAAAGTAATAGCAAAGTCAAAGCGGAGAGGATTGTGACTTTCTTGGTAGTACTTAGGGCCTAATATTATACCGAGCATCAATATTTTTATTATGAAAATATTAAAATATTGTTATGAAACCCTCCATGATTGCATATAGTCTCTGTTGTATCCAGTCATGAGAAGCAGGGAGGCTGCTTCATTCTAGAAAAGATCCATAGCATTTTTTCAAATGGCTCACAAGAAAGGGATGTGCCATTGAACTTGCTTTGCTGCTGAGGTGTGCTAGAGAATTCCCTGCTGGCATTCCTAGTCTGGGGCTGGCCATGCTCTCAAGCCAGCATTGAGATTTCCATAGCTTTCCATTCCTGAAAGGGATGGGATGGACTCAGAGGAGGCAATGCTCCAGTTCTCGGGAAGGAGCTACAGTGACAGTCAGCTGGAGAGATTAATTTGCATCTTTAACTGAATGGGGTTTTTCTGAAGTGAACATCTGACCATGCTTCAGATTTATGAGGTCTTATTCCATGTTGTGTTCAATGCACTGACTGCAGTCAGGTGAAAAATTCATCTGTGACTTCCTCCGGGTTGCTTCCATCCCATCTGTACAGCCCAGTGAGATCCTTCTGAAGGATGTATGCTCTGAACCTCTTATGTCTTCATTAGTGAGAATTGTTTCAAGGTTTTTAGTTTACTGCTAAGGGGATGTTTTATAATAAAATAATGTCTCATTTGATATCTTAGTGTAATCCGTGAATATAGACCCACAGTAGAGAGATATCAAAACAAATTCTGAAATGCCCATATGGTTTAGTGGCTTTGCTTGAATCTTGGTAGAGAAAAAACAAAGATCTTTTTTTTTGATGCAAAAATCTACCCTTGTTATGTATGGCTGTATGTTTGTAAGGGATTCCATGTGTGTTTTTCAGCACAGAAACATGGGAAAGCCAGTTGGAATGAGCTCTGTTCACCCACATTATTTTCATGACTTCTGAGTAAATTTATGCCCACTCTGAAAGAGAACCTCTGGGAGAAAACATGTCTGTAAAGCCAGTGTTTGTCCTACATGCAGATTGGCTGCACTCAAAGCAGATAAGAAGGATATCTCAGTCACATTAACAGATGGAACAGGAGTGACGCTTCTGGTCACCTCTACAGACTCGTGTTTGACACTGGCAAACAGAAGTGGGTTAGAACTCTGATGAAAATGCACAAATAGATCTGCAGCTTCTCACATTGACCTGCAGTGATAACAAACAGATGTCTTTGGCTTAATGTTTGCTTGTGAAGATTATTACCATAGGTTTAGGTAATACATTCATGCTGGCAAAAATAATAAACATGATTAAAAGGCCTCCTTCAATGAGTCTTGTCCCTGCCCAGTGAGTTCATGTCAAAGTTTTATTGACAACTTGACCTTGAAAATAAAAGGTAATGGTCTTTCTGACACTTCATTTTCCTATCATTTTATTAGCTGAGAGAATCTGGCACAGAAACATTAACTAGACATAATTAATTTGCACTGATGACATCAATCAACCTCTATTTAACTAATGTAATCAAGTGCTGTAATTTGTTTCCAAACATGATGAAAGACGTAGTACTCTATGTCCAATGACAAAAGGAAGAAAACCAACGTGAATGTTAAAACAGAAACCTTGCCTACATTATGTGGAGGTCCAAAATGGAGAGTCTGAACAAATTAGCCACTATTTTGCATTTGGATGTGCTTCTTTTTACCTTAGATGGCAGGATTTAATTTAAGACTGTTGAAAAACTTTAAAGAGGTTAGTTTTTTGGTGTGTTTTTGTTCATTGTATTTGGTTCAATTACCATCTGTATTGTTAAGTACCCCTCCCTTATGCTGTTGGTTCCATCCTGAGTTGTATTCTCCACTATGCTGCCCATCTCATGGCATGGCCATGTTACATTATCATTGTAACCCACCCCCATATTCCAGTGCCTTCCCTA
>VWYI01023335.1:11665-41577 GCA_013399455.1 Anthoscopus minutus | reverse complement strand
TTATGGTGTTAGCTGAACATCATTTTCATTATGATCTCTGTGTTTAATTCACAAACAGTAATATAATCTTTCATACTAAGATAAGCAAATAAACTGCAGAGATTTTTGTCCTTGATCATGTCTCAAAGAAGCATCTCTGTTGCTCCAAAATAAATTAAAACAAGCTTTCTGACATTTTCGCTTTTAGAATGGGCAATTTATATTTGCAATTATGATCAAAGACTCCATTTCCTTTCCCGTGAAGAGCAGACAATTGCTCTCTTACAACTCAAGCTCATTAACACTTCCTCAGAACTCAGAGCCAGACTGTGGAACTGATGCACAGATAATAGTGCAGCTCAACAGGAAAGTGCTCTTCTGAAGGGTGTACATGGCTTTTTGGCACGACTTCCACGCATCTCACGGTCTTTATTCTGAATAACAGAAGTGTCAATTTTCACGTTTTCTTTGGACAGCACTTGAGCAGACAGAGGTTATATAAGAATGCATTGATAAAGACTGGTATAAGGGAAAAGCTGAAATGAGACCAAGTCGAACCAAACTGCACAAAATAACATCAGCAGGTGGTTATACTCCACTTCACGCTCTCATCAGGCACTACACAATGGAAGTTTTCAGTGATTTTCAGATTCTCAAGGCCAGAAACAGGAAATTAATTTAGCCCAATGCAGTTTTACCTTCAGTGCTTCCTAACATCTCCTTAGACTATAAGCTGTGCCAATTAGTGTACTTGAAACACAGGATGAGGAGAAGTAAACACTCATATAGTCAAGAACTTAAGTGATCATAAAGAAATGCATAAAAAGACATCTGATTTACAACATCTACTTTATCAAGCCTCTCCTTTTTAAAATTTATATTCATTCTGTTTTTCAATCTCTGATACTTTTCTTTTTAAGAGGCAATCAGGTGCACCTAGAGGTTGTGCAGGCCTTGCCAGTTTTCCAGACAAGGATGGATAAAGCCATAAATAACCAAGTCTGATCTGAGAACTGATCAACTGCTGATGAGAGAACTGCTTTAAGCAGGAGGATGGACAGCAAAATTTCTTGAAGTGCCTTCCAACCTGATGCATTCACATACAGAACTTTATAAGAGGTATTGTTTCCGCCTTTCCTGAGAAGAAGTCATAAAATCAAATATTCATTAATGTTGTGTGGGTCAGACAGCTATTAATTGAATCAAGTTTATCATACGCAATAAAATTTGATTATGAAGAAGGCAGTGCTTTTATCATACTTTCAAATAAATCACTATTCACTTACAGCAAAAGTGGAAGTGTTTATCTCACTAGCAGGAAAGTGATAGCAGTGCTCAAAACAAGTTATCTATTTACTGAATGGAAGACATTAATAGCAAAGGAGTGTTAATCATTGAAAATGTCTTTTTAAAAATGGAGTTTTATGGTGCAGAATAAAGGCTACTGCCACACAGGACTGCATGCAAATGACAGCAGGATTCTAGGAGTACGATGCACAGCAGCCCACAGGAAATGATAGCTGCTTAAAGAAGGCACCAGACCAAGCTAAAATCCTACAGTCAAATACCTAATTCTAGCCTTTAGAAAGCAGTAAGAGTTTGCCATAAGCAGCAAAAAAACCAAAAGTAATATATATTAGTTCTAAATAAACATAGCAGCATTTGAGATAGCACGACAAGGGGCTAACAGATCTATGTTTGTGCTGCCTGTGTGATGAGCATGATGATCTCACATGTGATGATCTGGCTTTAGTTCAGATGTACAGAGCCATGTCATCATCCCAGTATGTCCCAGCAGGAAAGAGGTCAAACTTTCTCAGGCTTGGAGCAGCACTTGAGATGAATACTTGGCTTCAAGTCTGGAGGTGTCTTACCTCTGACAGCTCAGGAAATGAGACAACACAGCTGGTATCTATTTGTACATGTTGCTGTAGCTATGTCCTTTGTGGCCTAGTGATTAGGAATATATTGCTCCTACAATACAGGGAAATTCCAGGGGTTTGGTTTTCATGCAGTAATTGTTGGCAAGTTATTAGTAAATCTCAGGTATTTTTTTAAAGTGGCTAGCAACATCTATGATCAAGTACTTCTATCTCTATATACTAGACAAACATTGAGTAAAATTCATTTATGTGATTGTAAGCAAAAAATATTGTGAGACTGTTTTCTAAATGTTCAGGCAAAGGTCCCTTGCAACTTGTATTACCCTGTGGTACTATGAAGAGATAAGATATGCAGCCTCCCTCCACACAAGGCAAGACAATTTATTTGATTGTCTTGAGAGCTGTGTCCATCCACAGATACTGACAGATACAGACTGACACACCAAATGTTTTCTCTTGACCAAAGTCACATTTCCATGATATTTGAGGTCTCTGCTGTGTCACAGAACAGCACAACCTAAATACAGTCCTTTCTTTACTGAGAAACTAATTTTTCATAGACACCGTCAAAGCTACTTAAAAATTTACTATTACATTTCAAAAGGGATTCCCGATATCTGGATGTAAAATATGAAAAAAAAAAAATCAAATGAAAAGAAACTGGCTCCAGAATACTGGGTAGGATCATCCTCTGGGAACATGTTCTCTTAAATGAAGATGATATAGTGAATTTCTATGCTCCTATTGTCAAGTCAAAAATAGAAAGTGTGTTGATGTACTTCAGAATGTACTGACATGACAGCCAAAACACAACATTCTATAACTAACAGCCATTACATCCCTCTGGAACATAATTACCAGGCAAAACTCATAATTTGAGCCAGAACTTCAGTGTCAGATGTGAGACAACTAGGACCCTTCAATTCCTCTTAATATACAGAACTCAAATCAAATGCAATACTAAGGTTGTAACTCTCCATTCCTACTAGAACAACAAACTCCCTTGTAGTCCTCTCCGACCTCTCAAGGGCTGTGCCTCCTTCTCATTAGCCCCATCCATGCACAACTCCCATTACATTCTTCAGCAGCTCTCCTTGGCAGCAGCGACACCTTCTCACCACATCCACCAACAATTTTATACCTGTATTCTGTAACTTATTCTGGGCACATAGCCAAAGCATTTTCCTTGTACTTCTATGAATCCAATTTCTTTATGTATTCAGTTAGAAATCAGAGGTATGGGTCTGCTTTACTAGTACTAAAATTACATTCATCTGGCTTCATCCTCTTTCCCAGAGGAAAACATGCCTCTTGCCCTATTCTAATTTTTTTTTAGTCAGCTAAATGTACATTGCTTTTAAAGCTTTCACAACACTGACTAATTGTTAAGGAAAACAAACAGAGAGTGCAAAGAACACAAAGTGTAGAAGCAGCTAATTATAGCTTTATATTTGACCAAATAGAATGTGTTCATCTGTGAGGTGACCTGTACAGATTTCCTCTGAGAGCTGCCCACGATGCTTCTTGCATACAACCACATAACAGGTGAGCAGAGGCAAAGAATGAAGATACCCTCTCAATAAATCAATGAAGCTGAATCAGTAATCAAGTATTTACTATTTAGCAGAAAGCATACAGCTGTTTTACAACTTTGTATACAGTTTTAGAAAGCAAAGAGAAAGTCTCAGTAGAGGTGATGTAGCCTAAGACAGCAAACGTAGCACGGGACTAATGGACTAATTTATTATGTGCATGAATTCAGAACTCAAAGCAGGTACCTTTACACAGAACAACAGAGTGGCTTGGGTTGGAAAGGACCTTTAGAGGTCATCTCATCCAGCACTCTCTTAAATGAGCAGGGATACCCTGAACGTTTTCCAGTTCCCCAATCCAACCTGATCCTAAATGGATCCAGAGTTGGGGTCCTTCTCTGGGGAATCTCTTCCAGTCTTTCACTGCCCTCATTGTAAAAACTTACTTCCTTATATCTAGTCTAAAGCCATGCTCTTTTAGTTTAAAAGAGGGTAGATTTAGTTTAAATCCATTACCCTTTAATTTAAAACCCTTTTTTAGCTTAAAACCATTACCATGTCCTATCACAACAGACCCTATTAAAAAGTTTGTGCCATTATGACGCTTCCCCACTTTAAGTACTGAAAAGCTGCCATAAAAGAGTCACATATAAGAGTTTTCTCTTCTCCAGGCTGAATAATCCCAACTCTCTCGTCCGGTCTTCACTGGAGAGCTGCTCTAGCCCTCTGATCATTTTTGTGGCCCTGCTCTGGACTGCTCCAATAGGTCTATGTCCTTTCTGTGCTGTGGATCCCAGAGCTGGATGCAGGTATCCAAACAGGGCTCTCACAGGAGCAGAGTAGAGCGGCAGCATCCCCTTCCTCAGCTGCTGTCCATGCTGCTGGTGATGTGGGTGAGGCTGGGGTTGGCTTTCTGGGTTGTGAGTGTACATGCCCAGGCAGGCAGTGAGTCATTGACCACCACATCACTCTCTGGCTGCAACCATCCCAAAAACCACTTACCCACCAAACAATGCACGGTGATACAGGTCTAAACAAAATGGGTTTGTAACTCTATCCTGCCGATTTGCTTTGCTATCTATTTTTATTCATAGGGTGCTTTGCTTATTTTATTTTCTTTGCCTTGTTGTATTTTTGGGTTTTTTTTTTTTAAAGATCTGTCTTTTTTCCCTTGTTTGACATGCTTCAGTGTAAGTAAGGAGCATCCACTTTTCACCTACAGCAGGGCTCCGGGGCTCTTCAGTTCAAACAATCTGTCACAGGTTATTGTCTTAAAGTCATGAGATGCCTGGCAAGAAAATAAAGGTCACACTTCATCATGAAAAATTTATATGAACCATACCTTGCAGCATAATCCCTGCACTGAATATGCACCCTAGAACTGGAACATGGCTTCCCTTCATAGGGTGCAGTGTGATTATTATAGGCCACCCCTGTTAGGATACTTGTTATAACTAATACAAAGCCACCTCAGAATGGGTAGATACAGGTTCTCCTCACAGACACCACCACAGATGGTGACCATTGCCTAAATTAAGCCTGGTCCAGAGCAAAGTCCCTGGCCTGCACTTGTGTGCCTTTGTGAGGTTATTTGAACATGTTTTGGTGTAGGTTTGACCTGGGTCACCCTGAGACCATTACAAGGCAAAGCAGGGGATCAGTCTCTGTGCATGCTGCAAACTTCACCACTGCATTTTTAGAGGCTAAAAGATTTTTAATGGTGAGGACAGAAGCTCTTCTGTGGATGAGCTGTGCTGCACAACACAGGTACAGGCACAGTTTATTACAGCATAGCATAAGAGATAACTGTCCTAGACCATTTTTTTTACCCTCACATAAAACATTTTGGACTTGTCAGATGAAGGAATCCTAGTTCACAGACCATTGAAGGCCACTGAAGGATAGGACCTAAAACTCTGAGACAAGAATCTGACTTACAGCCCTTTACCCATCTGGGAGCTCTGAAGTACCATCTTATTATAGTAAATACACTGAACACTGAAAGTCTGATGTTACTCTAATCAGTCTAGCAGAGGTTTTTGCTTTAATCTTTATGTCATACGCCAATAAAAAATTGATAGCTTTGTGTTCACGCCATGTTTTTTTCTATATATGGTAAATAATGAACTGGGTAGAATATCCAAAATAAAAAAGAAAAAATATTACAACTAATTCTGTGGGATGGGAAAAAAACCCCAAACAAACAAACTTGTTATGTAATTAAACATCCTTTACTTGGGAAGGAAGGAAAGTAAAAGTGAAGATCACACTAGTCACCTAAAGTCCTACATATCCAATTTTTCAGCGCTTGACTTTGCAGCTTGCAATATTCCTTCAATATACTCTTTTTTTAATTGCAAGAATAAACAAAAATCCTTTTGACATGACCAATTCTGTTGGAAAAAAAGCATTTCATAACAGTAATTTCTGACTGACAGCACTCTTTCAAATGGAAAAAAAATCAGGAAAAAAGTTTGATCTTAGGAGAATCCTGACTATAAAAATGAACAGTTTAACTGAAAGGACTGAAAATAGCCCTTTACAAAATACAAAACTAAAGAAGCCACATGGTAAAAATAAATGGAATAGATGAAGAGAAGAAACAGACCATGAAGACTGGCAACATGAGCAGAAAGCAGGTACAAAAGAAAAAGCCAGAGAAACCTCAAAGGAATCAGAGAAAGGGAACTTCAGTCTGAACTCAAGGGAAGCTGGCAGAGCCTACACACATATTATTAAGGAACCACTGCCTGCAGAAGTAGAAACTATGAGAGTATCAGGGGAAAGTGTAAAATAGGTTTCCCCTGTTCTCACTCTTCCTGCTGCTGATGGAAACAGAATTTTTTTGCTCTGTGTACCTTGTTATGGCTCAATACCATCACCCCTATGTTCATATAAGCCCACTGTACACAGGCTAAAAAAAAAAAAAAAGAGAGAGTATTTTATACAAAATGGATGACTATGAACTATTGTGAAATCATAAACAAAGCAGCCAGACGTTGCCTTCACCAATTCTTCAGGGAATTAATTATTAATATCTTGAGAACTATGAAAAACACTACAAAGAATCTTCACTCCCACAAGCACTCATAGGATAGATTAGTAGAAAACAAGCTTCCTATTTCTACCTTTAAAATGAAGACAATTGCTTGAGAAATAATTTTCATGCTTCCAACCTCCATGATTTTCTGAGTTACTTCACTCTACTTTTCCTCATCCATATGTGTGTGTGCAGATACACACAGATAAAATAAATTCTTTAAAATGCTTGTTTAAAATTATTTTAAAAGTTAGATAAAAACCTATGAATGTGTTTGGGATTTCTAGCAAGGTCATCTGATGCCGACCCTTGGTGGAGTAGGAGACTGAACAGCAAACTGTTGCTACACTTTTCAATCTGTTAGGATCCTCTTAGGTTCTTTTAGTTTGTCTCAAAAAAGGCTGGGCACTCTTCTGACAAGCAAATTCTGTCATCCTGTTCCTAACAGATGATAGAAAATTTTTATTTTCCCATCAAGAAATAGAGAGTCAAAATACTACCTCTTTGCCACTCAGAAAGGTTTTCTGTTATTATTTAGTTTTCACTCTTTTTTTTTTTTACTAGAGGATCATTCAGTGACTGAGACACAATGTGCTCAAAATATTCCTCAAAGGGCTCTGGTCTGTTTTTTGCTGCATTCTTGGCTAGAACAGCTGTTCCAAGCTCATGGTACCTTCTATCTTCATACCTCTAAAGCATTTTTTGCTTTATAACACATCAGTTATCATGCTTATTACTGGAGTCAACAGGGGAATTGACTTCCACGGACAAAAACTAACATTCCTTGAAGATGGACTAAGTTCCTGCAAAAATTACATCGCTGCATTAAATTCATACAGATAGCCCAAGCGAATAATTTCAGCATGCTTAACTTTTTAATGACCAGAGGCAGAAAAGATTAATCTGAGCATCTGGTAAGAGTGACCAGAGTTTCATGTGGAATTAAGGCAGTTACCAATGGCTGCTGTCCCCAAGGGTAAAGGTTCCTCTTATAATGCCTTGTATGACAGGCTTACCTTGCAGGCTCTGTTTCATGTACTTAATTTTTAAAATACTTAGGTTTTTTCATACTTAATAAATTATCAAGCTTTATTACAATAACTGAAAATTTCAGTAACTCTACCACCTGGACAGATGACCATGTACATTTCTTTGAGTATGCATGAAGCTAAATATGGGAAACACACAGGCTCCTTCCCTGATCTGACATGGACATATTATAGTTCTAATAGCATGGTACAGACAGGACAACCAGATCAAATTTTAATTCAAGGAACCTGTGGCTAGTGGAGTGAATGTCCTCATCACTAACATTGTTTATCTAGTTTATAATGTCCTATATTAGCCTATTATTCATAGCTGTTATATTATTTCATTTTCTCACTGCTGTTGCGGAACAAAAAAGGCTGTTTCCTTCCAGAACAGGCACTGCATGCAATTTTGATGCTGGGTTTGCTTTAGCTAAACAACCAAGAGGAAGGACACCTGCAGGTGGAAGTGGCTGCCAGAATACCACGCAGAGAAATGACATTCAAAAGGCAACTTGTCAACAGCTCTTGATGGCAGACAAGCACGACACTTTAGGGCATCAACAGCACTGCCTATCTCCTATGAAGGCATCACTGCCAGAACATTACCTAATTTTAAAACAAGGAAAATCACCTCAGGTGCCTGACAAACTACAAAATCTCCAAATCCAATCCACAGTTTCCATAATTACAAAGATCCAAATCAATAAAAAAAATCAAAATTCTTTAGGGAGATGAAAAAACCACGTGAATATTCTCACAATTCAATAATTACTTGTCTCATTTAACTTTCCAGTATTTAGAAACAAAAAAAAAATCACCTAGTTTATGAAAGTAGAAGAAAAAGCTCTGCCTAGTTCCCAAATGTATGTCTTTCTCCCCAGTCTGTATGTCTCTGGAACAGTAAATTCTTAGACTAACAATTTCCCGTTGCACTATTGCTAAGTTGCAATATCACCAATGAGATGCCAAGACGATGAACACAGTGGGCAAGGCACCTCAGCAGACATGAGTGTTGTATGTATCATACTTGAAATTAGAGACAGGCATGAGTAACAAGACCACATGATAAAAGCAAAACATAAAATGCATACGTTCAGCTGGACAAAAGATTTATTATACAGTACAAGTTTGTCATTTTTTAAAGGATATTGCTTATGATAAAACAAACATTTTCTTCCTTTTAAGAGGGAAAGATTTTCAATTGACCCATCCCTGATAATGTGCACATTTAAAATGGAATCCTCAAACACTGCATGTCTGGGAAACATCCACTTTCACCTTATAGATGTTAACACTTACAGATACATATTTATTAATTTTTTTTTTTTTTTGCTTGATATCAGTTTGTGTTTTGGAAGAGCTGGTAGGGACAACTAGAATAAAGCAACACTGCTTCACTTCTGCTTGGCAGTTCCTATGCTCTTATGAAACTATTATCTGTGATTATCAGTCTGTTTATAATCTACTGAGGGTAGGATGTGATTTGCAATATTAAATGGGATCAGTTCAGTCATGTAGCTCAATTCCCATTTGCCCCTTTGAAAATCTGCTCATTTTTGTACTTAAATTCCTCTTCCCCTACAGAACAGAGCATTGATTCCTCTTCTTCAGCGAGATGAATTCCTTCCCCCGTGATTTCACATGTCAGTCTATTCTAATCACTTCCAGCTGCCTCTGCTCATCCAAGCACAGTGCTGCCATGTGAAAGGGTTCTGAGATGCCTTCCTTAGGAATTCTACTGGATAGGAAACAGATTACCTTGCTGACTCTAAGATGCGGATAAGGACAAGATATTTCCAGTATATTAACCTCCTGTTGACAGAAGTAATACCAAAACCATAAATGCTGGGGATTTTGTATGACCTTCTGGCCATACAATGGAAAGCTGGTGCTTTCCAAATGCTCTTTTCTTTGACCGATTTACTGCTGTCAAGAGGAAAGTCAGTTTTGTTTCCCAGTGTTGAACAAGGTCAGGATTCAAATAAAAACATGGAAAAAATAATCCCTTGGATTACATGGCAGCATGCAGAACCCAGTGTTGTGTTTGTGCACATGGTCTGTTTATGTGAACACAATGTCCTCACATGCAATAATTAATTTGATTTTTCTAAAGGTTTTTGCCAGACATACATGTGTAGAGTACATACAAGTACATACATACATTGTTTGCATGTATACACAAATGCATGTTGCACAAATACACATAAACAAAAACACACAGAACACTTCTCTGACCTCAGTCAGGTGACATTTGTGAATGTTACATATTTTGATATTTACTACT
Organism: Anthoscopus minutus; assembly: GCA_013399455.1. Classification (NCBI taxonomy): domain Eukaryota; kingdom Metazoa; phylum Chordata; class Aves; order Passeriformes; family Paridae; genus Anthoscopus; species Anthoscopus minutus. Next base: position 31,828 of record VWYI01023335.1, on the reverse strand, counting down.
TGCAAGTTACATCCAGTACTCTATTGCAGCGTTAATTGGGAAGAACATAAATTAATATCTAAAATTAAATTTCACTCAAAATTCCCTTTTCTGAGAATTAACTATAAAGCAGCTATTTTCAGGATTGCATCCTACCAGTTTATTAAGAATTTTGCTGATTCTGCTTTCTTCCATGATTTAACATCTAAGCTTTTCTTCTTCTTCCATCTCCCAAAGGGACAAATAACAGTATATTACAGAAAATGGGTTTGCTGCCTCCATGAAGAATGTATGTTTATTTATTCTCTAGTTCTTTTTCACTAGCACACTGTGAATGTATACATACTATGTACACATTGCCACATGCTATGTAAAATGATAAATTACATAATATGTTGTATATATTGCATATATGTCAAGTACATGAGTTTGTATGAACATATATATATATACACACATTCATGCACACAAAATAGCAGTGCACTGCAGTAAATTTTTGGTCTCCATGGTTTTTCCTCAGACAGAAGAGAACCTCACTGTTCAGTGTTTCCCTCACTGCTTTTTGAATGCACAAGCAGTTTGGGCACAGGCAGACAAGGAAGAGGAACACAGCAGGGAAACTTCATCTTGGATGACACAGGTTTTGAACATGAAGGGAAAAAGAGATCCTCCTTTGATGTAATGGATTCAGCTCCAAGAAACTGTGGATTGATGCCAGCTGCGGATCTAAGACATTAGCATTGATAGAAGGGAAAATGCTTTAGCTCTGATATTTTTTGACTGAAATAATCAATTAAATATATCTTAAATTTAACTACTACCAAAAATTAGGTCAAAAGCACTAATTTAGTTTAAGAAAGTTTTTCTACATTTATCTGTTTATATGGTAGCTTGTACCCTAACTTTAAATCTTTTGTGTCCCAACGTCTTATTTCTCAAAAGCAAAAGACCAGTAAAACCAACCTGCTCAGCTATCATTTGAGAATTACATAAATTTAGATATTCAGCTTAGAAACTCCAAGCCTGGAAAGCAGTGACTTTATATCAAGCTATCTAAATATGTTTGTGTCCATAACAGATGTTGCAAACATTACTACTGAAGGCCATGCCATAAGCCCCCATTTAAGGGAACAATACCCAGACACCATGAGTGTTGGTTGTAACAGTATTGGCATATGAATCTGCACAGCTAATCTGTATTGAAGCCAAGGAACAAGAAAGTAGTCAATCCTCTATTGAAACCCATGAAGGGCTTGAGCCAGTATGCCTTTCTCAGGAAAACTCAGTGCAAATTGCAGTGACATTTTGTGTTTTCTTATATAAGACCACGAGACAGGAAAAAAAAAATTGGTAGTCTCCAGTTTTATGTAATACTGCTAGTTAAAACACTTGCACACTTGATATGGGTGACCCAGATTTGATTCTGTTGTCTGCACAAGCAGATTCAAACCCACACTAGGAGAAACTCTCAAACCATGAAGTTGAGTGACTTTATGGGGTTACATAGCCTAGAGTTTATTATAGAGAAAAACAATTTCAGGAGTCAGAGACCAATCACAACATGGCTCCACTGACACTCAGCTAAGAAAAAGTGCAGGAGTTTGTCCCATTTTTGTACTATTAGTATCAAATTCATATTTAAATCTTAAATTACCTGCCCAAGACCACACCTCCAAGCTATGGAAAGTATTTCTTTTACTTAAGTGCTACTGCAGCAAGCTGTGGTACAGTAAACATGTTACAACCTTTCTTCAATCTCCCATATTGATTGTCACATCAGAATAATATTAATAAGAGAAATACTTACAACTTATATGGGTAAACACATGTAAAAACACAGATAATACACATCTAACCTGTTCATCCTAAATATCAGTTGTGCACATTACACTATCACTCATATACTGATCTATATATTACTTACAGCAATAATGTGATAAATAAATTCTAAATAATACAACAGATAATTAGGGGATCAAAGAAATAATTATTTTCTCGCTTTGCTAAGAATGCAGCAATTTCTTTGAAGAAATATGCATCTTTAAACTAGAAATGCTAGCAGGCAAGTAATGTAATAGGCATCTGATTGAGAGATAGAAGTTCACCTAAGTGTTTAAATCCTACCCATCCCAATATATACTTCCCAAATCCTAATTCACATTCATGAAAACTCTGCAACCGTGGAACTCCAGAAGAATCTGATTGTTTATGCAGTCTCTGGAGAGAGAAGTTTTTTAATCCCCCAGGACAGACAAAGGTATAAGCTGGACTTTGTTGTTCTCCAAACCTTAGCATATGCTGTAAAGGGCAGGCCAGCATGATTTACTACACCAGGAAGAGAGAAGACTGAGGGGAGAGGGGGAAAGGCTGGGAGAGGGGAAGAATTTTAAAAAAAACTGAAGATTTCCTGCCAGCTGCAGATTTCCTTACTCTGTGCCTTTAGACAATGCACACACACACTCACACACATACACATTAACTGTCCTGCTGTAAGGGTTGAAAGTCAAGGTACACATTTTCTTGAAGTATCTCTTCCTTTAACAAGCTATTTGTGCTGGTTAGTATTTAGCTAGGATCCAAATTCTGTTCTGTCATTAGGTTCTGGTCTTTTTTTTTTTAATTGAAAAAGAAATCAATTTTCTAATTCTAACTCAGTCATTTGTTTTCCTTCAGCAGGAGTTCTTTGTTTGCAGTAACACTTGGTAAATTATTATTAAGCACATTCAGTAATGGATTGAAACTGTGGCACAAATGCAAAAGCAGAAGTGATTTCTAAGTGGGTGTAATTATGGTTAAGCAACTCTTAATTGGTTTCATCTTCATTGCATCCATGTGTAATGGAAAAGAGGTACACCTTGTGCAAGCTAACATAAAACCACAGAATGAGTTGGTACATCCTGAAGCTATTTGCTTTTCTCCTTTTTCCAACTGACATGCAGGTTTTACCACTTTGATCTCTTTTCTGATGATGGACAATTAGGATGAGTAACTCCCTGCTAGCAACAACTACTCTCAAGCATGGATTTACAGAATGGGCAGCAGAGCAGGGCCTAGCTAACCATTAGGTGTTATATTATGATGTGTCCTTTAGGTTATGCATTCTTCTGGAATGAGACTAAGTCCCAAATGTTTTCCTTTGATCCTAGAATATTAACTGTGGCTTCCCAGTTTTGAAAGCCAAGAGTATCACTAAATCAAAAGCTTTGTTTTATTCAGTGCCTCTTCTTGTTCATCAAAGGAAAGGAGAGAAAGTAACTGCTTGAGATAATCTTTCACTTGCAATAAATCTAAATCAAGAAAAAAAACAACTTTAAATTGAACTCTGGAACATCATTTTTGTTAAAACACAGCTTCTTCTTCTGCATGTCACATCAGATTTACTGTTACATTCACCCTAAGAGATTTTACCACTCTTTATGTAACTACCTGCCAGTTCACCAGATATTTCATCAACCATACTGACAACTAAAAAAAAATTTCAAGAATACTTTAACAAAACCCTAAAAGATTTGTGTTATGATCTGATGTACTACTATAGAGGCTGCAGCAAAGTACTATAAATGCTGCAGGGAATTAAAAAACAAAAAATGCAAAGTCATATTGAATTTCATGTGATAATAATCTCTCAAAAGTACCAATATTCTCTGGGTAATAAACTAAAAATTCTTTCATGCCCCAAACTCCCAAATAACATGAAACAGTCGCTTATTCTTTCCTTTACATGAATAACTCCAATCAAAATGTTTCAGTAGTCAGGCTGAATAAAGTTTAGGAAATTTTCAGATTATACTTTAATTTCAATTTTTTTTAAGAAAAATCCATCTGGTTAAAAGTAGCTTCAGAAACACAAAGAGAAAATAATGTTCTGAAAATGTTTCTGAAAAAACAAAAACAAAATTGTGGGCAACAACAAAAAATTTGAGGGAAAAAAGATCAACATTTCTTTTAGCATTTTCAGCACAATGGCACTTATAAACTCTCTTCACAAAGAACAGATTAGACTGTCCAGAGAATCTAAAGTCACTTGTAATGATCAACACCAGTGAAACTATGACCCTTTACTATTACACCTGAACTTCAAGCTAACTATTATACTACAAAACATCTTCTGTTTATTTGCTGTTGAGGGAGGTTTGAATATGCTAATTTGTACTAAAGAAGGGCTTATCCGCTATTTATATCAGATTTGTACTGAAGTTTCATTACGTTATGTGATAAAAGATGACAACTCTAAGTTACTTATTATCTTGTTTAACATGATAGTTGTATTTTAAGTCAAATTAAGCAATTAATTTAATCCTTAATTCACAAATTTGATAGATTTTTCCATCTTTTCTCTGCTTCTACATACATTCCTATATTTCTTAATAAGCACAAACATCTGTTAAAGTACACAAACTCATTGCTACAAGTATGTCAAACAAGTCTACTTCATAATTGTAATTTTGTTCTACATTTTTTAATTTTCTGTATAAAAGAGATTATTGGCTGAAGAGTGAAAACATCTGCTCCTAGACTGAAATGCTTGCCTTCCTCAACTCAGTAACTAAACACTGAAGAAAAACTAACACTAAATAAATAGAACCCAAAACTCAGTATTACCACATTAGAACCTTAGGCTATATTCAGTGTCCTGCATACTGTTCTGAGTAACATGTATTTCTTTATAAAGTAATTTATACTTCAAACATTTTAATTTCAGAATATTTTCTTTCTTTAGTTTAAAACAAATTCACCTCAGAATTATGAGGACAAAATAAATAGCTGTCCCTGCTGGCCACTAAATAAAGTTAACTAATCCTTTCAGAAATGTATCTAGAAATACCTACTGCCAGGAAATGCAGTAGTTCTGCTTGTTGGTAAGTATTACTACAGCTCTTTCTGGGTGGAGTGACACTCTCCCTAAACTGTGTTCATACATAATTGTGATGAAGATATTGATTTGATCTTCCTTTTTAAATTGCTTTAGAATCTTCTCTTAAAATGGGGTCCTAATCTGGTTTTAGTGTTATCATACTCATTGTCAGATACAGAATTAAATAACCTCATTAATACTTCATACATTGAAGAGCAGAAAAGATACTGATCAGCTTCTGCCTCGTATTTTCCCCATTCCTCTGTCTTAAAGAGCCCAGCTCACAGCCAGGGCAGTCACTGTTCTGAGAGACAAAACAAGGTTTTCTGAGCCAATATTCCTAGAGCTGGGAGTGGGAAGGAGAAGAGAGGAAGGGACTATGAAAGTGCAACAGCAACAGCTTTAGACACCATGCTGAAGTTCAGCGAATACTTCACTTGACCCAAGAAAACATGCAGCATTCTCTACTACAACCTTCTTAAGTCTTTTTAAAGAGCTGTTAATTTTATTTAATTTTACCTATTTATAACAATTTTATGCTAATGATAATAGTTTAGGGGTTTGATATTTGCCTGATGCAATTTCAAGTTTCTTTTTTAATCCAGGCTGATTTATTTATTAACTATTCAATTACTTAAAACCAGTATTTCAACAACTGTCATCTACAAAGTCATTCAGTAAATAAGGTAGCTCTTATAACACCCAAGGAAATTATTCATAGATCCAGTTTTTACAACTAGAAGTGTTACTTCTCTGCACGAAGTAGGTATCTACAGAAATATTCAGTCTGTTTTGTTTTCTCTGTTTTTGAGTTGTATTCCTCAAAAAACCAGAATTTTTTTAAAAAAATTAACACTATTTCACATTACTCTTCCACTTAATCTTCTGGATTGGGGTGCATTATTTGTGTTTGTGGGGATGGCTTTTTTTGAGACCGTGAAAAGCAATTGCAAAAAACTATTTTTGGCCTCAACAAAAAGGATAGATTGATTAACATGTCTTAGTGGAACAAGTTTACTAGATGTTCACTAATTGAATAAAATAATCAACAAGTAGGAAACCTATCTCCTTCTCTAGCTCTTTTAAATTAATTGTTGTATGCTTGCCGAAGTGATTTTTAGTGAAACTAATGAAACCATATTTCATCATTTTTCCTTTTTTTATCTTGTGTTCAAAAGGGAGAAGTAGTCAAGCCTAGCTCTAGCCAGCTAAAACTCACAAGATCTGAGTTCTTCATGTTCTGGAATGCACAAGCTTGTACAGTCTATAGGAAACATCTCTGTCCCTCCCTGCACTGTCTAACAGGGTCTGTATCTCCTGGTTAGAGGCATTACCTATCAGAAAGCTGACACCAAGCCACTGCACTCAGACCATGGCTCCTGTTCATACTTTAAAGGCAGATTTCTATTGGTTTGATTGAGGGATATTTTTGTCCTTTTTCTGGGGGTAGGTTTTGTTTTTTTTTGTTTTTGTTGCTTAATGAAAAAATTCACTGATGAAAGCATTGTCTTTTTTTCAGATTCTCAAATGCTGACAGAAATGTATTCAACAAGCAATGAGGGAATTTGAGGAAGTGTCTGAACTACAGTAGCCTATAAGACTCATTGTGAAAATGGAGCAAAAAGCACATAACTGTTTCCTTAACTCAACTTATATGAACCACTATTGCTATTCCAGTTAAGAAGCACAGTCAGTATGTTGTTTGCCATTAACTTATACAGCAATGGATAGATATTTAATAGGAAATGACATCTTAATTCCAATAGCAACATCGCTGGAATTGCTCACAACTGCCTCATCCCGAAGAATTCTGCAGCAATTGTAAAATATCCCCTCATCTTATCTAGGAGACTGGACTGGCCTGTATCATACATTTCCTTCAAAAATTTCTTAGGTTAAGACTAAATCTGATGACCAGTACAGAAACATGATGATCATGGAATAATAGAGTATTATCTAATAGATCCATGATCTCATTTCCCACAAGTTTATGGAAAAAAGTCATATCATTAACACTCTAAGATGTTTTACTTCTCTTTTGGGATTAGGCAAGATGTAGTACCTTTTCAACCTAAAACATCTCAAAAATAAAAATACAAATCCTCTATATCAAATGTATAACTTTTTTTCTGGGAACAGATAGTGCAAAAGGAATTAACTGTAACAAAAAAATTAAAGAACTATGTCTATGAATAAAACAGGTTATGGCACAAAAAATCTTGGATAAAAATAATATTTAAGTAAAATTTGAATATAATGTAATACCAGGATTTCAAGTCATTAAATAGGCATTCAGTATCTTGAGAACTGTTGATTCCCAAGCAAACAAAATTTTAGTCTGACAGCTACAATTCTAGTTTGATGTCAAGCATCTCACTTTCCTCATCTATTATGCAAATGCTATAATTATTTACTTGATAAATGCTTCAAATACAAAATCATAACATCGATTTTATTAATTTAGTAGGAAACCTTCTATCTACAGTTATATGGGTCAGATTGAGAGAAATAAAGGAAAATATAGCAGCATAGCACCTTGGCTATTTTCTTGCCTAGAAAAATATCACTGTGCAGTATAAATCACTGTACTCAGCTGTTATAGCTAATAGCAGATAATGTTACTCAATAACCAATCACTCCATGGTTGACAATTTAAAATCCACCCATTTATAAATGTCCATATCATATTATTAAATGTTGTCAGAAATATTATAGATACACATAATCAAAATTTAACAAAACTGTACATTTTTGTGCTCACTTATACTGCTTTGTTCACATTTGAAAATACAAAACATATAGTCAAATGTAATTTGAGATTGCAAAATATCTCCATCAAACACTACTTCCCTTCTAATCACATCTTGGAAAGGCTCCCAGGCATTGCAGAAGGACATAGTAAAATGGAGAATGCAAAGTAAAAAGAAGTTCACAGCACATACAAAGACAAATCTGTTCTTTTCATGTCAAATGAAAACTGCATTACCCAAAATTGGGAGCTTAAATATCAAAACTATACAAAAACAAAAGGGCACTGCTTTCAAGGTGCAAGTCAAGATAAGCAAATCACCGATTTCTAAATCTGAACCCAGAAAATAAAGTTGAAAATTAGTAAGGGCATCTGAGTAATAGATCTCTCCCCATCAGAGTGTAGCTAAAAGGGGCAAAACCAAAATGTTGATGCCAAAGCTGCTATAAAGCTGCAGATAACACAGTCTGAGATATTAAAGGCAAGGAAGCCCAGCACCTGAAAACTCTGGGTTCCAAAATCCAAAACAAGGAGCTATCAGACAACACTGCTCAGAAACAGGTGATAAAAAAGAAATAAGTTTCAGTGGTTGTAAAGACTCTAAAAGACAGAGCCTTTGATAGGGCTGGGATTGGTTGAAAAGGAGCTGAGTAACCCCACGTACACCACCAATACAAAATGATCAGCAGAACAGTCAGGGCTGGCTCCACAGGCAACATAATGGTTGTCCTTGGCAAGAGGCTGCCAGGAGCTGCAATGTGAACGTGAAGCCCCTGCCAGTGACCTTGGGCCACAGCCTGGGGAAGTCACAGCTATGGCTGGTGCCCCTCTCCCCCTCCACATTTCCCTTCTCCAGCTCAGGAAGGAGCTCCTCTAGGATGCAGAACAAGGAGCTCTCACTCTTCCCTCCTTCTCTTCCTCTGGCTTTACTTTCTTAGCGTGGCAAAAATAATTTGTACCCATACTGCAAAGGTGCCTGCAGATTATTCTAGAGGAAAAAAAAAAGTGCTATGCACACGAATTTACACTATCAAAATAGCAGAAATAAAGGGTCACCTCATGAAACACTGAACACAGATTCCCTCTGGTACTCAATAAGTTTCAAAAAAGATAATCTAGCTAATACACCAGCAGAGGAAACAATCAAGCTTTAAAGAAGATTTTTACATGTACAAAATATTAATGTTTCTTTTCTGTTCATTACAAAAGCAACGTGCACAGTGAGATACAAACTGCTAGCACAGCCACAAGCTCTTCACTAGTACATGCAATCAAGAAAATTCATCTGTCCTTGATGAATTTTCTTACAGGGAATTCTGCAACCATCATCTCAGTTTCTTAGACCCCATTCTGAAATACCTGATAGTAGCCAAGATGAGAGGTTAGTCACAAGCAGGGCTGTTTGGTTTGGTTTTTCACTCCCTGATATACACACTGCAATCACATCACCTTTTTCCTTTCTGCTGGTTCTTATTCCAGATTTTCTCCCACTTTTACTGTTTCTGTTAACCACAATTTGCATTGTCCCATCTCAGCACACTTCAGGCTCTTTCATACTTTTCATCTATCAGGAAAGACTAGGTTGCACACTGAAGGAGTTATAGACCAAATTCCTGGGGTGCACAAATTAATTTTCAGTCCAAGTTGTATATGGCAAATCCATCTGCATATCGTCCCTACAAAATCTGGTAAGCGCCTATAGGAGATCTTTAGGTTTCTCAAACTCTAGTTATAGTCAGGAATTGTTAAGATATTAAATGAAATGAAGGAGGTTCTCAGCAGCACTAACAGGATGTACTGGGTTTGCATAGGAAGGTCTTGGTGGGAGGTGGGGGCTTCTGTAAGAAGCTACTTCAAGCTTCCCCCTGGTCTGACAGAACCAATGCCAGCCAGTTCCAAGGTGGCCAAGGCTGAGCCCATCAGCAACAGTGGAAGAGCCTCTGGGGTAGCATATTTAAGAATGGAAAAACTTACTATGCCAGAGCCTCTGCAGCCAGAGAAAGACGTGAGAATATGTGGGACCCATGTGGGAGCAGTCTGGGGAGGATTTCTGTGGGAGGGCCCCCATGCTGGAGCAGGAGAAGGGTGAGAGAAGTTCTCCCCATGAGGAGAATGTAGTGACAGAGACCATATGCAATGAACTGAGCACACCTCCCATTCTGCATCCCTCTGTGTCACTAGGCAGAAGAGAAAGAGAATTCCAGAGAGAAGTTGAGCCTAGGAAGAAGGGAGGCATGGGATAAAGCGCATTTTTAAGATCTGGGGTTTGAGACAGAGTTGGTTCAAACTACACTGCTTTTGCTAGGAACTGAACTGGATCTCCCCAAGAGATAATATACTTTGCTGGATCTCCCCAAGAATGATAGAATCTCAGATACTGGTGTCATATGCACAAGTTCAAAACAAAATTGCTGTCATCAAAATGGGCTAGAAATAAGATTTTGTAACTTTAAATATCAAAGAATTGAGTTCTATTGCTCATTTGCCCTTGCATGTCCTCCCATTTTTTTAATTGAAACACTGTAGATTGTAGTCTGTATGCAACAGAAAACTAAGCATATCAATGTTCCTTTCACAGAGGTTTTTGAGCCATTAGAAACAGATACAAATTCAAAATATTTTAGGAAGAATACTGTCCCCTCCATTATGAACATGTATACATAAGCAAACAATAACCAATCTGTATCTGGGCAGCTTTTTCTATGTCAATCCCAAAAATCAATCCCAGGTGACATTAGTTATTTAAATGCCATTGACAGCTCCATGAGAAATTCAAAATTGTGCTCACAGTGAAGGGAGGCTCAGTGTGAGTCAGATAATGCCTTAATTTTGGACAGTTACTTTTAGATATAACTTTTTAATCAGGGATTACTACAGATAGGGAGCTTCTGCAATGCTTTGCCTCCAGGAAAATAAGGTAGATTATTTTCTACTACAAGAGGACAAACCTGATGAGAAAATTTATAACCTGACCATAGTGAAACAGACAAACAGAAGTAAAATAACACTGAAGCTTTCTTCAACCACACAAGGTTCCTATCTACAATTTCAGAATGCAAAGAACTTTTACACCCATGTCCTTCAAGCCTATAATAAAGCATACATTACTTATTTCAAAATTATGTTAAATTTATGTATTAAGATTATATATAATAACTCAAGAAATCAGCCTAGAATTACTGAATACATCTGGATGGATTTTATGGACATTAGCAACTACAGTTCCAGGTAAAACAATAAATTTAACCTCCAATTGCAAGCCTGGTTCTTCACACATCTTCTATAGCAATACAAAATATTTCAGCTAGTTGCTCTTTCAAAACTCAATGATTTATGGAAGAATGTACACAGTACTTTCTATGTTCTGAGTTGGAGACAAAGGATAATAGGCAGGAGAACAGCCACGACCTCAGAGACCTAGGCAGGCTCATAAAAGTTTTATTTCCACAGTTAAGACCCACACATTTGAATAGTACAAAGAATAATTCTCCCCAGAGTGACCTCTTTGATGCTTCCAATATCAAAACTCAAGATTGGTGTGAAATGTAGATGGAGAAAATAGAGATGGGATATGGAGATGAGCCAGGTATCACATCACTTCTACAAGCTGCAAGAAGCCACACTAAATCAGGAGCTGGGCAATGGAGGGAAGCAGCACTGAACTTGTTCAGACACTCAAAGCTCTCAGCAATGCTGGTGTAGCTCACCTCCTACTGTCACAGTATAAACCTGAAGAAGCTGGTAATAGAAACCAAATGTCTGTCTTGATTTCAGTATCACAGATCATATGAAGAGATACTGCAAGTGGAAAAGGCCTTGATGTGGAAACTTCAGGGCATCTTTGATTTTCTTTATTCTTCCCTTAATCCAAACCAAAATGGTTGTTTTTACTTTTGTGTTTGTCTGTGACTGACTCCCATATTGATAAATTATAATTATCACTGAAACATCTGGATACAGCATTAAGAACAGGTGGGGAATTTACCCATCTGCTACAGGTTAATAACTATAAATAGGATAGAGCAAAACCAATTACATTTAAGTTCATACTACTTCTTTGCTAAAAGTGTACAAAATGCTGTGTAAAAGCTGGCAGCAGCAACCATAACCAGTCCTCCCTATATGCAACCCAGAAGAGCAATGCCATTTGATTCACAGAAACAGAGCACAGAAAAATTCAGGTAGAGTAAGAATTGAGACATTATTAGATTTAAAAACAAGATCAGTCAAAGGGTAAAGAACATGAAAATGTTCATGAAGAGACAAAAATAGACTTAAAGAAACTGGGACAAATTATAGAACACTATTTTTAAGGTGTTATAAACACTTGCCACATTTGAAGTGAGAATGAAGCAAAAAATGAAACATCCCAAAATAAGCTTACATTGAAAAATTCATGTGAAGACTACTTTTCTAAGAGATTTGCTATCTTCATATTTTTCTAGATGTTTCATGTACATAGAAGATAGGCTGTGGTCAATGTGTTTCAGATGATTAAAGCAAGGGGAAGGAAGACAGGGAAGTAAACACAGACAAGACCCTCAGGATCTCTGAAATTTCCATGAACCACATTGTCCCCTTGAGTACAATGACAGCTAATCGTCCACTTGTCAGAACTTCAGCTGCATGGAAAATACACAAAATGCATTTAGTTGGGTACAGTTGTCTATAAATGTAAGTCTTGCTTCGTATTCACAATTATATAATCATTAGTTGAGCTGTATTGGTATAAGGCTAAGTTTAAATGAAGATTAGTCACTCTGACTATGCTGAAGCATCTGTCAAGGATATAATTTCATAGTGTTTTTCTTGGACCAAAGCCACACTTGCTGGATTTGCCACATAACAAGATGGCTGAATTTAAAGATCATATTTCCTTGCAATTCAGTTGCAATAAAAGAGATCATTTTTATAACTATACCTTGTTTTACCAGTGTAAATTGCTACGGTCCCATCCCACCACACATCAGAAGTATCACAGAAGAAGAGATGTTTTGCAAAGGCTGTTTGTTAATCCGGGGTAAAACTCCAGTCCTAGAGCCAGGAACATGGTCAATAGCATAGGAAGTTGATAAGGTTTAGGAGTCTCCTCAGCAAACAAAAGAAATGAGAGAAGTATCTACTCCCACACTGAACTTTCCTAGAGTTAAGAAACATTGGCAGAGTTGCAAGAAGGGAATAAACTACACCTGACCAGTCCCTGAGATACTCAGTTTAGCCTTATTCACATATGCTGGCAAAAACAAACACTTGTATGAAAGAATATTCCTGTGAAGAGCCAGTGGTTTTAATTAAAAGAAGCAAAAAATTAATACATCCATAAAAACTTGGAAAATTGCTAGCATGAAACCAAGATCTGAGAGTATGTAATAGTAGCTACAAGAAATGTGATAAAACAGACTGAATATATCCAATGCTGGAGTACAGTGCAGTGACAGACAGCACAGACAGAGCAGAGGAAGAGTTATTTCAAGAACTTTCTTCTGAGACTTGGGTTTGTTGCTGATCTAGAAGTTAAAGATCCTCACCTAGATACATAATTTGGCAACCAAAACCAGTAATACAAGATAAAGAAGAAAGTTTTAAAGTGGGTGGTTATCAAAAGCTCAGTTTATACATTAACATAAATGAAACTAGACAAATGAGAACAGATGTTGTCTTGGGGCGATTATTTACCATTGCTAATGCATAAAAGTGCAATAAATGTATCTATTAGCATGGGAATGCTTTTATCCATCTGTAATATCAACATTAGCTAAATTAAAGGAGAAAGTAATAAACCTGAAGATACCTTTTCCTTTTCCACATTAGAAAAACAACATACAAAATGAAAGCAGAAGACTAGAGAAAGAAACATTTGTCATGTCTCCACATAAAAAGAAGTGCCAAGCACAAAGCTTACATCTCGCTCTACAGGTGAACTTTTAAAGAAAAAGACAGAAGGGTTCAGCTCTAGTGATCTGACTAAAGACCTGCTCTGCAAGTGATTCATTTTATTTGACCTTAACACCTGGACTACAAATTTCCTTCTTCTACAGCCTAGTCTTCTCATATTTTGTCAGAATAAAAGGCAACAATGGGACTATGCAACCTATGGAAAAGGTAATATTAAGAAATGGGGTTTTTTCCAAGTAATTCTTGATTTGCTGACTCAGTGAAAACCCCTTTGGTTTTCCAAGATGTTTCAGTTAATGTGGTACTAGGATGAGTGCTATACATGGTGTTGAAAATGGTCAGTGGTCAGCTGCAGAAACCTTGAGGTCTGTTTTTCTGAGTTATCACTTTTTCTTCATTTCTCAGATCACTTTGAAGCTAGACTAAATCTTAAACAAAAGTGATTTAAATATTTTTCTTTGACTATGTTATGATTAGTAGGTAAAGGAATAGAAATAAATGAAGATGTTGCCTACTATTAATGAGAAAAAGAAATAAAAACAAACAAAAACAACCCAAACAAGTGTCACCAGTCAAAATTTGGTGCCACATGTATCTTCAGAACAGTAAAAGAAAGTGGTTTGTTTGCTCATTAATCAGACATTGCTTACTCTACAGGTGATGGCACTTTTCTGCTCTTTCCTCAGCCATGTGTCAGAGAAGATTTAAACTGAGAGATCATCTTCAATTACACTGCTCACAGGCAGAAGAAATCACTTTTTTAGTTAGTCTAATGAAGCATTTAATACAAACTATAGTTTTACCCAACCTAAGACAACCTCTATTTCATAAACTGCATGAAATTCGATGATTTCTATGGCATTTCTGATAGTAGTTCCTCATGTCACACAACTGATAAATAACATATTATCACCAATTCTCAGTACTTCGTTGCAATAACCAGCTGTGCTCAATCCTGCACCTCTTCTGATTGCCTAAAATTGACAATGTTCACTTTGCATGAGAATTGTTTACCACAAGAGCTTTTTACTTTTTAAATTCAATGGATACTCACAGAATCTTACAAAAGCTGATCTTAAACTCTTGCTCATGAAAACAGATCGAAAATATATTTTTCTCTATTTATGGAGGTCTTTTTGTTTATATAGAAAGTAATTGTTAAAGCTTCTTGGGAGCCCTTACAACATATCAGTCTATTTTTGAAGCACAGTTACATTAACATATTTTTTGTGTAAAGCAAGAATAAATTTCCAAAGACTTCTTGGCCTTTCAGTCCATCACTATGGCATTACAGCATACCAGAATTCTGGCTAATCTAAGATTCATGTGCCCACTACTTTCTGTCCCAGAGAGTGTGCTAGAGTTCATGTTTACAGCCCAGTAATGTTTAACTAATCTAAGCTCCTCTTTTTGACCATGAGATCAAGCTTTCCCTTTGCCAGCAAGCTGTTTATGGTACAGTACCTCTTTATGCAAAAGCATTATAGTATCCAACAGTGGGAATAAACAAACAAGACTGATCTGCATATTCATTTTAGATAAACACACATAATGAAATTCTAAAATGAACCTTTCTGAAAATCTACAGACATCTTGGCTCTACAAAATAGAGGTAGGAATCTCCCAAAGACAGATGTCTAATCATTTCTCAGGATTTACATTCCTAGTTGGGTCAGAGCAGGATGTACGGAAACAATCAAAAATGTTCTCTCTATGGAATATGAGGCATTGGGCAGCAAATATTCTGTATACTGATATACAAGCAGATGGAGACTTTTTCGAGTTTAATAATTCCTACTTTAAAAGCTGTTGTCATCATTTATATTTCAGTATCATTTTAAAACCACATCTAGGATTGTGCTGAGCAAAATGGAAAGCAAACAGAGCTGGCAGACCAAACAGCCGAGTCAATGACTGGGAAGAAAAAATTACAAACATTGCCCATGGATGGTCAGTTTTAGAATCAAGAGTTCTAAAAACCCGGTTCAGGTCCACCTACAGCCAATGTTATGAGGTACTTCGGCTGCAGACATCCACTTGGATGAAAAATATGTCTTGCCTTAATTTAACAATTTAAAGTCAAATTCCATTCTCAGATACACTGGTGCATATGAGGGAAATTCTACTGTGTCAGTGTAGCTACTTCAGGTTCCTACTGATTTAAATGAGAGCAAATGATGGGCTGTAATCTGCTGTCTGACTTTATCAGCTCAGATGTTCACTTGGAAATGTTACATATCTTTTCTATGATAATTTTAATAACCCTCTTCTTGCATAAGGAAAAATTATCTGATGACATAACATGGAAACTTACTGGATGGACAGAGATTTGGGGTGCCTTGTCAGACTGCTAACCTCTCAGTGTCTGGTGCACATTCAGGGTGGTCTTATCTTTTATAAATAAAGGATGGTCAACAGCTGCCAAGGCAATTTGCAAATCTAATCCTGGGACCAGACTTGGTGAGAAATATGTCTTTAGCTCCTGCTCTTCCTCCAGCTTAGCTGTAGCAAGTGGCATTATGGTGCTTGGCTGTGCCCTGGTGCAGGGGAAGACATCCAACTTTTGAGCCTAATCATTTCATTTCTACTCTGAGTCAGTAGCATCAGCCAAGCGGAGCTGGACAAGTCACAGACTTTAATGGAGAAGACCATGGATGTCACTGTGTCTGGCTGTTACACACAATCCAACTCCCAAGACAGATTCTAATCTTGGATTTAAGTATCAAAATAAAAATATACACTCAATGCACACAGAAATAGCAACTTCTATTCAAACTGTTCCTACAGACCAGTAATACATAAATGCTTCCTTCCTGACCTTACACAACAATTAAAGTTTCACTAAACATTCGTGTATTAGGGTTTCCTGTCCTAAAAATGAGCTAGAGAGTCTCTTTGGCTTGTCAAGATAATTTTTTGTTTACCACATTAAAATTGTGTCTTTCACAACATTGGTTTAACATAATTCTTTCCCCCCACTATGCTATGTCATCATCTATTAGAGATAATGAAAGAACAAATGCAAATAAGCAGTCATTTAAAATAGTAACAGGCAGGAACACCTCTGTCAGGCAATCTTGGAACATCTGTCAGAATTTTAATCATATTTTATAACAGCCAAGTAAGTGTTCTTATGAGTAGTGATAAACAAAACTCACACTAACTGTTTTTAATATTGAAGGACAAACTCTTTGCCATGGTAAAGCAACCCGATCTCATAGCAATGATACAATGTGATGTGACAATATGCTAAGTCTGGCAATTCCTATATGAAATAAAGTTGAAGATTAATATATCTTTATTAAATGTGACAGATACAATGGTGCCAAGAAGCTCAGCAAAGAAGAAGAAGACATTATCATAAAGTTTAGATGGACAGCTGCATTAACTTTCAAGTAAATTCGACTCACAGTGGCAATAGCTTTGTCATCTCTGAGAAGCTGAGATGGTTTCTTATGGCTATCAGAAATATAAACTGCCACAATAGGCACAGTCTATGCCTGGACCAAGACACTGTCAAAAATTACATTAATATATGTAAACATTAAACTACAAAAAGCACTGTAAAGGGCATATTTCTGTAGTTCTTTGCTCTTTCTAGCTGTCTTTTAAAATTTTCCTGCACATAGTGTTTACAACAAGATTATATCATTTGAGCAACCAGCTACACACGTGGGACAGGATGCCTGGACCTCTGAACCCTGCCTCTACTCCAGAACTAGCATTCTAATTAGGCTACAAAGAAGGAATTTAGAAACATTGCACAGTCATCTGTCTAGGAAAAGCAAAGCTGAGCTAGGATTGAAACTAGGAGGGGTCATAAAGGGCAACAAGAATCATTTCTATGCTAAATATGCAAGAAAAGGTCTGGACGATAAAGACATGGGCCCACTGCTAAACACAGCAGATATGGCACTCTTGCTATGAACATCTGAGCACCTTGGGCTGCTTTAAAAGGCCCATAGCCAGTAGATGTAAGTGAGCCCGTTAGTCATTGGGCTGCATCTAACACACTGCATCCTGTATCGTTTTCCCAGTACCAAAATAAAGAGTGACAAACTGCAGAAAGCTCTGTAAAAGGCAACAACGTTGGTTAGAGGCTAGAAAAACTCCCTTGTAAGGAGAAGATGAGGGAAAGAGGTTTGTTCAGCATGCAGAAGTCTGCTTCAGGAAACTAACAGAAACCTAATGAGGAGACCAAGACAGAGCCAGGCCCTTCAAAGTGATGACCACTGAGAGGACAAGAAACTGCAGAGTGAGGTTTAAACTCTCAAAATATATATAGAGAACTTTTCTCACCCTGAGGACTTTGAAGGATTGGAATGAGTTGTCCATATATTTTATGCAGCCTTTGTTCATGGAGGCTTTCAAAACTAGATGTCAAAGTCCTGAGCAACCTGGTGTGTTTTGTGGACCCTAGTTTAGACAGGAGGTGTGACTAGATAACCTACTGACGTACCTTCTAATCTCAGTCCTGTGTCTGCCATTTAAATGTTTGTCTTAGTTGTCTAACATCCCATGTCCCACCTGTTCTGCTTGCCCTGTTCAGATGTTGTTGCAGTGCACACCTCATCAATGAGGTCTTGCTGTTGCCCTCAACACCCTTATCTACAGACACTGGTCATGTTGGCTGCTGATAGAACTGACAGCAAAGGATTCAGTAGCATCATCACTAATGCTAATGGAAGCATAAATGATAAATATATATTAGTACTGACTCAGACTCTTGGTCATGTTGATCTATTCAGGTTCAGCAATCTATAGAGACACAGGTGCTTTTCAAAGTGCTGCTTCAAAATTTATGCCTTCATTATGATCTTTAAATATAGTAGTTCTTCAAGATGCTATTCCTCCAAAATTTCTCCCCCAAATTCTAATATTTTTCTCCTCCTTGCAATAATATGTGTAGACTAAAACACCTTTAATATATTTGCTTATTTGAAACATGGTCTGTTGTGTTAAAAAAACCAATTCCCCCTCTCCTCAAATAAAATAATTGCTGATTTAGAAAAGCCTGAGACAAGATTTTAAAAGTACTGAGAAATCATCTATAACTGCTTAGGACAAAACTACATCTACGCACATAGAAACAGACCAGTACCATGAAAAAACAGCATGGATCACTTTTAAGTGATTGTACCACATTAGTCACCTTTAAAGATTTCATACATCAGAATGGTCTTTATTCAGGAAGAACAAAATTTGTCACCAACTTTCTTAATAAGCTTTCTCCTTCTTTTTGAAAAGTTCAATCAAATAAACAGAGCCCCTTATAGAATACGTCACTCCTTCAAAGGAATGGGAAACAGCAGCACCCTACCCTTAACCAGAAGGCTGAAGTAAATCAGATTACTCATGTGAAAGCTTTTTACTTGCAAGACTAAGGCTTGAACTGTAAGTTTCCAGTATTTCCTGAAAATCCTTCTAAGCCTAGTGAATATTTAGAATTCTAGTGCCGTATCTTTGAAGATATCTGGAAATAACTACCAACGAGAGTCAAAGTTTCTCACTTAGCTAATCAGTTTAGAAGATAAAGTTATAAAATCCTAAATGCCACTATGAAAATATATCCCCACAGACAGAAAGTGAGTACTGAAACTGGTATTTAATTCTGCTTCTGTTAGTTCTTAAGGCTGATTTATTTCAGTCACATCCCGTCAGACAACACTATTTGCTAAAACCAAGAAACACACTTCTATTGATTTGAACAGTTGCTACATGATGCTGATTGAGCAATGCCAGGCTCTCTGAAATCAGAGTAATTTCCATCAACTCTTGAGAAATCAAGGAAAATGACATTTATGTTACCTATTTAATTAATTTTGAGACTCCTTTCCTCTAAAAGGCATCATTGTCTTGTAACTCCTTCCCTTTTCTCACCTTCCACATTACTTCAGTCAGCTCAACAGGACTATGCTGACAGACAGCTTGTCACAAGAGTAGGTGCTGTGGAACTCCAGCATGGGCAAAGGGCATCTTCTTCTCATGAAACAACAAATGGAGAAGAAATTACTTGTGCTGTGCCCTTGCTTTCCATTCATATACACTTCATAATAACTAAACACTTCTGTCTAATTTACAAGCTGTTGGTTCCATAAAATTTCCACCCATGATGAAGAATGAAAGCCACTGCAAAAGTTAAGAAAATACTCCTGGAGAGTGCCCTCCATACAGTACTTACAGACTCATCTTTCCCTTTTAGTAGCTTCCTGTGTGAAGAAATTTTAAAAACTGGATAGTGTGAGGAAAGCCTGTCCTCAAGAACTGAGTTTGGAAACTTTATAACTTTTAAACTTCACTGAGCCGAGGGAAAAAAAAACAAACAAAAACAAACCTGATTAATTGAATTTATCAACTTGTAACTGATCATTGCAATCCATTCCTGTGACTGAATCTCCACGACTTTCTATCTTTATATTTGCAGGTTGTGGATAATTCAAACATACACTGCTTTCCCTTGTCTCACTTAGAATTGCTTTGGAGTGTTCATATGGAGTCTGAATCAAAAGTCTTAGAAAAGCAGCCCTCCTGTATTCTCTTTCTGTGCACTACAAGGTCTTATTTGATATTATTCTGCTCATGTATAGATAAACCCTTCAACATCAAGCATCCAAGTATTTAATCGATCAGACTCCCAGTCTTTTTGACTGAACAATGAAAAATTTTCATCACAGTTAAAAAGTAG
>VWYI01023335.1:0-11612 GCA_013399455.1 Anthoscopus minutus | reverse complement strand
TAAACTAAGATAATGATTCAGAGTCTTCATTGGAAACCAAACAGCTTTCAAAAGACACACGTAAGTCTTTGAATGAATCACTTGCAAGGAATCTTTGTGCCACCCCTACATTTACCCCATCAAATGTATTCTAACCACCATCGAATCCAACATGTAAAAATATACACACCATCTGCAGATACATAAGGAAGTGAAATCCAGCATGAATCTATGCATTTGAATCACTAAATACTTCCATTATATTTTATGATGCTAATAATAGACAGCATAGGGACTCGAAGCCCAAAACTAAATCATGACAGAGATAATACAGAGACATTCTTTATAATACTTGCACTGAAATAATTCCACCTGCCATATTCTTCCTTGCTGAAGCACTGGCTTCTGGTTTGGTATATTCAGGAGATATAGGGAATATAACAGCAAGGAAATACATTTCGTTAACTGGGCTTATTAGTTTTTATTGCACTGACTTGCAAATCATTGTCTTTCCATTAGCACCTTCTTTCCACTTGCCTTGTTTCATTTCTCTTAATGTTTTAAAAAATGGATCTTACTTTTTGGTAGTTAAATATGGCATTCATACATTTAACTTCACTATCAAGTGAAAAACAGGCAATAAGAATGACTGTTTCAAATGGCTGAAAATAAAAGGTGGAGAGAGAGAATGATAGTGTAGCAGTGCTAGGTTTACAAACACAAAATTAAAGATGCATCTCTTCTCAGACAGAATTAGTGCAACAGACTTGAAGTCAAGTGTAGAAAAGTAAGTGATGCCAAGTAAACAGCAGATGAGACCTGTCAGCAGAAATAAATATTTTTCTGTGAACAGAAACTGTACACGTAAGATACATTCAAAAATGTGAAAGGACTTTGCTTATGACCCTAGTTTATCAGAAAGTACATATTTTGTACTTAAAAATTCAAAGTATGACCTTCTTGAAACAGTGTCAGTCTACTGGCATTCCTTTTCCTGAGCTGCAGAAGTCAGATTCCAATGCATAAAGAGAGGAACCTGTGCAGGGAAAACTGAATTGCCATTTCAAGGGCACCTTGATTTCTCCTGTTTTCTACTACAGATATACAAACTTTAGCATTGAAAGGAATTAAATTATTTTCAATTCTTTCTGCAATGATTTCTCACAGAGTATGAAACCATTTTTCATACAGTCCATGTAAGCAATAGGAAACTAATTAAAAGGGATATTAATACTCTGCAAAGCATACAGAATTAATCCAAGTCATAAGGACAGAACATGTGAATTGGAATAAAGCAAACTGAGGGGAAAAAGCCATCCAAGAAATGCAATCACTATCATAACTTCAGACTCAGAAACAAAATTAGAGTAAATTTTCCTTGATATGCTCTGAAAATTATATCCAGTATGCTGATGAAGACCCAAACATTCCACCTTGATTCCTGTTATAATATACCAATAATTGTTTGCTGTTAATTATGAATTTATAATATCGGCTCTAGTAGAATTTAATTCTAGTGATAATACATAATTTCTGATCTCATAGCCCTGGATCTAAAAGGAAAATGCCTACTTATTTTTGAATAGCAAGTTAAGATCAAGCAATATAGATTATGTGCTTGAAGAGAATTATTAGTTCTATATGGACAAGTCATCCAAAAAAAATTTAGAGAGCATGAAACACTTCATAAATCCTATTGGAACATAGGTATTAACTGTTTTCACATGCATAGAGGTTCAGAAAATAGATCATTACTGAACAAATTTTCATTGCAGCATGCTTCAAAGCTCTGTAAATTACGGGGTGTTGGTAAAGCCTTACACTTTACAAAATGCATATAATGCTTCAAGATGCAACAACAGAAGTTCTGCACCTGGAAAACCAGTTACTAAATATTGAAGTTACCCCTTTAACCCTACTTTTTTTTTCTCCTCCACTGACTGGATCAAAAAGAGATGCTAAAAGATGAAAATAATTAATGTAAAAGATAACAAGACAAAGGAGACCCATAGTTAATAGAAGAAAATAACAATTTGAAATACAAACAACCCTTTCAGTATGTATGGAAAGGAAGTTAATTAAGGAAGAGGAGAAATTAGAAAGTGACATTTATCTAAACTGATTCAAATATAAATATTCCAGACATACAGATCAAGTTCAAAGTTCAACTCTTGGAACATCCTATAAAATTTTAGCTTAGATCCTGTCCTAACTATCCCTTTCCTGCAAAACAGTATCTATACCTTTTACTGCTGAACCTGTATTATAACTTGGAAAAGTCAAAGCATTCCTGCCATGGAGGAGATCTGCTAGGACATATTTTGTAGATAGTAATCCACAGTAATCCAAAATTAGCACTTTATAGAACCACTCTCTGTGTGAAGTTCACTGATGTACAGTGACTAATGGCCAGTTTAAAGTTAGTATTCCTTAGCATGGACTGATCATGGACTGATTCCTTCCTCTGGACCTCATAACTTTCTGTAATATGGATAAATTGTGTTTACAGCAAAGTGCTTCATTTCACCATGCAGCCACAGTGCTGGAAGACTCCACACATGCACTCTGTGCCTTTGAGCATGGTATGAAAATAAGGGGAGGCACTGAACAAAAGCCATGCTCAAATGCTTGCAGCATCCTGGGTTGTCTTAGGAGCATAGCTAGCAGGCTAGGGAGCTGATTATTCCCCTGTACTCTATACTGGTGGGAGAGTTCTTTGTCTAGTTCTTGGTTTCCCAGTAAAATAGAGACTTGGAAATACTTGACCAAGAATTGGTAGATATTGACCAATCATCTTCAAGACCCCTATAAAGGGTCTTGAAGATGATTAAGGGTCTGGAGTATCAATCATATAAGGAGAAACTGAGAGCTGTATCTCTATGTATGTATGTATGGAAAAAAGGTATCTTGAAGAGAACGCTTGGGAAGGTTGCCTCAATATGTGCAAAAGCTGAGGGGAAAGTGAAAAAAAGATAAAGACAATGGTATTCAATGAACAGAAAATATTCAAATGAACATAAATTCAAATACTAAGCATTTAATTTACTCACTTAAGTTCATTTGAATTCCATTCCTTCAAATAAATATTAATTTAAGAAAGCTTATGAAAGGAACAAAGGAAGGTGGCCAATGGTTGTCTAAACAGGTTGTGGAGTCTCCAAGTCTGGAACCAATGAAACCCTAACTGGCCCCAGGAAACCTCCTTCAACTGACCCTGCTTTGGGCAGGGATTTGGACAGGATGATCTACTCTGATTTGTAGGCAGAGGGAGTTTCACCTTGCCCTTTATAGGTACTAAAGACATACTGATGCTTACAGCATCAAATATATTTTCATTTTATCCTGGAAAGGCAAGGAGGACAGCAAAGAGGACCAAACTCAAATGTGCTTAAGGAACTCATCAGGGAAAGTGCATCACACCTTAGACCAACACCCAGAGCAGCACGTTAAAGCTGAACCCTTCTTGATTCCAGTTACCAATAGCATAGATAAGAAAATAAGGGGAGGAACAAGTATGAATTTCACTGAAGTCTCTAATTATGTCTGTAACTAATTGTAAAATATTATGGATTCAAACATAAGTTCCTTTAGCTACAATGTCCATTCATTGCACCTCATGAAAAAAACATTGACCAGATTTGTCATTTGAAGGGTGACAGAGCAGTAACACAATTTTTACAAGTCTGGAGAAGAAGCAGCATGGCTAAAGTATTTAAAAGGATGCCAAATCAAATGAGAGATCATGTTTAGATCAGGAAATACTTCTGCTGGTAGGTGATAAAGAAGAAAAACAGCATCACTCTTCCTCTTTAGAAGTCTGACATAACAGTATAATCTAGTCCCAGATATACTGGGCATGTGACTTTAAAAATTCAGAGCACAGCACAATAAAGGGTTCCTGGCTATGACTGTCAGGAACAAACAGAAGTGCATTGTAGGTCAGCACAAAGGTGCACAGACAGAAGACCATGAAAGAGGTAGTCCTGTTTAACTTGTTCTGTAATGGGTACAAAGTCTACACTTCCTCAGTCATACAAATTCCATACTATGACATCAACCTTGAGCTACATTAAGGAGGAAATACATTGCATTTAAAAAAAAAATCTAAGCAGAGTTTGGTTTTATTCTGAGTTCTTCTCTTTCTACTGTTATAGTTAAACTTTACAAAAATCCAAATACTTTTAGAGATAGTGCTGAAACTTTAATCCAATGTCCACTTCTGACTTTAAAAGAAAAACAGAAAACTCTCCTAAGAAACACCAAAAATCAAGAGCCAGAAGTAGAATATGTTTAAACTTTACTGTTTTAGCTAATATTCAGTGTCATATTGACATCTGAACAAACAAAATATTTAGTGCATATTTCAAAACAAAAATATTTTGTCTTGAAATAACAGGTATTTCAAACATTCCAATCTTTTTCCTACTGCATTTCAAATCAAGAAAAGAGCCTCTGGAGCTGGATATGTGCCCAGGCTGATTCTCTTGTCCTGTGTCAGAGTTTAATGTTTCAACGTAAATTCCCATTTAATAGCTTTGGAAGAGAAATATATATGTAGACATTTAAGAGTGGATGTGTTGGTTTGGGGGAGCGTGAGGAAAAGGCTTATCTAGACCTAATATCATGCTCTAAATGTACAAAAATATAGTTACTAACTAGTATCCTGAAGACAATAGCTAAAGTTTGTCAGCAATCAGAAAGAAACACATATTTTTCTTCTCATATAAAAGGGAAGATACAAAACTTAAGATCAGTTATAGAAGTGACAAATCAGGTATTTGTATTGACAAATAATGATAAGGATCAGAGTTGTGTCAACATCTTCAACAACTATGGAAATGCTATTGCAAAACCAAACAAAAAAAATCACAACAATATCTCCTCCTGGATGTCAGGAAAGTGGACAGAAATACCTCCAAACAATTAAAATATTATAAATACATCTGGAGTCTTTAGCACAATTATTAAGGTAACTACAAAAAAATAGCTGAAAAAGTAAATACATGCCTTAAAATAGTATACACAAGGACAAGATTTCATATGTTCAGTTTCTAATCTCTGTACATGACAGCTGGACCATTTCCAATGTGAAAGCTGTTTGCTAAGGAAAAAAAAAAAGAGGAAAAACAAAAATAAAACTCAACAACAACAAAGAAATTTACTAACCTAGAAATACTAAAAACAGAAGACCACCAGATGGTCTTTCAGTCTTGTCCTTAGAAGCCTAAGTTACCTCTTTGTCTGAGTAATTTCATTAACCTCCAAAACACAGAAGGAAAACTAATTCACCTCATCATTCTTCTCAGTGAGTGTTCTGGTCTGACACAGCCCACTGACTCTTACATTATTTTTCTAGTGATGCAAAAATGTGCACCTCCCCCCTCCCCCCGCAACTCAACAGCATTTTGTGCAAAATTCAGCCAGAATTGTTCATCAGCAGCTAATTCCCCTCTTCAACATCAGTCTGTGACCTCCTGTTTCAAATGCTGCTGGACAGCATCTCCAGCAGCTTATTGGCATGAATCTAATCACCTTTCCAACACTCTGTAATGGCTCGGGTTCCCCTCAGCCTCCACCCTTACTCTTAGTAACACTGAAGAAACCAATTTAATAGATAAATAACATTAAATCTAAAGTCACATTTGTTCTCCTTCTGGTCCACTGAACTATATGCATTTCAGCACAACTAAAAATATTTACTGACCACTGTCTCTTTAAATGACACATTCTTTTCATTACTCAGGGAAAAATATCAATGTGTAGAATACAAACAGAAATCAGGTAAATGCCCACTCTTTCTCATTGCATCTTCTCCTTTACATCTGAATTTTTATTTTTACAGCTGGCCACACTTCTTGCAAACATTTAAAATTACTTACAAAATTACTTTGATAACACTCATGCTATCCCATTATGTTTCAAATCATCCCACAGTAGTGGGGGGATTTTAGGGAATTTAGAGAATTTCTTTATGTGAAATGTTGACCTTTCTTTACTAATATGCTGTTGTAGTGTGACAACATTCGGCTTTTGGTAAGCAGAAACACAACATGAAAAGTTTAACATATGCAGGAACTGGAACTTCTTTAACATAAATAGCCTTGTTTTTCAAGAAATGAAACCACAAAATATATGCAAATATTTAAATTGACAGTATACTGTCTTCTCAGAATTTTATTAAATACTACAATATCTCTCGGTCCTACTACAGCCAATCACAGTGACAAATATTCAGGGGAAAATATCCTAGATATTTCAGATATATAAAATCCTCAGATATTTTTTCAAAATGCTTTTATAGCGTTTATACCTTGGAAGAGCATCAGCTCTTCAAATTCCTGGAATAATAAAAACATTTCAATTTTAAGCTCCCTACTCTTAGGGAATATATCAGAACACCAAAACTATGTGAGAGCTCTTACAGAAAGCTAAATATTTTATATTTTTATGGTCACATAACTCATGAAAGTGTCTCCACATATCATTAATGTGATCAGATAGCATGTAATGTCTTACTTGGGCCAAAAAAAAAAAAAAAGTGGAGCCACTTAACAGTAGATTTTGTCTGTTTGCTTTAAAGAATCTGGAAGTGGATCACTGGGTCTTATACTGACATTAACTAAAACTCAGCAATATTTAAAGTCTCTAAAGTAAGCATTTTTGTTTCTCAATAAAGCATAAACAAAAATGTATTACACTGTAATGGAAGAGAAAAACATGAAATACCTTTAGCTCAATAAATACATTCTTTTTAAATTACTATTAAAAAGTTGAGTAGAGAAATTCAAACTTCAAAATTCAACTTCGAAGTTAATACCAGCTTAGCTTTCAAAAGACTTCTTCCTCATTCAATAATGGGACACCAACCAAATTTCTAATGAAGTAACAGAGAAGAAAATCATCTGGCTCAAGGCCAGGTCAGTAATTTTCCCAATAATCTGTTTTAGATTTATGACTCCAGCTTGACTCTCTCCAATACACTAGTCTATAAACTATTGGGAGGAAAACAAGCCACAAACAAAAATCAACACTGAAAGCTCTGCATTAATCGCTCACTTAAGCATTTTATCTTTCAAAAAGCAAAGGCATCCAAGATGGAATAAATGTATATGAGTAAAGAACTCATTGCAAATGAATTCCAAGTGGATGAAAAATAGCCAGATAGACAGGAGCTGTGTGTGCCAGCAGCAGTGCTGCTGTAGACGTCCCTTTGGATTTCACACCATCAGTGGCCATTACCAATATTAATAAAAGCCATCTGGCCTTACATGGCTGTATGTCTTATGTCTATATCTCATTGTTGGTTTCAATGGAGTTCTTTGTTCAGACAGGTCATTTGGAAACTTTTAGAGACCAGGATAAAGAAAACAAATAGCAGGCAATTACTCATGGTAATAGTCCATCCAAAGGTCACACTATTACTTTGAGCAATGAGACCAATCTTCACTCCTTGAATTTAATTTCAGGGGAAAAAAACAAAACCTAATTTTATGGTCATAAATGGAAAAAAGAAAATCAACAAGAATGCAATTTTGTAACTCATGCCTTGACTAATAACCACAGAGTTCTAAGATGCCTTGCTTTCAAATATCGTCCCAAGACCACATTCAGCAATAATATCAAAACCTGACTGCCAAAAAATGAAACTGCATTAGTCTATAATTTGCTCTGGATCAAGCAGCCCTGCTGAACTGCAAGACACCTGTTCAGAGAAGGTTGTGAGAAAGTAAGGATATTTTCATTTTCCTCTACAGTTATGGGGAATTCAGACAAAACCATCACAGGACATCTACTGAATAGGTTATCTGGATGCAGTGGTTCACTTTGTTGAAATTTGAGCGCAGAGTCATGGGGTCTTGGGGGAAATTGGGAGACAAGAAGCTTGGCTGTACCACAGCAGCATCAAGCCTGAGATGAGGATGAGTCCTGAAATCACATGTCTATTCACAGATCTGTATTTTGCATATGGTACCACTGAAGAAATAAACTTGGCAAATCCCCACCAGATCACACTTGACCATAAGCAGGCTTTATTATTGCTATTAATTATTAAAGTAGCTGTAGTTGGTATGCTTAATGCCAAGCAGTACTGCCTCTGGTTGAACGATTCTCAAGACACACCAAAATCAGACCCCACAAGAGGTTTCCATGTCTGCACTCCAAAGGGGCTTAAACAGAAACTAGATACTGCTCAAAAGGAACAGCTCAAGCCATGTGCAGAAGACAGAAGTTCAGGCCTCTGTAAAATCATCAGGTCAAAGATGGGTTTTTGGAACAGGTTTAGCTGAGGCATCAGAGAAGGACATGAGCTCCTAACAGCCTTACAAGTACCTGAATGTCTTTAAGCTTTTAAATACCTCTGCAAATGTGAAACACAGAAAGCTAACTTTGTTCATGAAGCTTAAGCTCTTCCACCTTATCTGAAAAAGTAAATTCAGGCATTAAATGTTTAAAAAATATTTCTCTGTATTCAAATGTGACTAAATCGTCCATCAAAGAGTCATTCCATATTAGCCTCTCTATTCTGTATATACACAATATATATGCTTTATAGGAAAAATTGAAGAGGTGAGTCATTCAGCTATGAAAAATATTTCCACTTTTATACTTTTGTCTGCCATGCATATTGAACAAGTTAAACAGAAAAGTAAGATACCTAATTTGGAGTGAGATTAATTTCATTCTGACAGTCAAGAAATACAGTGGGGTTTTTAACCATCTAACATGCACTATGTTTTTCAATGCCAGATTTTATCTTTCAAAGTAATAATTAGCAGTAGTTTTAATATTTTCTCAGTTATAAAGAATTATCATTTAATGGATAAAATTTCCATAAATGTTAGGGAGTACATTGTGTTAGCCTATTATGTTCTGTACTATTTAGTTACTTTATTAAACAGTAACAGCATTCACTTTCTTACAATCAAAATTTTAAAAGGTTCTTTAAAGGGAGAGGGAAGAAGCAGGGAAGATAAATTATGCAGCTGAAAGGAGTGATTGTTTTTCTCTTTGTCTCTTTAGTGCAAATTCTTCCCTGGGTTTCCCAGACACCATCTGTTTCCAAAACAGCCTATCACCAAACCTAAGAGAGAAGATAGGAGTTTCTTACAGGACCTGAACCTGCCAGTTTTCCCAGTGCTCTGAGCTTTTTAAAGTAGGAAATACATGACAGTATGCAGCTGTTAATTAATTAAAGAAGGGCAATGGGTGTCACTTCAGATGGTGCAGTACACTCTTTTAGGGATTTTCACTAGAATGATACATGGATTATTACTTTATAATGTTGCTGCACATTTGTTTTAAGAAGTCCAAGGCACACTCAGGCATTCAATAGCAGGGTTTGATTCACTTAGTCCAGGTTTGGGGGGTTTTCAAAATCATTTTTTAAAGCCTACCTTTGAAGCTTGAGTATAAGGGTACACTTGCTCAGGCCCTCACTCCATTTCACATATCAGTGAAGTCTTGGAAAAACAGAATCTAGCAGAATTATTTGCACAGGGGGCTTACCCACCCATGCCACTAACCTTTCTGCAGGATTTTGAGAGGAGGTAGAAAAACCCAAGATGTATCCAGGTATATGACACTATGCCACCACAAAATTTATCCCTTCATCTCCAGAGAGGCTTGTATCAGTTCCAAAATTTACTGTTTACTGTTACTTCTAGAGGTTCATACTGGAAGAGCAAGGTACCAATTTTTCACCTGCTTACAATATGGAGTTTAATGATAGCACTGTGCTTACTTTAAAAAAAATAATTTCTTTTTTTGCTTTTCTTTCTCTTTATAGTCTGTGGGGACAAGAAATATTTATTTACTTAGGTCTAAGAAGTAGGAATAGTAAAATGAGTTATCAGAAAAAAAGTAAATTATTTTGGCAAATTATACATATATTTATATTAAAAAAAGATATATATAATAATGTAGATTGGACAGAAACCATCAAGCTTCATATATTCCTATCATCATATGCACCAATGCAGAACAATTTAGTAAAAACTACATGTGCTGTAATAAATATACTAACAATATCACTCTAAAATTGTTTCTATTATGTATTCTGATCACATCTCTAATAAATTACATCTTTTTCAAACAACAAATCCTTACCAAGTCAGAGATATGATGTCTCTCCTGCCGTTCCCCAGTTCTCCCCGTCCTTCTCCATCATTCAAAAGTTTTCTCTTTCTTCTGTAGCCCCAGTAATTTATTTCACACATAACAGCATTCTTTACTTCCCAGTGCCTTTCCAGGTAATTTTATATCTATCACTAGACTAAAAAGTGCTTCTGTTGTTCTCCTGGAAGTTCTATTAGATTAAATCCATTAGTGTGGTCACCTATACACACTTCACATTTTCAGCTCTTTCTGTTCATAACGTGATTCTATGAAGATGTTATCCTTCATATTGCCCACATAGAATTTAAACATCTGGATTATCTTATTTTTCCTTAGTTTAGCTTTTAAACCATCTTATTTTAAAAAACCATTTTATTACTGCTTTAATTTATCACAGTTTCTCCATTCCTGACCTCAACATATTTAATTACATTACAGACAACCATCTTCACTCCTGTTCAGTATTCTGAACAGCTGAGGTTTAAATGCACAAAATGGTCGTTGCCACACATTTCATTTCTGGCTTCAGTTGTGATCCTGTGCTTTGTTACTAAAAATAGAGCTGCTTCCAACTACCTGAGCTGGAAAGCTAATTACAGAGCTGGTAAACAGTTCTCCTCCCCATTGAGCAAATAGCAGAATAAGGAGCCTGCTAATGCACCAGGGCTCCCATGGTCCTGTGGGTCTCTGAAATCTATCAAGTGTCATTTATTTAATCATTTGTGGCTGTTTGCATCGTGGATAAATTACCATTTAAATAAATAACTGTTTGACTGTTGTATCAACAAATCAGGGAGCAAAAGAACAATCAGCTCATTTTAAGAAAAAGTATTCTAGCCTAATTCTCTGCTTGCACAAAGCAGAACAATTTCACTGAAGTAAATAGCATATTGTTGATTCTGACTAGGTAAGAGCCTAGTTACATTTTCTGCAGTAGAGATGTTATTAGAGGTCTGACTGTTTGCAGCAGCTTAAAGACTTTTTTGAAAGTTATTTCTGTCACACACAGGCAAGAACAAAAACCAGACACTGCAAGAAAACACTTTCTTCCCTTAAAAGTACTCTCAGCCCTGTCTGCAGTACAGCAGCATGTTGGCTGGAAAAAATTCCCTTCTGAGAGATCTTAAGGTAGAAGTGTCCATGGGGTTTAGATGCTCTTCTGCATTTGACAGTGAAACACTGGTTTTTCTGTTCCATTGGACTGATCCTTATGACGTAGCCTAATACAAGCTTTGTTGGCAACAAGGGTTCAGTCAATAAAACTCCACTCATCTTCAGCCATTACTGAGGGAATAAAATGTAGACAACACATAAGCAACTGCCAGAATAACTGTGATACAGCTGCAGGCCCAAAGAAAAACTGAGATTATGCTTAAGATGCAATATGTTTGTTCACTCAAAATCACTTCTGGGGCCAAGAAGGCATATAGCTTCTGGAATTACATTTTTATCTGAATAAAATAATTATATATTTTATATATAATTATTTATATTTTATATATATATATATTTATATA
>VWYI01023333.1:46990-60499 GCA_013399455.1 Anthoscopus minutus | reverse complement strand
CAGTGGTTCACAATTCACTCTTCACTAAGCCATACTAGTATTTGTTTTGGAGTATTTTGCTATACCAGTTATAGAAAATAACAGTTTAAAAGTCATGGACAGGGCAAAGTGACATAATGAAACACAGACATAGAAAAATCAGCAGAACTACCTGGGATACCAAAAATACAACAAAAAACCCTCTCTAAGAAGTCTATTGTTTATGTCAGCAGAAAGACTTGACATGAAAAAAGAGTGACAAATCACAAATATTTGTCTTTTTTTTTTTTAAATGAAAAGGTATATTTGCTTTAATCAAACATGAGAATCTAAAGGACCTACTTAAAATTCCTCTTTCTGGTTCCAGAAATGAAAAAAAGCACAACCATTCAAAGCAGAAACAAATCTTTTACTTTCCTCATCATTGCTCCAGCAAATGTCACTTTTTTTGAAGTATCAGAGGAAGATGCAAAGATTCCTCTAAAGCATACATGCAAAATAATCTGCTAGAAGGGAAGATATGCTTAGAAAAATACATGCCATTTTTGAATGAAGCTTCCCCTGAAAAATGGTAGAACTGAATCTTGTCTACTTTCTCGCATTATCTGTCAATACATTTTTATAATGTTTATATATATATATATACACACACACACGTATATATATAATATTAATCATGTTATGAAAAATATTAGTGCCATTATGGCATATCAGTTAAGAAAAATATGGGAGGTTTTTGTACTACAGTTTCCTTCACAAATGGGTGAGTTTATGTCTGCCAAAAGATTATCTGTTCTTTGGAGAACATATGTAATATGACAGTTGTAAATTCTATCGCATTTTTCTTCTTGAGTGTTCATGGATAGGATGCTGTGCTTTAAAGGAATTCTGTGAGACTAAAATTTGAGGTCAGTGGGTCTGGATGACTGTAACTGAGTAGATATTCTATGTTTAATTAAGTGGCTGATCCTGAGAAAAGAATCTGCTGTTTCTCCTAACCTGAAAATGTGACTTCCCAAAACTTTAAGAGACATTCCCCAAAGCTGAGATTAGCAGTTGAAGAACCCAACCTGTGACTCATGGGATCTCAGATTCACAAGTCTTAAACCTCCCTTGTTTTGCAGAGGAGTAGTGAAATTTGGCCAGCTCTGGGAATTTTCCCTGGTGGTTTCTATCTTGCCTTAATTGCTTTGCAGACTTTTACCCTGCCCATGTTCCCCTCCGGACTGCACAGGAATAACTGTGACATTCTGGGGCTATGGTGTTTCCTGCTGATAAAAACCAAAATCCTGAGGTGCTTTGGCGAGTGAGTGCCATGTAGTGGTCTTGACACAGACAAATTTCTACAGCAGCCTTGAGAAGGGCTCATGGTGACTGAAGGCAGAAATTCCCACCTTCATCTCTGTCCAGCTGCTCCTTCCCAACAGCTGGGCTCTTCAGCTAGTCCTTCTAAATTTGGCCGAGGTGTTTGTGCATCCCCAGTTTACCTCCTTTCCACACAGTTTGTTCTCCCACACATCCTCCTTCCTCACCTTCACTGCTATTTGTCACTTTCCCCATTGCAGCCCCTGCTGCAGAACAGATCTTTCAGAAATGGAGCTAAGAAAAAAATCCCCCGTGTCCTAGACTGAAGAACTACAGAGTGCTAAAGATTGCATCTCTGTAATTGTTTTGGTTTTCTGGTGGTTTTTCCTGCAGATTAGGATGAAAATTTGGATCTCCTGATTGTCTCCAGATGAAAGTAAAACATAAAATTCTGTTCCCAGAGGGACCTTCCTTTGTTATTTTTGTACATGTTTGGTTTTGCATTGAAATATTATAATAACTTCTGCTACTACTTTTTTGTGTGTGTAGGGTTTGCAAAACCTCTCATTGTTCTATCCCAGAAATAAGTCTGACGTGCATGAGCTGCTTCTCTTGATGCACTGGACTTGATTCTGATGGTCACATACAAAAGGATCAGAACTAATGGGCATTGTCCATTACAAAAATATCATTTTGATTCATGGTTTGTATTTTGCCTCGTCAGTGGTGTGGTATCACAAAACAAGGCTTAGATATTTTTCAGTGAATTCCAAGCTAACAGTTTGGGATATGAAGAATGTGTGCTTGCACAGGCATCCAAAGATATGCCATAAAGCCATGAACACAGAACCCATTTCTGCCACAAGCACCACAAAAACCGGGAGTGAGTTGCTTCAGATAACTCCAAAAACCACCTAGATCCTTGCCAAGTCTGTTTGCCTTTATAGTTTAATTCTAGAGTCAATAAACACAAAGAAAAGGCCATCAAATGAACAGTATGCATATAATTTACAATTAGAGCATGCAACTGGTATATTATAAAAATATGGATACTGTTATGTCTCTGGGCTGGATGGAAAGAACCACAAGTTTTGACAACTTGCACCTGCAATATAAATTTGCTGGCCTTTTAGAAAAGTAAAATACTGCATTACATGTACACAACGTACATATTCCTTAGCTATGGTCCTCTTTTGAAACCGAGATCCTTAACAATGTTGCCAAAAGAAACAGCTTTTTTGTTTTCAGACAGCCAACATCTTATAAAACCAGGCAGATGAATGATGCTATGTGTAAGGGATGAATAAAAATATCAAAGACTGAAGTTCCAAGCAGGCTTTGCAAGCCAAGAAAACTGTATTAAAATTCATTCCATAGAAAATAAAAGCAAATAACATTGGGACCAACCTGGGCATTTAGTTCTGCTCCAGAAGCTAAAGGCTTGTGAATATTCCTGAGGCAGATTGATCCCTCTTTTTCAGTGAAACTTCCTAAGGTTTTAGACACATTACTACTTTGGTTTTATTCATGGATAATAAAGGTGTGAGCCTATGGTTTATGAAAGTTTCTTGGGAAGTGGGTATCCTTATTGCTCTTTGATGTTGATAGTACTCAGAGTCATGCTTTTGTATTCTGGCTTTTGAATTTGGGATGAACATTTTGCCATCAATGTCAGAAGACTGGATTTCATTCGGACTAAAACCAGAAGAAAGACTTTGATAAGTCAGACTGACAGCCTTCATAATTAAAAGTATATAATTGCATTAAACCCCCCCAACTTATTCTTGAGTTAGCACCTAATTATGAGACAGCATGTATGTAATTCCTCAGTGATCTCCAAAGTTATAAATCAGTGTACAATTTAAATTAAAAAAAAATCCCTAATTGATGTTAATGAAGGAGTTGAACCCAACATTAATCAACAAAGACACACACTGCTTTTAAACTTTCTTATGCCAGTAAAATATGCAGATGAAAATTTCCTCTTCAAAAGAATTTCCAGTTCAATCTGCTTTCAGTTATTTATATGTAAGACATGAATATTGGTACAATAACTAAAGACTTCAGAAAGAGTTAGATCTACTTATCAGATGTTATACAAATGCACAGAAAAATCCATTCTTTTCCTAAGCTATGCCAGATTTTAACCAGAAACTAGCAACTGATCATCAAAGATGCTAACAAGAATGGCACTATACAGACAAACATCCCCTGTGGGTTAGTTATGGGTGAGAGTCACCTCACCTGACTTGACATATCTGCAGATTAAAGTTCAGACAATGAACCAGTCACCACGCTCTGCCTTTGGGGGCTTCTCCAAAGGAGAAGTCAGATGATTTCTAGAGCAGGATCACATATTCTTTGGAGGTGCCTGTTTCCCTTCTTGGACTAATTGGGAGTCTCAGGTGACTGGATCATAATTAATGTCTTACTTTTGGCTTGTACTTGCATGGTTGATCTTTCTGCATGACCAAGGCATATCCCAAAGAGAGGAATAGAAGAGGTCACAAGCTGAAAAATAGGAAGTGAGGAAACAAAAGTGTACTTTCACCAGTGTTTTCTGAAATGCCTTATTAAATGAGAATACTTCTCCTTTATCTTACCTTTGGTCTTCTCTAGAAGAGAGCTGCTGTAATACAGATATTCTGGCAGCAATCCTCACTGTTACAAGATGCATATTGGAAGAATGTAGGAAGCTGGATCAGCCCATGTCCCTTGGTCACATAAGTTACAGCTCAGTTATATATTTGAGCTTTTTATGGCCTTGCAGATGCTTCTATTGTGACTAGTCACTTATTTGTCTCCCTCCGTCTATTTTAGTTGTTTTAATATTATTTTCTATTGAAATACATTTTTAATCATGTTTGTTTTTTGTTTTATTTCTCAACCAAGAGCTTCACAAACAGAACAGTATGATTCTTTGATCCCTTATGGTGTCCAAATACAGAATAGATATAAGTACTCCCATGTAATTACTCCCAGGTAAATGCTAAAGTTATCAGGTATTTTTAGCCAGGTCAGACATAACCCAGAAATCCCCTAGCATACATCTGGATCTGCTCTGCTTTTCAGTTTTGCCAACAATACATTTATGTCTGGTAAATAGTCTATTGGGTCCCATGTATTCAGAGACCTTCACCTGCCAAAATGATTTGCTGTTGTACCTTTGCCTTCCAAAAATCAGGATGATGAAACAAAATGCTACAATGGGATTGCTCTAACACTACCTAAAAATCAGTTATCTTGATAATGATCATGGTTGTTAGCTATGGGAACGATTTCTCCAGAGATTTATCTTCTTTCTAGTTATTTGGCTATTTCTCTTCCTCCCCGTTACTTAGCTCAAAACTGACACTTTTTCTTTTGTGTCTGTTCTAGCTCAGCCTTAGGTTGAAAGTTGAACTCAGGGATCTTCCAACAAAATTCCTCAGTCAAGTCAGAGATAAGTGATCAAATCACAGTTTTGGCCTTTAAATACTTCTCTACATAAATGAAGTTTTCTCATCTAAGTGACATTAATGTGTAGCTGCCAAGTAGTTGAGACTGAAATAATTAATAAATAATAATATATAATGGAAAATATGTCTAGTGATGTCAATGAAAGAAAATACATAATTTATTAGCTTAATCTCCTTTTTTTTTCTGCTCCCAATATAATTATTTAACTAGGAAAAAATTAAGCTGATAATATTTTTCTGTGCTGAACAAAACTGTTGGAAAGTACCCAATTTGTAGAAATTGCAGTCTTCCTTTTTAATATGAAGCTCTGGTTTATTTAAATTTGTCAGTAACCTGAAAGCACCTGGAGCTTTGCTTTGACTTGGTGGATGCAGCATCTTTTCACATTTAAGTATCCTTATGTAAATGTCTGTTTTCAAAAGCATTTTGTGGGTGCAGCAACTGCAGTGCCCTTCTTTTCTACGGCCTCAGGTTCTGCTCTCATTGCAATCAATGTCTGAAGTCTTCATTTACTGAAAGAAGAATATTTGAAAGAGGTCAAAATCTAGCAAACCAAACCAATTTATTTTCCACACTGCAGTTCATGTCTGCAGTTTGCTAAAACAGAAGCCATCTCTCCAAACCAAAGTATCAAATGCTGGCTCTTGAATGCACTGGGATCCTTCTCATTTTGGGTCAAGTTACAGCCTTCTCAGCTGATAGAGCCACTGAGCATATCAGTATTTCATGTAGATGCACATGGTTTCAATGATGCTAAACTTTTTAGATTTGTTGTTGTTGTTGTTGTTATTTTTTTTTTAAGCCCTGAAGACTGAATGGCAGCCAGGCATAACCACATCTAGGAATGTTGCTG
Organism: Anthoscopus minutus; assembly: GCA_013399455.1. Classification (NCBI taxonomy): domain Eukaryota; kingdom Metazoa; phylum Chordata; class Aves; order Passeriformes; family Paridae; genus Anthoscopus; species Anthoscopus minutus. Next base: position 54,903 of record VWYI01023333.1, on the reverse strand, counting down.
ATGTAAACTGAATAAAATTTAGTAAAAAGCTGAAAAAATGATTTTTACTGAAAGCAGAAATATACAAAATCAATTAACAGTCTGTTAGTTTAGTTTGAATAAAATAATTTTCCATCAGTCTCTGATGGTAATTTTGTTCAACAAGGAACACCAACATGTGGCAGCTCTGTTTCCAGGCTGAGATGAATAGCACCTTTCATAACAGAGTCCTCAATAACCTCTGGACTTGATCCTGAAAACACTTTGTATGTAATTATGTTGGCTTTAGCTGTACTACTTCAGGGTGGGTTTCACTCATTTAATATTAGACATTTAGAAGCAGACGTGGAAGCTCCCTCTGCAGTCAAGGGAGAGATATGGAAAACACTAAGGAACAAGTTGTGTTCCTTGTCTGAAATATTTTTAATTATTTTTTTTAAATGATGGGGTACCTCATCACAGAAGGAGATTGGCACTGACCTATGATGACTGCATAAGGAGCAATTCAAAACCTCAGTTTTATGCAATTAGCTTATTTGAAAATTTGAGTACTTTTTTCTTTTTCTTTTTGAACAAAGTCTGGGGTCGTCACAGCAGTCAGCTCAGCTACTTGTGCAGAGACCCAATCAGTGCAACACTCATCACTTTATTTAGTGCAAAGCATGTATTGGTAATGATGTCTCCTGTGGCAGGAAAGTGGTACTCTACAGGCCATGGATGCTGCAGGACAATCAGATCTGGATGCAGCTGTGATGCAAATGTGAGTAGTGTGCAAGAAGAAAACAGTTCATCAAATGGACCAGAACCACAGCTGATGGAGTGATGGGCTCATCTGCTATAAATCTACATCTGGCCATGTGGGAAGAATGAGTGTGCTCCCATAAAAAGCTCTACTGAATTGTAAATAAATTAAAAATAAAAGAGAAAAAAAAAGTACTGATGTTTTCCCAACAGCTCCCCACAAAATACTTTTCTAATTCAAAATGCAGCTTGCTGTGGATGGTTGAGATACTCAAAATACGATGATGCAGGGATTTTGCTAAGCTTTCAGGATTTGGCTTCCATTCATTGGTATTCAGATGCCTCACTAAACCTCTTTTGGCTAGGCTGGGTTTCTTGTACAGAGAAACTCAAACTTAAACTTTTGAAGTTCTCTTCTAGAGCTCTCAAAATCCACAACTTCTATAAATATATGCCTACCTACATTAGAAGGGGTAATCAAGTTAAGACTCCTTTCCTTCAAACCTGTTGCAGATATTGCATGAAAGGATTTAACAGAGCACCGACACAGAACAGAGGGAGCATGTAAACAAACCTGCTATACCAACCTACTGCTTTCATCCTTCTGACAGTGCTGAAAATTCCCATCTTCCAGACAAATTTCATATTGACTTGGCCACTAATATACTGTCTTAAGCTACTGACAACAATCTGTTCTCACTGAGGAGGCTATAACAAATTTAATGTTTAAGAGTTTAAGGGAGGTGATCTTATAATACAATCAAAATAGTTATTTATTGAGGACAGTGAACATGAGCCCACATAATGTATGCTGTAAATCACTAAGGCATGTGGTTCCATTTAACACTATTTTGCTTGAAAAGTGATCACTTAGAGGTAAGGTTTGCCCTAAGTTGGGTAGGAAACAAAAATATGCAAGAATAAGAAATAAATAGGGTGTGTTTTGGACAAAGCTATCTTTTAGAGCCATTTAGAGGAAAGAACAGTTCTATCTATAGAACCATTGCTTGGATGTTTGTCTTCTGTTAACCACAAGTACATATTTTCACTGGAAAAATGTGACTTTCAGGCATTCACAAAGATTTGTTCATGCTAAGGATAAACAGAACTAGATATCCTGTGTCCTGAGATAAGAAAATACATGGTACCATTTCATGTAACACCACTCATGTTTTATTAAAATGAGGGTTTTTTATTCTTATTTCTACAGCTACCGCTGAGGGGAAGTGGAGTTCTCAGGACACAGCTCAGAGCTGATTTTATTCTTACCCTTCCATGCTTAGTGCTGAAGCCCATAAATCAGTCATTGCCATTTAGGGAGACCAGGATAATGCCTTAAAGCAATTAGTCCAATGGCTGATTTAATTGGAAGTAGAAATATGGAAGTTTAATTTATATAAAGCAGAAAAATGAGTTTCAGTTAAATCTTCATGGAAAATAATTTCTAGTCTGACTCATAAAATACATAGAACTCTCAGAAGCTGATTTTTTTTCCTATCCTGGACATAAGTGGAAATGCAGCAAACTTTTTTCTTAACATACTATTTATTTTGAAGACACTGAATTAATATCCCAGATGAGCTCTGTAGACAAAATTTTTATTCTTCTCACCATATTTGGGCCAGATACCACATGCACATGTCCAGGTCCTGGCCAGGACAGGGTTAATTTCTGCAGCAGTCAGAAGGGACATGGCCAGGACCCTGGGATTACTGATACCATCACACAGCCATGTTCAGGGATAGGGTGGGGTGTTTTCCCATTTTTTTTTCTCCACAGACATAAAATCAGCATGCATTACTGTGCAGGTGTTGCATTTTGATTCCCAACGCTGGAATAAAGCAGATTCTCCTCTTCCCAGAGTGGTGGGACAGGGAAAGAGCAGAGTCCTTTGTCTTTCTTTGGAGACCCCCAGGGGTCAGCCTAGCTGCATCAGAGCAATGAACAAACTCTGGCTATTCCTGTGCAGAAGGAGTGCAGAAAAAGAGCTTTTATGTCCTGATGGACTGCAAGGTGGAAATTCAATAACATACTAGTCCTATTCTTCCTCTACTCATCCTCTTTAAAAAACACTTGCCTCCTACAAACTCTCTGATATATGTAGGTGCCATTATTGGAAGTGGAAATATGACTTATGTCTTCAGAGAATATTTATCCAGACTCTTGGACAGTGTTCGATTTTAATTTGACTTTATTGCAAGTGTGGAACTCAACCTGTCAATGTGCTTGCGCAGTAACTGTAGGAATTTAGTGACCCAAGCCTCTCCAGGGAAGCAAATTTAGTGGCTGAGTCACAAACACGGGCATTTGAGGCTGAATGGATGAGGTGATTTCTGTGCCCAGCTGATTGCTCCCTCTCCATCCCTACCCAGGCTTCCCCACTTCTGGATCCTTCTCTGCTCATCTAGCTTTCCACTAGATGAAGGTAAATCAGTTGTGCTCTTTAGTGGCTTTATTTATCATGTTTAACATTTTCTTGTTTTGCTGGAAGCAAATGCAGGAATGGATGGCTGGGAATAAGCAGTGTAAATGGACACTTTATTTCTTGGGCTTGCAAGGAGTGGGAGGTTCCTTTGAAAATTTTTAGATTTGGACATGAATTACGAGTCCTCCTCATGAAGAACCTCAGAGTCACCAAATGCATAGTAGTTCATCTTGATGTGATTCACTAGGCACAACTTAGCCCAATATCTGGAAAACAATCCCTCTCCTTAAGAGATTAAGCAAGACCATTGCATTGCATCATGCTGCAGGCATTTCTGTCACTGCTTACAGAAGGAATAATAGTGCTCAGCATAAAGATAAACACTTAGAGTGTGGCAGCAGGCTGCTGTCTCGTGTTTCTCCTGCAGTCTTTACTAAAGGACTGTCTATTTTACCATGACAATTAATTTCACATGAAAATAGTTTTGCTTGAAATATGCCTGTTTGGCATTAAGTGTCTGGACATTGTTCAGAGTAATGATCAAGCACAAAATAAGCAAATGGCAAGTAACAAAAATAGCTGACCTCTCTTTCTCATTTTAGTTATTTATGAAAGATCTGCTTGGTCATTTAATTCATGTTTGTATTATTGCCCGATGATAAAATAAAAATGCAGGTATCTGATGTTCAACGTCTGCTCTTTCATGAGCCACTCAACTTTACAGGAAATTTGAACAGTTGCTCTGGGCACTGGGTGTGGAATTCGGCCTTAAGGAAGCCCCAAATTAGCTACAAAAGAAAAAAGAAAAGAGAGAAAACCCCCTCACGTTTGAAATTCGTGTTTAAAAGGACCCGTTGAATGCTTCTTCCATCCAATAGTCAGTGTCCTTTCTGCACGAAAAATCATGGCATCATCCTCACCATCATTATAATCATCAAATCTTCAAAACATGGGGAAGGAATCTTTCTCTTCTTATGGAAACTTTAGACCATTTTTGTAAATTTGGCAGAAATTCCTATTTCGGGGGCATTTCCAACACGCTGTTAAGAGCAAATGCAGTCCTGACCAAAAAGGTCACTCAAAGATGTGGCATGAACACAGATGCTGAGAAAGGTAAAATTCCTTCTTAGTCTCCCAGTAAAGCTGTACTTATCTGAACAGTGGTTTAAAATACAATGCCAAGGAATGCATCGAGTGATCATTCACAATGATACTGTGCAGATGGGAATGCCTGCTCAGCCTGTGTCCATGGCATGACCTCGGGTAACCTCGCCTGAGAGCCTTCCTAGCGAGGCACACAAAAGCGCGTTCGTTCGCTGCTGTCCGCACAGAAACGTTTCTTTATCAGCTTTCCTTTAGCCGACAGCCACAAGAGGGCGGATTTTTTCCTGCTTTCCTCCACTTCATGAAGAGCTGCTATTTCACAAATTCGGTTTCATAACTCTTGAAAGATAAATCTTTTGCTATTTGTTCCACACCCTCCCCAAGCTGATAAAATACAACTCTCTCCAAAACATTTATTACCTCCCCCCCCATTTCAGAGTCTGTAGACTTGTTCCACAAATGAGAAAAGGAGACATTCATGCTGATTTCTTTCTCACAGGAGTCTGAAACATCTCCAGAACATGAAACATACAGAACTTTGCAGAATATTTTCTTTTTATCGGGATTCATGTTCTCAGAGTACCTGAAACCCCTATTCCATAGTTCTAATAAACGCTTGAAAAAAATGTAAAAAACTCAAAAGGATTTTTTTCTGGCAACCTGCTCCTCATTTTCAATTTGTTGAGCTTCTTCAGTTGCAGAAGGGGCTTATCAGCAGAGTGTCTATGATCTTCAGTGAATGGGAACAAGGTAAAGGGCAAGAATTATTCTGCAGAAATTCAAAACACAAATGGGCTTAAATCTGCATCATACTCATCGCAATTATATTTGTATTAAGCAGTGCCACCTGGGGATTAAAGCAATGGAAAGTTTTACCAGCAGTAATGATATGGATGTGGAAATTAAGTAGAAATTCTCCTTTTTTTTTTTTGAAGGCCTCAAACAGCAGAAGTCAACAGTCAACCTTCTCCAAATTCCTCCCTTTGTCTTTTGGGAATATAAAACACATGGAGAAAAATACAGTTTGTATTTGTGAGCATGTAGAATTTATAAAAACAATGTCAGTTTGGTGCTGTAGTAACAAACTGTTTTTAAAATGTAGGTAAAAAAAAATGTGTAAAGTTGACTTTTGGTGAACCTAGAAAACTCTTCTTATTTAGCTCCTGTCCTTTATACCCAGACCACCCATCTGACTTCTGTGTGAATAGCAGGTGAGGATGAAGTTCTACTGAGGTAAGTTACATGGTGGAAACTCCAATATATTTCCCTGTACTTGTTTGGTTCTGCTGTTATTTCACGGGAGCAACAGTCGGGGTTTGTTCCACAACTGAGCTGCCAGCTGAAGACTTTCAATCTGAGCCCTTCACTGAGGGAAACACAGCTCTTGAAAGAACCCCAGTGTGTCTCGTCTGGAAGTGTCTGATACTGTCTGTGCCATGTGTGCAATGGCTCTCAGCCTGTGGGCAGAAGGCTCTTCCTCGGGCAGCCACAGAAGGAAATATGTTGGAGAGAATGGTTTGGTGTGGGAGTGGGCTGGTCCAGGAGAGAAATTCTCGCTTAGGAAGTGGTCTGCAGCATGCCAAAACCAGAGAACCACCAATGCAGCACATTCCGGGGGCAAAACAAATAAATGCAAATGCAGATGTGTCCCTGGCAGCTACAGTTCTGCACACGGGCAGAGTCTTAAATGCACCCGCCCGGAGCTCCGGGACACTTATCAGTGAGGGTGGCGAGCTGGCTTTCTTTACTCGGTCAGTCTACAAGCCAGTGTCCCGCAGTTCCGTCCCAGAGCGACCGTGCCAGGGGAACACCGTGAGCGGACCCCGAGGCTGCTTCAGCCATGTGGGAGAGGAGCAGCAGCCGCGCACGGCGATCCCAGAGACAGGTCGGGATGCTCCTGTGCGAGCTCGCAGGTGTGTGAACCGGCAGTGCCGGAGCGGGCTGTGGTCCAGGAAAGGGACCCGGGCTCAGACTTCCCGGGTGGACACACGCTCGGTGTCGGCCTGCGCACCCCGACACTCGCCGGAGCCGCGGTCGGGCGGGCCGGCTGCGGGAGCAGCGGCGGAGCAGGGGGTGTGTGCTGCCCGCCTGACAGACACCCGGACACACAGGCGCACTCTCCGGCNCGGCCCGGCCCCGCCGCGCTCCGGCCGCTCCCCGGCCCCGGCAGGTACCGGCCGGCCCCGCGGCTCCGCGGCCGCTGGGGCACTTTCCGCCGCCGCGGAGAAGGGGTGGAGGGCGGTGTGGGAAGGTGCGAGGGGTCCCTGCTGCCTGTCCCGGAGCCTCCGCTGGCCCCTGCCCCGTGCGCCGCCGGGGCTGCCCCGGCAGGAGCGGAGCGGTGCCGGCACCTGGCGGCCCCCGGGCCACCTGCCTCTCTGTCAGCGGGGAGATGGGGCTGGCTTAGGAAAGGACTAGGCTATGCCAGGGGTGGGCTTGGGGTGAAGGGAGAGAAGGAGATAAGTTTTGGGGACCGGGGCGTGGAGGCTGTGATACGGGAGAGGAGTTCGTGCGCCCAGCCCGCACCCCTGCTCCTGCTGCGGGCTCTGGGAAGGAAGCAGGGCACGATCAGCCCATGCTCCTCGGCAGAACTGTTGCTTGCTGGAGCGGTGGCAGAATTCCTTCCTTTCTGCACAGTCCTCCAGCATCGCCGTGAGCGCGACTGCTGAGCGCGTCCATCCCTCGGAGCGCAGAGCACCTGGCTGCCCGGGGTGCTCGCTGAAAGGAGATCATTCGCCTGGGCACAGGGACCACTTCCACTTCACTTTGTGAAGGAAAAGCTTTCCTGGGTGGGAAAGCTCCTTGTTTTGCAGCGAATATTGCAAGATGAAAGTTGATGCTTGTAGAAGGGAAACATTCCTAAGCGTGTTAGGTAATCGATGACTGTGTTGCAGAAGCACAAAGCAGCCACCTATGTTTCCTCATAAAGTGCTTCACTTGGATTTGAATTGGGGCAACTTGTCCAAGAATAATAGAGATAAATGGGACCAGAAGCTGAGAAAGCAGCAGTTCACACTCTGTTTGTGTCTTTGACAGAGGCCAGGAAGATGCAGGCAAGAACTTGAAGAATTGTAGCCTGTCACTTTCTCTCTTTTACTTGCAAATCTACGGGGGACAAGTAAAGAGATTTGATTTCCTTATTTACCATTTGGAGGTGTTTAATGCTAATGGCACACCACCTCTATACTGTTTTTCAGGTCCTCATTAGTATAACTGGTGTGATTTTTCATCTTTGCCTTTTAATTAGTTTATTTAGGTTATTATGGGCTTGGTGCAGAAAATCATATCATCTCCTGCAAAGTGTAAAGGCCAAAGTATTCTGTGAAAGTTGGATGTCTAAATAGTTTTCTAAAGAGGGACTGACGTATTNAGCCGCGGTCGGGCGGGCCGGCTGCGGGAGCAGCGGCGGAGCAGGGGGTGTGTGCTGCCCGCCTGACAGACACCCGGACACACAGGCGCACTCTCCGGCGGCAGCCCATTTGCTGGAGGGGTGTGCATGTGCGTGCGAGGGAGTGGAAAGGGGTGGCGGGATGGAGGGAGGGCGGCCGAGGGAAAGTCTGACACTCGGCGCAGAAGGAGCGAGACCCTCCGCCGCCGCCGCCGCCGGGGAGGAGCCGCCGCGCTCGCAACGCCTCCGACACCCGGGGCCCGGCCCGGCCCCGCCGCG
>VWYI01023333.1:0-46294 GCA_013399455.1 Anthoscopus minutus | reverse complement strand
GCAAGAACTTGAAGAATTGTAGCCTGTCACTTTCTCTCTTTTACTTGCAAATCTACGGGGGACAAGTAAAGAGATTTGATTTCCTTATTTACCATTTGGAGGTGTTTAATGCTAATGGCACACCACCTCTATACTGTTTTTCAGGTCCTCATTAGTATAACTGGTGTGATTTTTCATCTTTGCCTTTTAATTAGTTTATTTAGGTTATTATGGGCTTGGTGCAGAAAATCATATCATCTCCTGCAAAGTGTAAAGGCCAAAGTATTCTGTGAAAGTTGGATGTCTAAATAGTTTTCTAAAGAGGGACTGACGTATTTTAATCCATAATTGTAAACCTACTGTCAAACAGAGATATCCAAATTCAGCAGGTGCCACACCTCTTTTTCTTAAAATTTCCAAGACAAGTCCTGCTCTGAGATGTCTCATAAATTGAAACATTTTCGCCTTGATAGGCTGAGCAGCTTGGCTTCACTTTTAGTTGAACTTTATTTTGGCTTAGACATCCAGACTAGCCTGAGGTCCAGGAACTAAATTTGCTTTCCCTCTTCTTACGACTGGATCGATTCAGCAGGGATTCTCAGGGTGTGGGCAGCAGAACAAGCTCCCAGAAGGTGCAGTGCTGAAGCACTAGGGTTGTGCTCTAGACCAGGCAGAAGTGTTGTGAATCCAAGTCTCCTGCAGTCAGTGTGTGGGCTCTGCCCATTGAGTGCTTTAACCAGAAATGGAAATAGCAGCTTCACCAGTCTGCTGTGTCTGAAAATACAAGAATTACTTCTATTACAAAAGCTGGTAGGTGTTTTCAGGACAATAATCCCAAGAAAGGAAAACTGCTTTTCAGTTGTACTGAGTAAGGTGACTAATATGGGAAAGATACAATTTCGAGTCGTATTCCTGCTCTCAGCTTTGTCTTGGTGAGTAGCTATGGACAGATCCTCAGAAGACTGATACCTCTTTTTGACCACATTCCCAAGTACTGGCCTCTGCCTGCTTCTTTTCCAGCTGCAGGTTTCACTATCACTCAACCTTCCAAAACACTGTAATTGTTTTGATCTTCCTCTGCTTCCCAATGTTTTTTTTTCATTTTCTGAGAGGTGATGTTTTCACGCAGATACCACTGTGTTCATATGCAAATTGTGCTGCAGCCTGGACATTCTACTGGGATTTTGCAATTGAATTAAATGAAACAAGGCCCTGGGGGTGTGTGTGGGGGGGAAGTTTTAATTAAGCTAGAGTGTTAAATGGAAATAGATGTTGTTCTTTGGGAAATAGCCCTTTAAAATGTTTGAGGATGCTCCATTTTTATTGCTCAGAGATTAAGTAATGATAATTAAGCAGCTAACCATGTAAACAGCAAGGTATTTTTTTAAAAGCAAAGGCAAAGGATGAAACACTCCCAGTGCACCTGTCCTTACTTGGATCCTAGCAGAAGGGATATAGGAGGTCAGCCTCTCTTCCATGTCACAAAATAAGCAGAGGAGCGAATGTCCCTGCACAGTCAGGATCTTTACAGTTTACCTGGCAGAAAGCCATAGTCATTGGCCTCAGCCTGTGAGCCTGCTGTTAGCTCAGGGTGGCCAAAATAATGATGTCTTTCTAAATTCTCTTTTAATCCCTGTGTTGCTTTTCCTCTCATTCTTTTTGCTGTTAAAAATCCAGCAGCTGTAATCTCAGATGCTGCTTCATTGTGTGCCACGACAATGTAGACATGCTGGTCACCTGTGGATCCACAGAGGCTGATTCATCAGCTGGGAATCAGCTGAATTCCCGGCACATGCCAGGATTTCTCTGGCTAAAACCCCTGGTGCTGGAATTGGCCACTGATCCACCTCTGTACTCTTTGAGGTTTCCTCCATGAGGGAATCCTTTGGGGCTGGTTAAGCGGGATTTCCCACCGCGCTCTCTTGGCAAGGCAGCCTGCGGGATTGCCGGAGCTGAATTTGGCCCTTTGTGTTTTTAACCCCTGGAAAGAGCCAAAGGTGTGTGCTAAATGTCATAAAATCAGATAGACGCAGGGAGCATGCCATGTGTTTGTTTTTCTTGCTTTCTGGATTTTTTCCAGCTGCAAACAGGCAACAGAGAAGCTCACAGTAAAGCCATGTGCATGAGACGTGAAGCCTAGTGGCTGCATTTATGTGTGAAGGAAATTTTGCTTCATGGGTGTGCTATTTTTAGTTTTTTTATAGTGCTGCGCCTCTGTCACACTTCTCAAAACAGTTTCCCCCTGCCCCAACATTTCTGTCTGGTTTTATATATTTTATAAACTTAGCAATGGCAGTGAGTCATTATTTAAATAATCCCTGTATAAATCTTTAGCTTTTTTATCTTCTTCTTTCTATCCTTGTGTATTCAGAAAGGCTCCTCTCTGATATTGTTGGTTTTCTTCCACGTTCTAGAGACATGCTGCGAGAACATGCACATGTTGTCTGACAGTGAGTGATAGAAAAAAAAGAAAAAAAGCAAAAAGAAAAAAAAGCACAGCCCTTCCATTCTGCTCTCCCCAGCTTAGATGGATCCAACGTCACATGGAGGGGATCCAGGATGAGTCAGGAAGCAGCACTGTGATCCAAAATTCCACTTTGCATTACAGCTGAGAGGCAGCATTTAGCATCATGTGGATTTATTTTTTTTTTCACGGGAACTGCAAAATAATTTATGGAAGTCACATAGCCTAGTGGGCAGAAGAGATAACAGCCAAGAAGAACCTGGATTCCCATCTGGGTTGAATCATTGACTCAATTGACTATCAGTGTGATGGGTGTGGTAGTTTAAGCCTGGGACATTACACTGGCCTTAACTAAGTCATTGCACTTCCCCACATCGTAACTGGAAAATGTGATTAATGTTCAGAGCTCTGTTGGTACCTGAGAGTTTCCCTAATAGTTTCCCTGGTCAGACTCAGCACAGGACACTAGACACATTTATTCCCAAACTTAATTTCCAGGACAAACCCTAAATGGCTCAGAACATATAAGGCTAAAGACAAATTCATTCTTTAGAGCTTATATGTGCATGGAGGCCTGTAACTCGTGGGGACCTTCTGGACTGCATGAATTTCACACTGTGTGTATTACTCAGCTTTCAGTAACACTTCACCTTTTTTTATGCATCGTTGCATATTTTCCTTCCTGTGCTGCTATAAACAGAAGAGTTGTGTGAGCTTTTTCTTATAATGTGGTCAGTTTAAAAGCAAAATAAATAACCATAATTAAACTGTTTCCAATTTAGTTGGTCAGAGAAGCAGGAGACTTGCAGGAAGCAGATGTCATGCAGCAGAAGAGAGGCTAAAACCTCTGTAACATCTAAACATACTCCAGTGACGTCCTGGGTTGTTGTTGCTTTCTTATTTTTTTTCTCCAAGGGAGTGGGCAGAAGTTACCAATTTTCCTGGAACATCCTCTTCCAAAATTCCTCAAGACACTGCAGCACCAAGTCTGATCTCATCTTGTGTCAGCATAACTCACGCCTAAATGTACTAGGAACACTAAGCCTAGGATTAACTAAAATTATACAAAACTAAGGCTGTCATAAAATGAAAGACTTGGGCCTGTTCTCAGTCTATCTGTACTTAGTGACTTCAAGAGACTTAAGCACATGTTTAAAGATAGGCTGGTGTGTAAAATGCTCTCTTGAAAGGGTTACTTTCTTAAAGTCGAAGCCTAGGCTGAGATTGAGCCTTTTAAAAGTTAAGTGCAGACTTGAGGGCTGGTGTGGTCAAATGCTCCAGCTTAATCTTGGCTAGAATTTTAAGATTTTCTACAGCTAGATCTAATGGTATGTGCCTACCTAGCTTGTTGTATTCCCCTGGAATTTATCAATGACACACTCCATATAATTGTGGTTACTTTTTGTCTCTCTAAAATCCTTTTTTGGTTTTGCAAGAAGGAGACTGCAGAGAGGGAGTATGTAAAAAATTCTTTCTTAACCAAAAGCAAAAGTTGATTTTTTTCCACTTCCATGATGAAGAATTAAAACAATGTCTGTTGCTCTCATGCCTAATGTCAGAATCTCTGCTAAAAACCAGTAAGAAGAAATATGACGAATTTTTCATATGGAACTTATTCCCTGTAATTTTATAATGCATATATATGAGGTTTTATGAAGGCTTATACTAAAAGGCTTTAGAACAGTGTAATAAAGGAAAAAGACTCATAATGTCCTTGGGTATCCAGAGAGCTCCACTTTGAGAGCGGGAAATAAAATAAAGGGCAATGACAAGTCATAATAGGCTGTTGCACGTACAGTTCCTTTTCTCCAAGATTTAGTGTAATTACCAATTCTAACTGTAAAGTTCTCTGCACTATGATAATCTGTATCTTAGGAGAATGTAGCATTCTCATATCCATTCTCTTATCTTGTGAATGAAAGGTTCCACCTGCATATAAATTACCTCTAAATAAATCCTTTGCTTAATTTCATGTGTTATTTCCTTTTTTTAAATGGGTAATTGAAAACCTTTATTAAGAACATAAATAAATCTTCAAAGCTGCTATTATGCTATATCCCACTAATAGAGTGATCATATATCTCTCTGAAGATCCATTTTTGTTCAATAGAAATCAGAGAAGACAGAGTAACAAATTTGTCACTTGTGTTCAGACAGTCATTAGTTACAAGCAGTGAGCCTTTTCTCATTCAGAGAAGCTTTTATTAATTTATTAGCTATGTTTCAGTAGTATTGGGAGGGGCATCATAGAGTCATAAAATGGTTTGGGTTGGAAGGTCATCCAGTTCCAAGCAAGCCCTGCCATGGGACTCACTTGGGATCTGCAGCAATGAGCTCCCACAGCAGACAGGTATGAGTAGGGTCTTTTACTTCTGCCAATATTAAAAATAAAAATTAAATTGTAGAAGAAATCTTTAGCACCTTTAGGGACTCAGGTGACCTGGAAGGGGAGTTTCCCACGTGTGGGTGAGAGCAGTGGTGTTGCTGCTGTTTGGGAGCTTGGCTTTCTCAGCCACCTCAGTTCCACATTTTTGCGAGCGCTCTGTTGTCAGGCCCGACAGAAAGAGACTGGCTTTGCATAATTGCTGCACCATCTTCTAGGGACAAGACTAATTTCACTGGATCTTCCCCAGTTAATGTTTTGGTGTCTGTGTTGATATTTCCTACTTGGTACTGAGCTACACCACTGAATTAATCATAAGGAGACCAATCCTACCAGTTCCGGAGGAGCATGCTAACCCTGAGCTGCTGGATGAAAGGTGTTGGGAGATGTGGATCTTCTCCTTTCAGTCTGTGGGAGAACTGAGGACACCTGGAGCCCAGCCCAGCTCTGCAGGCGAGGTGGGCAGAGCAGTGCCTGTTTCTGAGCACCACAGGCACTCAGCAGTCACCCCTCTGCTGCGTGTGAGCCCCGGGGCACAGGTGCTGGGGGCAGAGGTGGCTACATGTAAAGCCTGGAAAAAGAAAAATACAGTTTTATCCAGGTCTTTAAGGCTGAACTTGGCTGACTGAAGAGTCAGTTAATATCATAAATCTCTGTTATTAATCTGATTTTTTTCCTAAAACTATTTTAATAGGCAAGGATGCTTTACATAACTGCAGTCTGAATCATTGTGGTCAGTTGATCTGATGCCTTATACAATTTGTAATCTTGTCAGAAGTGAGATTTTCTCAGACCTTATAAAATCCAAGGTGTTTATTATTTTGCAAATTGAACTCAAAGCTTTAAGGAAAAGCTGACTTGATGTAATTTCTGAAATGTCACCTCCACCTAACTAAGGAAAAAGTTATAGAAGTGGTGCATCTAAGGAAGTTATTAACACTGTCCAGACCCAAGGGTGCTCTTTCTAGGGGAAAAAAGGTGCATTTAGCTGTGTTCCTCTGTGCTGTTTATCTTTTTCAGATGAATGTTCTGGGTAATACCTTTTGCAGTGTACAGGTTTGTTTTGGAGTTATGATTTGATGTTTAGAGTCCTCTAACGACATCTACAAAAAGCAGATATATGTCATCTCATAAAGCTGCCTCAGCTTGAAAAAAAAATGTAAAAAATGGATTTGTGGCAAAGAAATACCTTCCCCAGTATAACATCCCAACAACCTGTGCAACTTGCAGTGAAGGGAGTTTTCACTTGGAAAGATTTTGTGTCCTTAGCTAAAATAATTATGAACTGCTTAGGTTGAAGACTGATTAAACTCATAATAAAAAGTATGTGAAGAGGGAAATGGTCTGATTTTCTTGAGGTCTCTGTCAACAAATTCTCGTGTCTGTGATTTGGTTTCTATGTTTTTTGGTTTTTATTTCTCTAAAGAGTTTTACACTTCTCAGTACAGATAAATGGCTGTGCTGTCCTCAGGAGACTGAAGCTCCTATGTCCTTGGCTTCCTGTGACTTTGCTACAGCTCATTACTTTCCTAAATGGCAACATGAGCACCATTATGAAACTCATAACACAGACAGTTATCTCCTCAATGGTACTTAAAATCAAATCCTTCCTACTTGGTGAAAGATGAGTTACTGTGCTTTGGCTCCCTAAGTGTTGGAATGGTGGAAGGTTTGTTTTTTTTTTCTGTATTTGTTGCTGTTCTACATTGATGTGTAAGGATGAAGAATGAATACTGAAGCACAATACGCTACTGAAAGCTCCAGTGCCAGTTTCTCTAGCTTTTCACAGCCTGACAGAAAAACAGAAGGTGTGTACAGCAAACAGTGCAGGGAGTTTGTCTCAATCCCAAACATCTGCTTTCAAAGCAAGAGAAAAAAGAAAAAAAAGCAGAATACAATTGTTATTTTCCATTTAAAAGCTAAGGTGTGGTTTATCCTTTTTTTTTTCCATTGTGCTGAGTCTGTGCTGCTGCCAGCATGTCCTGTGGCACAAGGGCTTGGTCTTTCCTAACAGGAATTGACCATCCTTACCTTTTAGTGGCAGCACTTCTCCAGGTGCTTTCAAGTCACAGGACAATCTGTTCCTGCTTCCAAACTCCCCTCTGAAATTTCATCTCCTTTCTACAGTTAAACTCGCTCTTGTGCTTTTGTGAAAGCTTCAGGCACAGTTTTCCTGTATCCTGTCAGTTCCCAGAAATGGCCCTGACATGATGAAAATCTCTCACTCCCCAGGGGGACTCGACTCCAGCAATCTGACATGTAGGGTGTTAAACTGTTAAGGGGAGAGAATTCAGACAGTTTTCAGGTCTTGTGCCAGGTTTTCATGACAATGGTAGAAATTCCTTTGTGATAACACTGATATCACAGGCACAGCTGTTCTGCAGTTGGTCAGTGATGAAATATGGATTGTCATTTTCTTAGTGAAGACAGGCTTTATTTCTATTTTTATCCTAGGTTACCACCATTATTTATGGGTAATGAAATCTGTTCTTGTAAATGGTGTTAATAAAAAAAAGTACTTTCCACCCTTTCTGTGCTTTCCTTCCTTCCTTTCCCTACAAACAAGGTAAATGCCACTGAAGTGATGTGAGAAAAGCATTTTGGAATGTGCGTGGATTTTTTGTGTTTCATTTTCCATCCAGGAATTCAACATGGCACAATGGAAAGTGGGATTTGACATCTCCAAGATAAAGTATTAAGACAATCTATAAAGTGCTGCACTCATCTTTATAAGAGAAATAGTGTGTAAGGCCAGAATAACTGGGACACAGTGGCTTTGATAACAAGTAACATGGTTATCTTCTGTGCTAGCATCAGCAGAGATTACAGTGGTCTGTTGCAGTGGCCCTGGGGGAATCTCACAAGGCCTTGCAGTAGGCAGTGTACAATTTGTTTTCATTCTTTTCTCAGCAAAATACCAGTCTGATGCTTGGAAAACATGACCCTGTTTAAATTTTGCTGACTCTCTTCATTCTGCTTTGAGCCACAGGGGAGAAGAGATGTGAGCACAAGCAGTTAGAAAAGTTGAAAAGCTGCTGATGGAGGATGGAGAAATTAGTGACTGACAATGAGCAAACAGTTTGTTCTGAAGAACCACCAAGACTCTGTGGGCCTT
Source organism: Anthoscopus minutus (assembly GCA_013399455.1). NCBI lineage: Eukaryota > Metazoa > Chordata > Aves > Passeriformes > Paridae > Anthoscopus > Anthoscopus minutus. Next base: position 38,353 of record VWYI01023333.1, on the reverse strand, counting down.
TTTCTCAGGATTCAGGATCTTTAGTTGGTGTCTCCAGTATTCTCTCCTAGAAGATCAGTAGCATTTTTCCAGCTTATTTTACTAGATCTCACTGATGGGATCTGGTCTGAGCTGCCCTTATATCATGGCAGTCTTCCCAGGCTTAGCCTGTGTGTGCCACTGCTCAGAAGGAAAACCCAGCTCTGCTGTGGAGGCTGCAGCAATTGCTCAGAGCTCTTTTTGGACATCTCAGGTTGAAGATGTGACCTCAGTCCCATGGGTGTCTTTTCTTGTGTAGCAGTCATTTCCACCTCCTGCTTTTCTGTTAGGCTGGGAGAAAGTCCCAAAATTGGCATTTGAGGTTTTGGCAGTGTTTGCTGCCTAAGCACTTACGCTTCATTCCCCTACAGAGATACAGTGCTGCCTGGGATTCTCTGGTGTGTGTAAAACTCCAAAGTAATTTGTTCCTCTGGTGGTTTGCAAGACAGGTTGGAAACCCTGACACAGAACAAACATGCTTCCTTGTTGTGAAGCTGGGTGATTGGGCAGAACTTTCTCATGTTGGTGTAGGAGATTTAACTTCTTCTGTTTCAGAAGATGGACAAGGCAGTTCCATGCAAAGGATGTTGCAGAATCTTGTTTTCTTGACATCCCCAGAAACTGAATCTTATTTGGACAATAAGAGCTAGTTCACAAACAATATAAGGATTCAATATAAGGGTAACTGTGTAAGGTTTTGGGGGTCTTGTTAATACAAGAGTTGATCAAATAGCACTCTAATAATCAGAAGTCTGAAAAACCTTTTATAATTATTTCAATCTTCCTTGAAAGATGCATGGTCCTTTACCTGTGTGTTTCCCACAAGCTGTCCATAATCTGTGCTCATGGCTTCTGAAAACAGAACATAGTTAGACTTTGATAATTCAAGGTTGATACAGGATTGTTTTGATTAGTTAGGGATCAAGACAGCTACCCTAGAAGGGGAGAACTGCACTTGTTTAGTACCAGAAATACTGTTTTTATCTTGTCGTTTGCTTGAATAGTATGGGGCTGACACTCTCTACAGAAACTGGCTTTTCTGTTTCACTTTTGTGAGATAATTGCCAAAAAAAAAATCTTTCCAGATGAAAGGAACAGAATCTGTTTTATAAATTGACCCCTATTGCAACCCAGGTGCAAGTTCCAGGCAAGTCAGAGAACATGCTCAGCATTCAGCAGTTCTCCCCAAGATTATTCTAAGAAGCACATATCACCCAGTGCTGAAGCCTGCTCTGGACTGATAAAGTTTGTCTACATGTGGGAGTCAGCTACTGCTCAACTGGAATAACAGCGTGCAGAGTGGTATCATCTTCCTCACAGTGACTCTGCATGGCCTGTCTCAGGGTATCTGCCCTAAGGCTGTTCTTCACATTAAGTTGCTTCCAAATTAAATAAGTTACTTCTTTCTAGTACACACTTCTGTGTGATGTGATTGCAGAGCAGCCAGTGTGCTGCTAATTCACATTTTACTGTCTGGACTCTCGTGTTGACATGCCCCAAGTATTTAAATTTTAAGGTCTTGGTCAGTTACTGCTGTAAGTGCAAGAGACATGGTGTCAGTGCACTGTGTTGATGCAGAGTGCTCAGAAGCTGCATACCAGAGAAGATCTCTGAAGTTAATGTGGTTTTCTTCAGATTTTAGTGCAAGATCCAACTCTGGACTGGTGTTCCTGTGTTTGGCTGTATCACAGTAACACCTAAAAAATCCTGGAATTTTTGCCTCACAGTCCTCTTACTGCTAAGTTAAGATCTAAGGATAGCTTAGAGAAGACCAATAAAATTGAGAAGGGAGGTTTGGAGTCAGGTTTGATTTATGAGGAAGAATGAAAGACTTTGCGTTTGCATAGCTTGTTTGACAAAGAGGAAGACATGCCTGTAAATACTTCAAAAGTTTTATTCAAAAAACAGCAGAGGATTTACTTGATGTTAAGGACATTCCAAAGGTTTGGACAGCAGCTCAGGAGACCTGGGGTTAATTCCATGACACATGTCCTTAAGGCAAGTCAGATCTAGCAAATTCCTGAGGGCACCCAACTGCCACTGCTTTGTCTACATTACTGAGTATTTGTCAGCTGACTGAAAAACACCTAATTTAGACAGTTAACTTGCTAAATACCTTTGCAGGTCTAGAACTTGGCTTCTACCTGCCTCATGTGTCTGTTAATGAGTAGAAATTGCCATTTATCATAGAGTGTGAGGATTACAGGTTTGGAAAGTAAGGATGTTCAGATATTGCAACAATGCAAGTACAGTGAGTGGAAAAGCTAATTAAGATGGGATTTATTTCACTTGTCCAAAGTGTGAGATGGTCACCTAATCTTCCTCTGTTTTCTGTACAGGGTGAGGTGCTCCCAGGGGCAACACAGTATCTGAGCCAGGGGATGAATTAAGTTGGCAGTGGGTGTCTCCACCCTCTCTGGAGGGAGCCAAGACAATGCCCAATTTTAGATGGTTGAAATTAGGCAAGAGGAATGCTACTTTAAGAATAGAAGGATCAAATTAAATCAACTCACCCTGATTTTTAAGGGGGAAAAAATGTCTTTACTGAATGTGTATGCTGAGATGTTCTTTTAAAAAAATTACAGAAACCACCTAAAAGAACTTGTGTTCTCCTATTTTGATTTCTTGTAAAACATTCAGGAAGTCTTTTATTAATACCTAACTACATGACAGAACTCCCATTTTTCCTGTATCTTTGAAGCAGTCCTTACACAGACTAGTAACATCCCAAGAAGTGCTACTCTGCTATGTGTTACTAAAAATGTATCATGTACAGCCTACATGTCCCATGTTACCTAACACTACACTTGAAAGTCCAGACATTAATAACGAAATGAGAGCTAAACTCTTGGCAACCTACTTCTGATGGCTCTTGCTTTCATACAACAGCCTAAGTAGTTGGAAACACTGTTCTAGGTGGTTGCTGTCTCCTTGAAAAGGATTGATCCTCGGAGGAAATGCAGTTATGGACATTGTGAATTTAAAGAAAAAAGAAGTAGGAAAATCAAAGTTACTCAGACAAGAGTTAGAAAAATTTTGAGAGCTTCTATGGGTGCCACTGGAGGTCCATGTGTAAAGCAGCTGTAGGATGCTGGGGATCTGAGTGAAAGTTAGGTGATACAGATTCATGGGGAAGACCAAGATGACCTATCTGAGGGCTCTGCTGAGCCATGCAGTGGCACAAGTTCTTACTTCAAAGAAAGAGGAGCTTAATTAGTTTATCCTGTTGTTGGTGTGACTCTGTCAGTCCTTCCCCCCATACATTCATTACCTTGCAGTGGCTTTGTGAGTAGTTTGCTCTTTTTGATTTGCACTCTTGAAAGAAGAGGGCTGCTCTCAGGCTTTATCTCTCTTGTTTTGATAGCTCCCACCTCCAGCCTCTCCAGAGCTCACCTTCACACAGCTGGAATCTGACTTCCCTCACAACTGCTTGTCACTTCCCTACTTGCCTGGCTCTGCAGGGAATGAGAGTCCCTTTGCTATTCAGCCCTTGTCCTCTGGCTCATCTAGTGATGAAGACACTGGCTGTGTGAGCAATCAGTCACTTCAGGGACAGGGACTGTCAGAGAGCCTGTGGATTTCCAGTATCATACTGGACTAGACTTACGCATGGGAATGTCTAAAATATGCTCAGTTCAGAAGTGTTTGCAAGAATTTATGTTTATTGTTTTTACTTGACCTTTCAGACCCAACACTTGCTTTGGAAATCAGAGCTGAGCAGTCCTAAAAACTTAAGAGGGAGGTTTAGGGTTTGTACAGAGGATCTAAACACAATGGGGATTTTATCCATGTGTAAAGCAGTTGTGACTCTGATCAGGAGGTGAAATAAGCACTCCTTAATTTAAGAAATGCATTTGGGTTATAAGGCCGTGAGCTTAAAAGCCCATGTTCAACCAAAGTGAGACTTAGTGAGTTAGGTGGGAGGTGCACCCATTGCTGGTTCCTCAGACAGCCTGAGCTTGAAGTAAGACTCGTGTTCCTCAACACCATTAGGATTCTTGGCTGTTCCTGCTACAGGCAATGTGTGAGGGAATAAAGACAGACATGATGTGAATTGCACTGAGATCAGATGCTTTCTGGGCTCCCTTGACACCCCAAAGTCTCTATCCTCCCGTGGGTCACTCCAAACCTGTGATTTCACATCACCCACTTCTGTGCCCTAATTCAGCAGGCAGTGAAAGATGTTTACAAGTGCCCAGAGCTTCAGACATGCAGAGTACAACTCTGTGTATGAGTGTTTGTCCACAGGTCACAAAACCCCACAATACCGAGGACAGAGAAAAACAGTGACAGGAGCTGTGCATTACCTGTATATTGCCAAGCAGCTGTTGTGCTCTGCCTGTCACTCTTACTAACATTTGTCTCCATTTTTCCTCTGACTGTTTTCTCCATCTGGTCTCATTCAGTATGGATTTAGACTGCAGGATGCAAGGAGGAGAGGCCCTTGCATCCTACTTGATAGTATGTGCAGCACTGTGGGGTCCTGCCCTGGCTGGGGCCTCTAGGCACTCTCCCAGTATAAATAATACATAAAAATAGATCAGCAGTGTAACATTGATCAAGAAAACCATACAGAGACCTAACAGTGTTTTAGTATTGAATTGCTCTGCTGTCTACCATAGGGTTCCTGCACTAACTTGCTGTAATTTTCTAAATTAAATGACAGATCATACAAAGCCTTGTGTCTATGGGCAGTGTACAGGGAGTTTGGGAGAACGCTGTAATTGCTAAAATCAGGAAGTGAGCCAAAGATGATCTACAAGTATGTGGAAGAACACATCTTTTGTGATGTTCAGGATTTTATCATTTTTATTTTGGAGGCTTTCCAAGATTTTAACAGCAAAAAAGCAACCAAAAAATTTGAAAGTGAAGCAAAGTCCAGCTGCAGCAATAACTGCAATAGCCTGGGCATTTGCATAAGTTTCTTCTCTTGTGACACAGCCCAAACTGCTCATGTTGCACCAGGCAGGATTACATCAAGCAGAACAACTAAGTGATGCAGACAGCTTTTGAGGTGTGCAAGTGCAATACACAACAAAAGCAGGTATTATTATCACCTGCACTGCTAAAGTTCATCTGCACTCTGAGCCTCACTAGAGTGCTTGCTGTGTATAAAGAGCATGAGTTGAAAATGACAAATTAACAAGTATGTTAAAGACCAAAGGTATACCTCAAAAATGAGGTAGGACTATTTTCATTCAGCTTGGAGTCATGAAGATGCAGTGATTTGCTCTTACACAGAGGTAATTAATAGTTCCTTGCAGTCAGTTTGATGGGATTGCAGAGAGGGATTTGGAAAGGGACAAGTCCATGGCCACTGAGGATACGTTTCTTGTTCTAGAGCAAAGCATTGGACCTGAAGCACCAATTCTCAGATGCTTTTCAAGAGAAATAGCATTTTCAAACTGTTGAGCCACTTAAATTTGAAAGATCATTTTGTAAAAGTCCTTTACTGTTTAAAGCATCCCTGGAGGTGCAAGTGCCAAGAACTGTGTGAGTGAGACTCCCAATTCTTTCTGTGTCAGACAAACTGGTGGCTCCTGGTGTCAGTTTCTTCATACTAAACAAAGTCCTTATGTTCTGCTGAAGTCTTTATAAATACTTGTAGAGTGCCTGAGTCTTTGGTTTCCACACATCCAAATAAACCCATGAAAAAGTTTCTACCCTTTTTCAGGAAGAGTTAGGCAAATAGTAAGCAGCAAGAGAAGAGTAAGCAGTTGTGCAGTCTCCATTCATATCATTTACACTCACACATTGGGAAAAGAATTCCCAGCTCATGAGTGGGCTCAAAATTAGAAGAGAAACATCCCCAAGGCTTCTGGAATAGTAAAAAGAAAAGAAACTGCAGAAGCAGTTAAAAATTGTTTAAAAAATCCCACCAGCTGGTTGGCAGAAGGGCTGTTCTTTGACATAAAATACTTCTGAAATTCCTTCTTCCAAGATCCATGCTGATTATTTTTTTGTTTTAGTTTTTCTTTCACATGAATTAATTAAAAAAAAATTAGGCATCTCATCTGAATGTGACAAGAATTGCTGGCAATAATTGTGCTAGTTTCTTAACTGATCAATTATTAATTCCTTCTGAGTGTGTGGTGGAAGAGAATAAGAGACTCATGACATAACTTTCTTTGTCTGCAACCATGCATAACCATATTAGAAGGTTATTTCCCATTTTCACTCTCATTTCATCATAAGCCTTCTGTCCTCAGTCCTGCAGACCCATTTCCAGCAAGCACAGCAGCACTCAGTGTCAGGTGTTTATTATAAATAAGCCAGTGCTGACTGCAGCTGAGGTGGACTCCATGAATGGATCCTCTGGCAAAGGGAAGAGGTGGTGACATGTGGCATGAGGGCTGTGACAAGCATTGGAGATCAGTAGTGGCCCCGTGTCACAGTCCTGTCTGCATGGCTTTTATCCCCTCTCTTTTGAGGCTGGTATCTCTGGGAGGAGAACTAAGCACATCTGTGAAGAAGCCAGTGAACTTCTACTCTAAAACCAACAGCACTTTGTAGGAGAACGCTTGTGAGCACCATAGTGGCTATCAGCTCTCTGCTGTTTCTTTCCTGTTTTGTCAAAGCTTTTCTGAAAATGGCTTCAGTGATCATAAAAATACAGCTGGTACTTTAGCCTAGCACTGCCTTTTTTAAAAAAAGCAAAACAACACAGTTAAATTTCCAGAGAAGTCATCTGTAATTTATCTGCCCACACACTGATAAAACCTTCTTCCTTTTTGATTTCTACCTGGTGGCTGTGTTAGCCTGATTCTGATGTGTATTCACACTGTTGGAATATTTTGCAAGATTTTGCCACATCTTGTATTTTCCACAGGAATTACACAGTGAAAGGCAGTATTTTTTAAGTGCCAAAACTTGATGGGATGTTTTTCTGGCTCTGTCACTGGCTGATGGCTTTAGTGGCACATTTCCCTTGTGGGTGCAGGGAGTCTGAAGCTGATCACAGGGGAGACAGATGAGTCACATCTATATTTGCAAGTTAAACAAGGCCAGAAGACCATGTTGGCCTGCACTGGCCTGTGGTGTTAGTGTGTTCACTGGACTGGTTTTTGCTCTTGTCAATGAGCACATTTCCAAACTGCCTGATTGTAAGCTGGGGGGGATGCGAGGGCTCCCAGGAGACAAAATGGATTAGACCACTTGTTTTTGAAAGGAATGAATGCTTAGCTGTATAGACAGAAGCTGTGCTTTGTCTCAGAGTCTGCAAATAGTGTCTGGCACATTTTATTTATTGCTCCAGACTTAGTCATGGGGTCTGGAAGCTCAAGTCTGAGCAGCTCTAGGGGTGACTGTACCTTATTCTTGAAGTACATAGACTTTTCCTCCACCATTCTTCTGTTTGTTTTACCTTCCTAGATGTAAGCTCATCAGGGAAGGTATCTATGCTTGCTCTTTATTTGTAGAGTATTTAGTACCATGTGGTCCTGACCTGCATAGATTTCAGTTCGAATAAAAGCAGTTGAATCTGCTCTTGCCTGTTTGCTTCCAGCTTGGAAAGTTTTCCCTGGCTATAATGTTATGGAAGGAACAAAGGATAGCCTCTTAAGAACTGTAAAATCTGCCTCACTTTAGTCCTGGCTATTTAATTTTGTAGGCTTATGTCAGACCCTTAAGGTTAAAAATGTTTCTTTTCTTGTCTTGGCTTGAACAGAAAATGGAATGTTTCAAAGGAAAAAAAAAAAGAGTCCATATGAGGCAGGCCAGAGCGATGCAGCCTTGCCTGTTTTTCTTGATCTGGAACACTGTATTAGCTGGAGCACAAAATGGTCTGGCCACCTCAGTTTCCATCCCATTTTTGGATGGAAAGTTGCTCATCAAACAAGAGCAGAAACAATAATTTACTTCTGAAAGGGAAGATTTTTGCTCATTTTCTTTGCAGCATAACATTTTATTGGTTAGACTTTTCTTCATCTGTTCCTTCTCCATGAAGCGCCCCCAGAGCAGCAGAGTAAATAATTTTGGCTTACAGTGAACAAGTCTCTGAGATGATAATGAGAAGTAGTGAATAAACTTTCCCTGTCTTACATGGGGCAGACTTGAACTCTGCTGAAAGAGCCACATGCAGCAAGGTCAGGAGTGTGATGAAGTATAAGTTTGGAAGGGGAATCTGCTGGAAAGATAGAATAACCCACTGAGTGATAAGTGCTGACAGACTGGCACCCTGGTGTTTGAAGTGCTTTTCCTTGCAGGATAAGTATGTCTCTGATCCTGTTGTGTTACAGCCAGGCTCAGTCTGTTTTGAAAGCCTATACTTTCTTCACATGGAGACTCAGAAAGATTCAGGCTGAATGTGTTTAACAGAACCCTGAATTTTGGGCCTTGGTTAAAGCCGAATTTTATAAATTCGATATGGCTTTCCCAAAAGGTATTTATAACAATAATCATAAGCATATGTCAGTACATTTACATTATTATTACATGTTTACAATAATGTTTTTCTAATACTTCACCATTAAGTAACTGTGTTTAGTGTACTAGTTCACGGAGAATAAAAGTATTAAGTTATTATTTCAAAGGAATGATAAAACAATAACACTGGGGAAGTTCAGTCATCTTAACAAATTGGTAGCATTATTCAATCTGTCCAAGCAGGCTCTTGCACGGTTCCTGTTCTTCCCTGTTTCTTTCCTGTGGGTTTAGCTTGAGAATGCTCCCAGTATGGCCACACAGGGAGACAAACTGAAATATGTGAGTGAGACCCAGGGTGGTAGGCAGAAGATTAAGTGAAATGTCTTGGTACCTTCCAGGAGAAAGCTGCTCTGCTCTTTACCCAAACCTCAGTGGCAGAAGTAATATCACAAGCCTGTTGGATGGTTTGACTGATATGAGCCTTAAAAAAACCCAATAGTGATATGTTTTCAGTTCCTTGAATAAGTTTTTTTCAGTTACATTTGCAAATGTATGTATCTAAAAAGAACAGAATTGCAAATTTTGTAAATGAAAAAGGTTGGGAAAAAGAAAATGTGAGATTTTTCTTTTTTTACCTTCAGTTTCTAATCTAGGACTGCTGCATGTTCCTCATCCCATTTCCTGTATATCCAGGCCAGCAATATTCTGCTACTTTTTCAGATGACTTCTGGTACCTGACATGGCAATTTGGTTGTCTGGTCTGATTCTTTGACAAGCACTGCTCAGAACACTTCTGATGCTTTGGAAGGCAGGAGTAAGCAGGAGTGGAACCCTCAATAGCATACAGGATTAATCAAGCCTCTTTTAACTACATGAACACAGAGGGTATATTTATATAGATAAATTGAATAAACCAATTACTTTCAATAGTAATAATAAATCAGTAGACATGTAGATCTGTCAGGTTTCAGTGATCAACAGCCATGCTCCCCTCCATTGGAAACAATGAGGTATAACTTAAAAGTACTTTCATTATCAGCGTCCCAAAAGATCACTGTCTTCTCTTCCATCCCTTCACTCTCTCTAATGTATATGCACTAGGCTGCACTTTGGGATCATGCAGCCATGCAAATCAGAAAGCATGTGTTCTTCAGGACTCCTGAGTCATTCTTGTAGAGGGTGGACACTGATGGAGGCAGAAGAAACATTGTCTTGTTATTTTTAAATGACCTGACTTAAACACTGCCTTTATTTTTTCTCTGCTTCACAGTTTTACTGTAAGAGGCAGGATCACATTGTTTTCCGTCACATTCATTCCAGCTGTAATTTTTGCAGCTTTTCAGTTCTTAGCCATGTAATCTTCTCAATTCATTTGTGATGAAATCCCTGTTGTGCAAACTGACATTTTTGTTCATTTGCTCTCAAGTGAGAATACCACCACAGGAACGACATGTACACCTAACATCACTGACATACTTTTCTGACTTATTAGCAGGAGGATAAGAACCTATTACACAATTATTGCAGGTATTCTTTATCTCCTACAGCAGAGTACCATGCTCAGATATGTCAGGGTTGTTTGTGATTGTTCAGCAAAATGCATTATGTAATGGAGCAACTACATGTAGATTTGGAACTGAAGAAACAAAAGAAATTGTTCTAGTAACGTTTTTGTTGACTTTGGAAGCATTTATTAGGTCTGAGTATAGTATATACTCATATATATCCTCTCACTATATATATGTATATAAACAAGTGTCAGCATAGACCTACATTTTTCCTGCTGTATAGAATCTGAACCTTAAATAGAGTAAGGAGAAGGCAGTGCACAGCTCAGGCTGGTAGTGTCACTTTTCAGGGGTTACTCTTCCTCTCTGCTGGTTATGTGTGTAGCTTCAAGTCACCAGGCTGCCACTTTCTGTTTTTCAGGTACCTGAGTGAAGGTGAATCTGAGCCTTCATGATATTATCAAATATTTTTTCGTAACTGAAGACAAACTCTACTTTGATTCAAATGATCTGAATGAATGTGCTCACTAATTGTTCTGTCAAAAGAATTTACAACTGAAACTAAGACAAGAAATTGAGTATTTATGTACTAGTGACCACAAATGTCACCAATATTAAAGGGTCATGATGGTCATGATCCTTTCCTACATAATTTAGTACGACTTCAGTGAAATCAGTGGACATGTGCCAACATGCACCTTGTTGATTCTTCTCTGCATCACTGATACAGCTCCATAGTAGAGACTTTGTTATGAATAATTACTGTATATCACTTCTATTTTCATTAAAAATGTAAAGATGTTCACAAGTTAATTGCTGGGAAAAGAAGAAGGAAAATGAGAATCAGTATTTAGATAACTGCTCTTTGCAACAGTAAGATTTTATAAAGTACTGAACATCGTTATTGAGGCAAAATAATTGCATTTTGATTTTACCATGTTTAGAAGTTGCATGATCTCAAGAGGCTTGAAAACCTTCAAAGATACTGAACATGGGCAATATTATTACCATGGGTAATGGTATTCATACCAGTTTATATATACGATCTAAGTAGACATCTCTCTTGGAGAAGATGAATTAGTCTTCATTTTTAATGTCATGTGTGGGTCCTTCAGAATTAATTTATCTATATTAGATTCAGTACAAAGCTTTCATGTTTACTTCTGCAACTCATTTGCTCAGGAGACTGAATTTACCTGATGGACACCTCTCTTGTGATGCCACAGCTCTTGTGCCTTTGTAGAGATCCAGTTCATCTTTGTGAAAACAGAGTGAGGCTCTCAATGTGCAGTTGTTTAAAACAAGCTCCACACTTCACCGACGTGGTGGGTAAGATCATAGTTTACAGATCTACAAGGGATTTTAGAAGGAATTCATAGGGATTCCTGTGGGGCTTGACCTTGGTGACAGTGTTATTGACATTACTCATTTTCTTCTCTGTTGCACAACGGAAATCTAAAATGCAGCCTTATTAAATAGTCTCTGATGAGGCTAAATAGACGTTGTTGAGTTGTACAACAGTTTCAAACCTTTTTAAAGTTTGAAACTGTTAAAAGAACTTTTTTGTACTTTCAAACTTTTTTAAAATGTAAATGTCATTTATTAATAAAATTCCTATTAGGGTAATTTTCTGAGCAAAGAAATGAAACAACTATCATCATGTGCAATTAAGAAATACTTCTAACACGAGATTATGGAATAAGTTGCCTACTTTTGCTTGATGAGGAATATGAAAAGGGAAAAAGTAATGTGGGGGTAATTCTATTTTTCATTCAGACACTTCTGCTTTCACAATTGATACAAAAATTATAAAAAGCTCTATAGAAACTGGAAGCTACAATGTGGTTTTTCAGTGTGTCTCTTTATACTTTACATTTTCTCAGTATTTGCACAGCACACATTTAAACAAATACATTGCTAGTTAATGACATTGCTAGTTCTTGTGATTCTGAAGAATCACTGCCTGTATTATGAACATTATTTTGCCACAAACTTTGTAGGTCTCTAATTGCTCACTATTTTGCTGATTTCCTTTTACACTAAAAAAAACTCCACGGTCTTGCATTAAAAAAGAAAAATAAATTGCATATTAGATTATATTGGCTTAGTGTATTGAATGGGTTCCCAGAAATATGTCCAAGATTCTATCTTGTTGTACAGTGATAGTTTATAATTAAACTTCTTGTTCCCTGGAGGGCCCCAGTTTTGGCTTCTGAAGAGTGAAAATGTGACGTGATAGATGTGTCGCTTTTTTTCATTTCAGATGAATGGAACAAATGTCCAGATTTGCCTAAATTACTGCTCACATGTACTCTTTAAAAAACCCAAAACAAACCAAAAAATGTAGCAGTTTGTTTATTTGAAGGAATTCTGCCAGTATATGGAAGCAACATAAATGCAAGAACAAATGGTTATTTAATTATTTTAAAGCACTAGTATTGTATTTATTGGCCTATTGTTTGTGCTAATTTCAGCTGTTTTCATGATGTTTAGTCTTCTTAATACAAAACATAAATATGCAGTTAATATCCTGAGGATTTTAAAAATAGATTTTGCCTTGTCAGATGTCTTTCAGAACTGAATTTGTTGTGACAGTTGTGTCAGACTGTCTTTTGTTTGGATATTGTTCCTTAGTCAGTTCACACTGAGTAATCACCTCAGCTATTTCCAACTCTATTAAACCTATTTTACCAAGCCCAAACTGTTCCTCTCTTCCCTTCCATTTGCAGATGCTTTTCACAGGGATGCTCTGCAAATTCCAGCCCAGCAGGGCTGAACAGGGCTGTCAGGTGGGTAAATCAAGATCCACAGCTTGCCTGATGGGGTCCCTTACTGTTTTTGGAGACATTAGCTCAGTACCTGAGTCATGCATGAGTTCCCAGCCTTGCCTGTGGCTGATGGCACATCTCTGTCAGAAACGCAGCACTGCCTTTTGGTCCCCCTCAGAAAGCTCTGCTTTTATTTTGAATGCTCTAATTAGTGGAATTAGTGCAAATGCATTTTACAGGCAACATCCTGCCTGGAACCATATGTTGGACAATGCTGAGCTAGAAGATGCACTCTGGGTCAGGGTTAGTCTGACACACAGGAAAAAAGAGAACGGTTTTTGAAGAGTTTCGAAATTTTCTGTTCTCCAGCTTGGAGATGAGGCTGGGCCCAATCCCAGTGAATGTACCCAGCAGTTCATTACTTGCTTCTAGAATTAGCTCCTTGAGTTTTTGAAAATTCTTTTCCTTTTTTTTTCTCCCTTCTGTCTTTGGGTATACCAGGGAGACATACCTAGCTACCTAGCTTTCCAAATTCAGCATCACTTTAGGATTAGGTGCTTAACATGAGCACAGAGGTTTTGGGTCTCCTGTAACTGAATTTGATAGTGTCCTTGAATAAGGCAGTCTGCCAGCTGCAGCTATGCCTATTCCAACTTTGGCTTTTTAGATACTGAATAATTTCAGTGCAATCTAAGTGTTCCTCTAGTTTTGAGGAAGACCCATCCCAACCTCTGTGGTATCCCCATTTAAGTCTTGCACCAGCCTAGCTGGACAGCTGAACACAGATCAGTGATGGTTTGGGGCATCTCTTGCAGGAACAGGTGCTGGCCTCCTTTGCTCAGGAGCCATCATCCTTCCTTTTTGTCACCTACCCTTCATCTCCCTGTTCTCAGCCCCAGCTGTGCCCCACACCAGGGCTCAGCCTTGCAGTGGCTCAGTGCAGCTTCCACTGCAGCATCACCCAGCCCCTGTCCTTGCTGCCTTCCTCTCCCAGTCAGGGGTGCTTGTGACAGATGACAGCATTGTTTCCTAGCCTGCTTTCTGGGATTTCTGGCCATGCCTCCTGCCCCAGAGTTTGGCAGTTGCCCTTGCACAGTGTGCTGAACTCTCCACGACCAGCTCGAGAGGTTTCTCAACCGCGGCGTCCTGTGGCACGGCACAAGAATCTGCCTCCAATTAGCTCGGGAGCACGGCTCCAGACACATGTGTTTGGTTCAGAAAATGCTGTTTGTTTGCTGGGTGATGATGTTTTTCTAAGCTTATGCTTGATTCATAGAATGAGTGGCATTTCTGCAAGAGATGGTGATGTGTCTCTGGGTCTTAGTTCTTTTCTGGTTTTGGAGATACACATCAAACAGCTATAGCAGTGCACATTAGATAACCTATGTATGAGTAAAATTACAGTGATAACCAGGGGCTTATGAATTAAATAAAATAAATATAGACACTAGGTTTTAAAAACAATAGTGCTTTACCGTGATGAAAGGAATCATTTTGATTCAAGGGTAGAATAGATACTGTTTTAAAATTTAATTATATGTTACAGTTTGGAGATTATCATTGTTGGATAACTCATGGGATTAAAATACACACCTTTTAAAATGAAAGGTAGAAATACAGATTTTTAAACATTTCATTTCAAGATTATTAGGTACATTATTACCTCAGCTACAAGACAATTTCATATATTCTCTGATCCTCTTTGATCTCTAACAGATGGGAAACAGCCTTCAGTAGTCACTTTCCATAATGTTTCTTTTTTAATATTCCCATATTTTGGACTATGTTGCTTCTATTGAAGATCTGCAATGGCCCTAATGACCATATTTGAGCTCTGAATTTCTTGTATCTCTCTTTCTGTTTTTTCTTTTGGCCTGCTTTCAATTAATAATGTGAGACTAGATAAGCTTCAGGGGAAAAAACAAAAAAGAAAGTCTATTTCATCATGTTAACCCAATAATAGTATAAAGCCAGCATCAAACAAAAAAGCTGTGTGTTTCTCCAGAGCCCTGAGACGAATACCTTTTTTGAAACCTGGAGATTTATATTCCTGTGGGAATGTAAGTGATATCAAGGGCAGCAGATTTTGAGTGCAGCTGTAGTTATCATTAACAGAGATAAATATTTGGAGGAATTTTGATATTTCAGCCATGGTTTATTATCAAGGGTCTCTTGTGTGAAATATTCCAACCAGAAAATAGATGATCATTGATTGCCATTTTTGGCTTCATTATGAACAAACAAACAAAAAACCAAAACCCAGAACCAAAAAAAACCTTCTTAAATGCATTGTGTTCTCTTAATATTTAGGAATAAGTTCCTGATAGTAACCTGGAAACTCATACTCAGGTGCTGTGAATCACAAGAGTTTCTGTGTAACAAAGCACAGCTATCTATACTGTGTATGTCTGTATCTGAGTGTGCATGGGTTACTTTTCTGTGAATTGTGAATCTTTAATATCTTTAGATTGAAACCACTTTAAAATTCCTTTTATATTGACAGCCAGAATTTTGGATCAAATACATGGAAAGAAATACAGAAGTGTGGGCATTTCTGGTATTCTAGAGCTCCCATATTACCAAGAAGCAGAGTTTATAGTCTCTGTATTTTAGCTGTCCTTGTCCAATAATATGGAATAGAAAAATAAGATTTTTTTATAATGTCCAAAAGCCTACAAAATTAATAGTTTGAAGTACTGCCTTCAGCTTTCACAAATTTCATGGAGAAGACTCATGACACTAAAGGAGGTGTTCAGCAGCTGTGTGTGATTGACCAAAGCAGTTCTACTAGATTTTCTTTTTCCTCCTTTTAAAAAAAAAAATTTAGGCTGTGCTTTTGCCAAATACGAGTCTCAGAACTTTGTATCCTAGACTCTGACAAGAGGCAGCAGTATAAAAGTGGTGGGAAGAGAGGCTTCAGCAATAGATTTTCTTATTTTGCCATTCTCCCAAAGCAAAACTTGGAGCCTCTCTGAATCCATTTGTCAGCATTTACTATTAATATCCAGCCTATATCTACATATTAAATTTTTTTTTTAATTGTATTCAGTGGATCATGTAAATAAGTCTGCTGTCCAGGCATTATTCATGTAAGACACAGTGCAACCAAACTGAATTTGATTTTCCTGTTGCAAAATCTCATCTTTTTTTTTTATTTACTAATATTTTATTTTTCTGAAGGCAGAGTGGATGCAGACAAAGTACCTGCCAAACTCAGAGAGACTGCAGAAAGAAGTTCCAGTTTTTAAGTTTCCAGGGCTTTGTGTATTCAGATTCAGGCATTCTAACTTTGAACATGCAGATATCTTACAGCCATTTAATCTTGTGAAGACAAAAGTCATAGTGGCATGGAAGGAAATTTAGAAATGCACTCTGTAAGGCCATGAAAGAATGTCACTGCATTACAGCAGCTTAACAAGTTATCATACATCAGCTGAAGCCTTGTAATGGTCTGTCTATGCACTTGAGCTTGCCCAGGGTGAGGTAAACATCCATATGCTCCAGGGATTACTCATTAAGTGAAGCATCATGTTTTAGCACTGAGAAATGTCTGTTTTCTTCCATTATTTTCTACTTAAATGACAAATTTATTCTGCATAAGAGTAGTTTTAATTATGTGATTTGCTGTGTGTATATATTGGATGTTTTTCAATTGCTCATGCAGACTGAAGACAAACACATACATATGTGCACACATAACATTTTCCCTACTATAATTTGGTTTTTCTGGCACTTGGCAATAGTAGTGTCAAAGCCAAACTGTAGCTACCTCTGGAAAATCTTAAAAGTAGCCATAATTGAAAAAGGCAGTGTAACTTTTTTTGTTTTAAAACCTAATGAAGATTTTTTTTTCAGAAAGTGTAATGCTTTTCATAATTTCAATGTTAGTTTTTGATAAAGTCATGAAACTTGTGGATTTGTGTATTTTTTGACACAATTCTGAAACTCTTTAGGCAGTAGCAGAAATGCCTTTATATTATTTTGATCCACTGCATGTACTAACTTAAATTGAAATATGACTTTTGATAGATACAGTAAAAAGAATGATATTAGTCTGAATTCTAAGTAAGTAAATTTAACTAATTTGATTCTCCAGAATAATTACAATTGATAATACTGAACTGAAAAGTTTGTTGTTGTGAAATGAAAGGAACTTATTTGATAGAGCTTACTGTTGTGGTTCTGTGAGATGTAACCCTTTTGAATATTTCCTACCACTCATGATTCACTCTGTTGCTAAAGAAGTTGTGTTCTGACAGGCCTTTAAATTAATACTTATGCCTACATAAAGCACAAGTATGGAGTACGTGAAGTACAGTTGCTTAAGTATTTATATTTGTCTACTGATGCACTAGAATCTAACAGACTCAAAGGAGGAATCCCTTTCATGAGCTGTAAATTTCAAGTTCTGACCTACTGACTTCATGAGAGTAAAAATTCTCCAGTGGGAGTAAGATGTTCATCATGGCTTAGCATAAAGTCCAAGAGTCAGGGAAATGCCTGGCTGGAATAAACAAGCTGCTCATCCACTCTGCCATTCTGGCACCAAGAGTGGGTAAGACCAGATGTTTCAACGGAAGGCATAAATCTTCACAATTGTACTGTTCTGTATTGCAAGATGTGATTCTTACATCACTCACACCTTAAAGCTTGAAGATTAATAGAGCTTATAACTCTATATCCTCACAGTCACTTTGTAGCATAAATCTACAGAACATTTCTTAAATTTTTCAGTAATTTTGAAAACAGAAGATTTTAAAGATACATTATCAGATGGTGCAAAAGTAAAACCCTTCACTCCCATTCCCCCTTTATTAGAGGAAAAGTTGTTGTGGATATGAGAAAACCTGGCCATTTCAGTAAAGTAAAAGTGAATTTTACTGCAGTGTGAGAGAGGAAAAGGGCTTTGTCAAGGAGAGATGTGACAGATCTCCCCAAATGCTGGGTGCTGGGATGCCTTTTCCATCCTGTCTGCCTGCAGGTAGTCACCAGCTCATGTGTGGGAGCCCTTCTGCTGCCAGTGCTGAGCCACTGATGCCTGTGACACCTGAAGGGTTTGGCTGATCTCTGCTCTGGTTTTGCCCCACCCATGTATTTGCCAGCCTTTGTTGAATTGAACTTAATTTGTTCAAAGCTGGATTCTCACCAAAGATTCAGTTGTGAAATACTATATCTCATCTTGTGCAGTGACCGTAGCAAGATATGTTTCTTTGGCAGCAAACACTCATTAGAACTGATGACTACTATCACCTGCTTAACTTTCTCTTGACCAATTTTCACTTAATTTCCCACTTGCTCCATGAGACAATTATACAAAATAAATTAATGAGGCAGCATATGTAATGCAGATAATGTTGAAACAGTTGGATGATCATCACAACTAAATCAGAATTTTCTCCCTTTTTTTATTGTCCAGTGGAATCTACTTTCTGGCTAATATTATGAAGGTGCTGTTGTATGAGGGGAAATTAATACATTATCACAATGCACTGTTGGTATTGGAAGTGGTTCTTCACACATTGGGTAGCAGACATATAAACTTGTTTGCCAGATGGTGTTGCAGATGCAAGAATTTTACAAGGGCTCAGAGGGATGCTGGACACGTACTTGAAAGGGATATCTACTTGAGGGTTGCAAAATAGACAGACCACAATAGGCTCAGAAAATCTGAGCTGAAAATAGATGAAGAGGAGGGGGAGCACTAAGGGTAGGGAAATATCATATGTAAATGTTCTATAATTATTCTTCTTACTTTTGAAGAGACTACTAGACTAGATGAGCCTTCAGTCTTGCCATTACAAACATTTTTATATTCTTATTTAAGCAACAAATTGTTGTGTGAGAGGATTTTTCTGGAACAGGATATGAATGTTGAAGGTGGAGAAAACACAGAACTGCTTAAATTTAGAAAATTAGTAATGTGTTTTGAGATCCATAATGCTAAAGGAAGAAAGCTGAGAGACAACTTTAATGCTGAAAGGAGATCAAATGTGATTACTGGCTCAGTTACTGACTCCATAGTTTGCAGTCTGGCCTTTTTAGCTTTTGTATTTCACCTGACATTACTCTGAGGAATAGATCTTCACTGTTTTTGTAGTGATTTCTACTGACAGTTCTCCAAGTACATATAGAAGGCATTTTCTGGTCTAGCTGCATATCTCCTGCATCCTACATGCTTCTTTCTAAACCTATAGCAGAACTTACATTCCATAACTTGCACTACAGTACACAGACTATTGATAAAGAAACAAACAGCTGTAGCACTGTGTCTGCTAAAATTATTCTTGTTTTTCAGAAAATGGATCCGTATGTGGAACAGTTAAAAGAGGCACGGTCAAGTTTTCGTTCATGAGTCAGTTTAATGACTCATGATATTGAAATTTATTATGCACCTAAGGCATTTATTTTAATCTTATTTTTTCATTTGTCTCGTCCTTTGTTGGGGTTGGCCTTGCATGCTGGATTCTTAACTTTTTATTGTTTTGTGTTTTTTAATGTTTACACAAGCACTTCTGAAAAACAAGAGTGTGGCTGAGATGCCTCTAAAGAAACAGAGATGCCAGGGCTGAGTGGGCTTTCTGAAGTCACTCACTCTGCATGTCCTGACTACCAGAGCTGGGTTATAACTTGTAAAAGTCACTAGAAACAGCTGACTTTCTTACCCTCCATAAAATTTAAATTTGCATCTGCCAGAATTTTTGTTGCTAAAAAGGTTTAGGAAAAAAGTTACAGTTATCATTATTATTGCTGGTCTTTTATATTATTACGATTAATGATAATGATGAAAATTATAACTGTCCTTGCTCCCAAAATTGCTTCCCTTGATATTAAGAAGACCAAAACTCTGCTGCAGTGTTTTTCTTTGCATATTTTAATGTTTTGACAGACAATATATCAGCTACAGACTTTTATCAGCTGTCTGAATTTACTGCTTGCTGATAATTAGCACAACTACAACTCATGCACTTATAGATGATCTGAAACCATTCAAGAATAAGTTCAGTCAGAAAGTCAGAAAGTGTTTTTCCAGGAAATCCATCTGCAGGAACTGTTTTTTTGTGACCTCCTAGTTTATTAGTGGTGTGAGACAATAGCAATTCAACAATCATTTTCTTGGTACAAGTTACTAGCAATCTTTGTTCTTTTGGTGATATTTTCAGTGGCTTTTTTTTTTAGCACTAATGGCACTTCTGTCACCATCTGGCTTAGTCAATAACAGATCTCCAGAATAACAAAACTTAGAGTTTGCATGTATCTCTCTGTGTTTTTCTTGGGGTCCAGAGACATGTAACTATTCTGCCTTTCCTAGAAAGGGCATTGTGAGACCTCAGCTCGCATTGCACATTACACAGAAAGAATCTGTAATGAGCTCTTTCTGTGCCTCAGGAGGAGCACAAAGCAGCTGGAGTGATGCTAAGGGTCTGGACAGCTGAGCTCATTGGGGATGGAGGATGGTCAGCACTACAGAGGAAATGTTCGATAGCTTGTCAATTGGTGACCCTGAGGTCTGAGAGGCTTCCATTCCCTCAGACAAATGCTGATCCCCATTAATATGAATGGCTGAACTTCATTTGACATCAGTCAGTCCAGGGGCTGAGTGCAAGTACATTATTCCCTGTGCCATTAATGCAAGTCACATACCCCAGCTGAGCAGACAAGGGAAACAGAACTTTCAGTAGTCATTGTTGTTTTGCTTTGCAGGACTGTGTGAAGGTGGTCAATAGGTTTATTCCTCATGCTTGATTATCCTCAAGATATTTGGTGCGTTTTATAGAGTTCATCTGGAAACTTATGCTTCTTAAAACTGATACGCTGTGTCATGTAGCCCATTTGACTGGGTAAAAAGAAGCATGCCATGTTTAAGATAGTGACACTGATAATTAGCTGTTAGTATGTAATTCCACTCTTTTTTTCACTTCAATGCCTCCTAGAATATCTGCTGAGTACATTTAGCATCAACTTCCTCAGCTGAAATAGTAGGGACACATTTCCCTTGCAATGACTAGTTACTGTATATTTTAAGTTGAATGTATGAAAGGTATTATATATGTTTTGGAAACTATATTTGTATTTTATTCTTCTCTAGGCATAGGAATTTTGATTTTGCATTGTGATTTAAATACACAATAACTAAAAATCAAGGCTTGAATTGATTAATTGGTTGTCACATATCACATTTTAGGGATGGTTACCATTTAGTTTGCTGAAGGACTCAAAGACTCTGATTCCTTTTGAACAGACAATATCTAGTTTTTCTGATGATTATGCATAGCAATTTGGTTTTTGAAATTCCTTATGAGGAAATTGCCCTTCATAGGATCTGTCTTTGTAAGGCTGTTGTATAATGCATGCTCATTTGCTTAGTTATATTTGTAAGTTCCAGCTGTGCCCATCACTTGCTAAATCTGTCATTGAAGGATTTTGTTTTAAATTCTGCCTGGCTTTGTTTTCAGATGTCTCTGAATTCCTTCCTGTGTTGAGTCACAGCTGTGAAAAGAGAAATCTCTCTTTAATTCAAGGGGTCAGTGGTTTAAAAGCACTAATGCCTGATGGGAAATGGCTTAAGGAAGGTAGTTAATCATGGTGATCCCAAGGATTCATAAACTTACACAAGGCTCATCTGACAGGAAGAGTCCTGGATATCTTCAAGCCCTAGTTTCTTTGAGGCATAGCTGTTTTAGCAGGGAGTGGAATCCTCTATGGGACAAGCACCTGTGGTGGGTCTTTGCCACCTGCTCAGCCATGGCTATAGAAACACTACTTAATCTTCTCCTTCTCTTTTTCTAGCTAAGCCAGTGTGGAGCCCAAATCCTATCTAGTCAATTTTTTCCCCCACAATGTTAAGAAATATTAATGTGTAAGTGCAATGGCCTCCACTTCCTGGTACCACTGGGAGATAATAGACTGGCAGGAAGGAGTTGCTGATCTGGATAGAAGAGAGAGGTCAGCCTGGAACGTACAGATGGTCTTGTGTGCTGAATGGGCAGAAGTCACTGGCGTGGTTTGGGTGTCACCAGTTCAACCAGTGGCACTTCCCACCCAGCTTCTTCACACTCCAGTGGAGGGCATCCTAGAATAAATCCCCTTCTTGTCTCATCAGTGCAGGGAAAAGCCTTATTTCACACAGCACGTTACTAATTTTGACACTCAGTTCTATGCTTTGTTTTTATGGGATGGGCAAACCAGGACCATGTGGGTGAACTGTACCTGGAAGCTGTGAGATACTGAATGAAGTTATATAGCTAGTGCAGTGCCTGCACCTATGCTGTGTGTACTCCACTTGAGCTATGCACACATTGCTATTGATACAGCAGTTTATTATCTGCCTATGAATCAGTTCTTGAATTGCTGCAGCTTTTGGACAGTCTCATAAAAGAAACTGTTTTCAGTCAGATTTTAAAGTAGTTCATTTGTAAGCAGATCAGGTAGACATTGCCCTTATCAGAAGAGTCTTTGGGAAGATAAGATCACTAGAGAGTAGAAAAAGTCATTTGATGGCTGTCAGACATCTAGGTTTAAGTGGAAGGGTGTTGGATGTTGAGCAAGACCTTCAGTGTGTGATTCAGTTCAGTTATTAATTTGTCCATTAACTGCTAAAGGAAGTAGTAGAAAAATTAGGGTTGAAGGACACATGAGGAAGTCACATGGTTTTGCTTGTACTTCAAAGGATGGATAATTTCAGCTTTGGATCAGATTACTTAGATCTATGTCCAGTCAAGCTTCAAATGTCTGTGAAGATGGAGAGCCCACAATTTCTCTAAGCTCCTGCTCCAGTGTTGGCACTCCTTGTAGGGAATGAAACCTCAACTCCCTCAAGATTGCCTCATCATCTTAGGGGACAAATGACTACTTAAAGGTGGTGTTTTACATCCTACCTTTTTAATGGTCTTCTGGTTATGGAAGCTAACTTCTTAACCATCTATAAAGCTTTCCTTTTTTTTTTTTTTTTAGTGAAATACTGATTCATCTTTACACACTGTGTCGTCACTTGTCCTCATGAGACAAAGGAAAGTTACTGTGGTTTTAAACTAAAGTGGAAGTATTTCTGTGTTGAATGGAGGAGGTGATGCCTGATTTCTTGGTTTCTTTTTCAGTGTAGTTGTTTCAGATTCCAGGGAACTGTCATGATAGCACCCTTCACAAAGCAGTCTAAAAACAGACCAGCAAAACAATTACTGCACCAACTATAAATTGATTTCTGCTGTGACACAAAGTTCTTTGAGGGTCTGATAGCAGCATGTTGTACCTCTTGAAAATGGTAAAACTGATGATCAGAGGACACAGGACTGTTAAATCTTTGATAACCTGCTGTCTGAACTCACACTGGCAGTGTGTTATTCCTTTGTGAACTTCTTTATAGAAAATAAAACTGTGATTGCTTGTAATTTTCTGCAGTTTGCACAAGCAGTTAAATCATTAATAAAACACTGAAAGAAGTAATATGTGAGTCATGGATCTCACTGCAGGAGTTACAAGTCTGTTGTCCCTGTGAGAAGTTTGGCTATGTGACTGGGGGGGATGTGGGTGCTGGTCCTGACTGCTAGTGTGACCTTATCCAAGGGATGCCATCTCCTATGGTAGCCTGAAAAGAAATCCAGTTAACTCATAATGACAAGGGTAGAGAACAGAGGCATTAAAGCTTTTAAACTGCTAGGATGCTGTGATGATGAGTACCTGAGGGAAACCCATCAAGAGGAGCAGGTCTGCGTTGAGTCAGTGATTTGTGTAAGCTCACAAGTGGGATTTCTTATAGAGGCTCTGCTGATTCCCTGTCACACATACTCCAAATTTAAATGAAATCAAATGTTTAAAAAAGTCAGGAAGAAAGCAAATGTGTGCAGCCTAACAATAAAATAACTGGGTTAATGGGCCAACAGAGATCACTGCTCTGCAGTGTACATGTTCATATGTGTATCACTTTACATTTGAACTGCACAAAATGTGGATCCAAAATCATTTGGACAATAGCTTAAAAAAACCCTTCTCCAACAGACTTCAAGCATATTGTCATGGATTATTCAATCAATTTGTTGAAAGTGTAAATTAAAATCCTTCTGGCATGTCTTTCCCTGTAGTGTAGTTTATACATTAAATCCTGCAGACTGTGCTGTACAGAGTTCACTGACAGTGCACCAAATAATGAGGCCATACGTTCATGAAAGAAATTGTAGGAAAATATGCCATTGGATATACAGCAAGCATTATTTGATCAAAACCCAGCTGCCATATGAAATACACATTTTTTAACCACTGCTAAACTGTATTAGCCCGAATTCTTTTGAAAACTATGATGTGACTTTTACACAGCTGACAATAAACTAATTAGTACTGGCAGTTAAAAAAACATCCTATCAGGATTTGTAAAATAGAAATAATAATAAAAAAATGTTTAATTACATTAAGATGCCAACATGCAGTTGCGGCTACTTAACATTTGTAACATTCTGTTTTTATCTGAGAGTCTCACAGACTTTGTATACAATGGGGAATCTGTGAGTGCCTGCGAGCATTTAAAGAAAATTACAAACTATTTGGCAATACATTAATGCATACATCAGATAATCTAGCTACAAATTTTAGCACAATAAAGCATTGGCTGTGAAATGAAATTAACATTTTAAATATTTATGCAAATGTAAATCTTTGATCATTTATTTCTTTCTGCTTTGGGGAGGGTTTGTTTTGGTGTTGTTTTAGCTGAGTTTTTGATTTAGTAGGGTCTGCTGGATGGTGGTTGTGTGCATGATCTGCAGGTTGTGCCTGCACATAGAGGTTGGCTGCCTCAGATGTATGTATGTCTGAAATGTATAATATTTTGCTGTATAGTGTGCAGTAATGGAGCCATAGAGCACCAGGAGCTGGCTGAAGCCTGCATTGCTTGGATCAAGGACACAAGAAGCCCAACTTCTTGCATCTGTAGATGGATCCATGCAGACACTCGCTGTCTGTTCCCTTCCAGAGAGTGCGCTGTCATCCATCTTGCTGCTGAGTCGTGCAGAGCAGTAAGTCTGGATTTGATGTATCACAGATTTCACCAGACTGCTGCACTACCTTCCTATCAGGTTGGGTTTTTCACAAACGTTGAAAGTCATGGTAAGGCAAGTTCAAGTAACTTATCTGTAGAATACCCAATTGCCACTAGTTACTGGTAATGCCCAAAAATATCAGCCAGTTCAGACTTCTGGTCCTGCTAGAGAACTGATGCTTCACTCCTGCATATGTTGGAAAGTCTCCTATGAAAGGAAATAACATAGAGCAGTTTTTCCATAGAAAAACACTGGCAAAAATTCCTGGATGTGAAAAAGAAACTGTAATCCTTCCTTTGTGCTGGCCAATGTAGTTTTATGTTTCTTCCAGCAGAAGAATGGTGGTTGCAGGGTCAGTGGTTTAGGTGGCTTGACAGTGCTGCCTGGGGTTAATTCAGGTTGCAGCAGGACAACACCAATCTGCTAGAGTTGAAATGCTCAGGCAGGTCTCTCCAAAATGAGCATTTATTTTCTCTAATGGCCATAATGACATTTTTCTGGCTTTCCAGTATTTTCTCAAGAGCAGGCCAAGGCTGTTCCACAGGCAAAGCTTCCTGCAAGTGTTGTCTCCCTGTCTCCTTCACTCAGAGCTGAGCCAAACCACTCCAAGTGCTGCAGGTGGTGACAGACATTTCAGAGGAAAATTCTCTGTCTCTCTTTGAAACCCTTTAGACGTCACAGTACTTGGCAGAAAGTGGTTTCCATCTAGTCTACCTTTTCATTAATGTCTAGGAATTTTCATGCTACTGCCTTTTTCTTTTCTTGGATACCAAGGTTACAAAACTCATCTTAGAATCACTTTTCATAGCATTAGTGGTTTTTTTGGTCTGCTGGGGAAATATGCTATACTTAAAATAATGTAACACTGAGGTTTGGCTTAGGGCTCCTTTTGATTCTTATGTGTTGCTAAATCGTGCCTTACATACTGCTTTCTTCTTTGGCTTGTGTTTATTGGTGTTTTTTCTGTTTTTTTGGGTTGGTTTTTTTTTTTTTTTGATGATCAGACTTGTAGGGCATTCTCATGTCCTTCTAAACAAAGACCCAATGGAAAGCTGTTATTATGGACATAATACTTGAAGTCATAGTTCCTTCCCCAAAAGAAAACAAGAAGAAACGAGGAAAAAGAATCTATAAGAGATGCATATGCATCTAACTTTGGAGTGAAAGGCATGTTGATATTTCTGTGCAAAAATCCCAGCTGCATATCTGACTGGTGGGATATTTTCTTTATGTGCCTACCTCCTCTTGGCATTATCAGATTACATGTTGCTTTTCATCCCATCCTTTTTCTTGAACAATAGATAGTGTGTTTGAGAAACAGTCTATAGAATGTATAAAACGATGACTCTGTTTTTATTGTTGTTTATTTTTTGTTTGCTTTTTTTGAGGACACACAATATACTATAAAATATATATAAAATATACAAAAAATAATTAGGGTTAGAAAATAGCATTTATCATCAGTCTTGGTTTTATGTGTTACATGTCCAAAAGATATAATGGCACAGATAAACTGCCTCAGAATCACTGCTTCTAATGATCCATGTCTGTGTGCATGGCTGTCTGCCACTTCCTGAAAAGATGATTTCTGTGTCTGTGTGAAATCTTAGGGTACAATCCTGAGCCACTGACACTGACCTGAAAAATATACATATTTGGAGGATGAAATGCTCATTTCCTGTGTATATAATTTTAGGTGCCCAACAGTAAATTTCATGATCAGATAAGCTCTTCAGAGAAATATGACACAGACCGTTCTGCAAAGTTTCTACCATTTCTACCAGTGTTTATCTCCAAATAGACTCCATGCCTGTTAGAAGTGCTTCCACAAGTAGATTCCCTTCAGAAAGATGCTGAAAAGTATGAAAAACTAAACAAAAAAAGGGAGTTCCTTCTTCTTCTCTCAGGTTTCACTTCCTTAGTCACCATTTTTACTTGAGCTTGAGTTCATCTCAACAAAACCAGTGTAATCCTCAAATATATTTTCTCTCTCTATAGAAGAGCTTTATTATGGTATGGTTTTATTGCAGATGGTTCTCTGCAATAAAACTAGATTTTTTTGCTGACTCTTTGTTCCCTCAGTTGCATGCTCATTGTCTCTCAGACCCTTCATTTTTCTTTCTCTATTTGTCTCTTCTCAAGTGGGAATCAGAGCAGTGATTTTTCTTGCCAAGTTATTGGTGTTGAATGGATAGTGTGTAAATCCTGTGAGGAGCTCAGTTAAAATTAAAGCCTTTAAATTTTGTAAAACTCATTGTAAGCTGGGTTATGCCTTTTATGAGTCTTTGCTTATCATTTGGGTATTTAACAATAGCAAAGACTTCTCTATGGCAAAATCTTATCTAAACCAGGTACACTAAACCCAGTGATTTAAGCAAAACAAAAAGAAAAAAAATCACTTACTGTAAGATCACATAATATTTTTTGTTGCACCATTTCCTTTTTAATCATTAATTTCTCCTGGTGTTGGGAAGTGAGGTAATTCTGATCTGGGGTTTGTGTAAAAAGCAGTGTTTTTCTGAATCCTGAAAGAGAACATTTTCTGGACTATAAACAGCACAAAACCTACTTAAAAAGCAAGAGAATAGTAATGAATAATACTGTTTATCAGTTCTTGGATGGAGTTAGCTTTAACTGAGATTTCACAATGAAGAGAAAAGCATCTTCTGCCAAATAATAAACAGACCATCTATCTAAGGGGTATAAGAACATAGTTTCATTGTACTCTGGATAAATGTCATCTTTGTTATTGCAGAGCTAAGTTAAGAATGTTAAGTAACTCTAAAGATATAATTTTATTTTTAGTCTATTTGATTTTCTAAGTTACTAATCTGATTCATGTATGCTTACAGTTTTCTCTCTTATTAATGAAGACAATTCAATATCCAGTTCATAATTATAGGACAGTTTTGAACCACACAGCAGACAAGCACAGTAATTTTTCTTTTGGAATTTTTATGATAATTTCAAAACGAGCATATACTCAAAATCAGCATAATGCATTGGGCACATATATCTGTTTCCTTGTAGTTAAAGTAACATGCTTTAAATTTGTAGGCATATAGATAAAGTACATATTTTTAATAAAGAGATGATAAAGGGATTATGTACCTTTCAATAAATTTGAATTGTAGGTGGGGCAGTTTTGCTTCTTCTTGTAGCTGAATAGCTTTAAATCTTTTAAAGCAATATGTCTGTCTGATAGACCACTCATACTGTTTTGTTGATTTTTGGAAGGGACATCTTTTGTTGTTTTCTAACTCCACACATCAAATTAAATAAAACTCCAAGATCTCAAACAAGGAAAGATGAAGGAAAGAAAGAAAATCTCTCGCATCAGTGATAGAAAATTACATATTGAAGCCTAGGCAACTTCCTCATAAGGTTTATAATGAATTGATAAGCTTATAGTGACTAGATTGCTTTAGATTTTCCGTTGTCACAATTTGCGACATTGCTATTAGATTCACTAAAACCGACCCATAACTCTTTATTGGAATATAAAATTCTAAATTTTAAAATGACCATGGAAAACTAGTGCTGGAAACAGGTTTTAAATTATCCTCCAATTCCATAAAGGCTTTTTCAGCTGAATTAACTGAGAGTTTCATGAATACAGTTTAAAAAGTGTGTGTGTTTGCGGATGTGTCACATTCGTTTCAGCTCTGGACTTCATGACGCCAGGAGAAGTCAGAAACTACACAGTACTTGTGCATGCAAGATTTTGCATTTAGATAGGTTTGAGCTGAACGATGTGAAAAGGCTCCCATAAGCACAGAGCTCCTTGCTGTCTGTGTGTTTGAGAAGGCTGAAGAGCTCTGTTTATTGCCACAAAGGGCCTGGAATAAATTATGTTTAGTAAATTGGCTCCAGGTTTTCTTGTTTCAGACAGTAGCTTCGGAGCAATCTGTTTTATAGGCTCCACTAAATGTGACCAATTGCAGGGAGGTGACACCTCGTTTTGGAGATGTGGCATCACGCCTGTGCCAGTCAGGTCCAGCCCCTGTCTGACAGGATGGCAGAGCACCAGCAGTTCACCTTTCTGGCTTCTGGCAGCTTAACCCGTTCTGAATTTGTGGGCCCCGCTGGGAGGTCCCTGCAGGATGGAGCCAGGCTGCTCAGCCCCTCCTCAGCCTTGTGCCTCCCGCCCCTACATGGGGCAAATAAAAGCTCCTTTATTCCACGGGAAATGCCCTCGTTTTCAGCGAGCTAAATGCATGGCTTCCTTCCCTGGTCGGTCTTGCAGGTGATAATTAACACAGTGCAGTGCTATTTCCTAGCTGAAGCCAAGGTGGGAAAGCAGTCTTTTCAAACTATTTTCCTCATTTATTTTGGATCTGTTCATAGTGAGGAAGTTTTAGAAAGTGTTGGTCCTTAGCTGAAGTATCAAAGAACTAAACAAACCAGTAAGTTTTCCTTCTCTCACCAAATTTTTCTTACTTTTGAGGGGAGGAAGTAATGCAGGAGTCAAATTTGCTTTTGGCTTTTATGTTTTAATATTGCTCATGGGACTGTTTGCTTCTGATCAGTGTGACTGTGGGTCTTTTCAGCACAGGACTGACATTGCATGTGTTACAGACAAGAAGGATATTCCATGAAGATTAATGGCAAGTTTGTTGTCCTGAAGTTCATTAACCTGAGCTACACTGTTGGAAGGACTCTGTGTAGAAGCTGGAATTGTATTAGAGGATCATCATAAACTAAAAATATATGTGACAATCTGGTCAGATTGCAGTGAATCTACAGACAGAACAGGGTTGGCTCAAGCTCACAGAGCAGCTGTCTCCAGTGTGAACTAACCACCTTGTGAAATCAAATGGTTTTTCACAGACATTTTTCAATTAAAGAAAAAAAAAAAGAGAAAGAAAAAGAGGAAAGTTCCCATTAGCAAAAAAAGCTTAAATGAAAAAGTGAGGTTGTGAGCTAGGGCCAAAGGCCCATATTTGGTGCTGATTCTCAGGCAATTCAACAAATGTCAGTGCATTGACACAACTGGTTTTTTAGTCAGATTTAGTCTTGATTCTTCACAGTAACTTGCCTCAAGAAAATGAGCCCCAAATCTTTTGGTGAATTCCCTGTTGGCTGAGGCTCAGGCCTTCAGGCTATGATTTCTCAACATTTTTGCAGTGGGACTGGCTCCCTCTTAATTGCTTCTTTTTGAAGTGAAGTTTGTCACTATCATCCTGCTGAAGATGAACAGGGCTGGTGTGTCTCATCCTCATATATTCTTCTCCCTCCTCCCCTTCCCTTCTTTTCCCCTTCTTCCCCCTAAATAAATTTCTTAAGGCAATTTAACCCTGGGATTAAGTCCTTTGTGGTCCACTCTCAAATAGATGTGTTGGCACAGATTAAGTAAGGGCCTTCTCTTAGGATCTCATCCTGTAATAAAGGGAAAGATGAAACAGGCATTTAATGTTTGTCTGTTTTGTCTCCATGTCATTTCATGAACATGTACTCACACTTGGCCAAGAGTAGTGCATTCAGACACTGAATGTGAGTTTTGAAGAGGGGACTGAGAAGAAAGAAGCTCAGTGTTCTGCAATAGGAGCTATGCTTTGGGCCATTTACAAATTGTTTCCCTCTTTCTCTTTCACCATCATGCTCTTCATGCACACTTCCTTCCTCATCTTTTACTATTGGCAGAAGGTCTGGAGGCTCAGAAAACCCAAGTTTCATTTGAGAGAGAGATTTCCTCTTTCAGATCTGTTTCTAGCTTTTCATGCCAGGAAGGATGAATGCTGCATCAGGAGGTGCTGAATTGGTTCCAGGTGCTGCTGTAGCTCACCTGTAGAGTTGCCTGACCCAGTGCTGCATGAGCTTGAATGCCAGACCAGGGGCCACAAGTTGTGCTGTGTCTCTCATGGGCCTGTGAGGAACCTCTCCTTTGATGTTGGCTGATGTGGGCACTAGGATTGCTCTTTTAATCAGGCAGTTCCAGTACCTTTCAGAAAAGAATTTTCATGGCAAGTCATGAGCCATTAATCTCTCGACTAACCATAACATTTCCTTACTCCTTGGTTTTACAGCATTGTTCAAATACTGACATTTATCATTTCACCAGCCATCTCCCTGCATCATGCACTTGCAGGAGAAAGGATCTGGTCTTACAAATATTTTTATACTCTGATCTCTGTGATTTATTAACCAACAAGTTTTGCCTTCAGAACTCAAGATGACATTTCAAATAATTTCACGTGCAAAAGTGGAGTTACTGGGCAAAAGGGATCCTTGATAGTTGGGTACAAAGGACACCAGGATTTCTGTTCTGTTTTCTTTTCAACTACTTTGCTAGCTGTATGACCTTGAGGAAATAGGTTAACTGCAGCTTTACGGTTCTGTTTTTGCATAGGGAAAATAAGGACAGTGATAATTTCTTTCATTTGTAAAACACTTCAAGATTTATGGAATATGAATGACACTTATTAAGTGAAAAGTGCTGCAAAGCTGGCTTAGTTGCACACTGTGCTAACAAAATCTCATATCAGTCTATTGACCCCAGCCTGAAACACTCATTAAAGTTTATAGGACATTTTGGTGGATGAGTTGAGGCAGTTATTCTGCTGGAAATATCATACTGAAAGCGCTTTTAAATCCATCATCTACATAGACTTTTTTTTTCCTATTAAAATTAAACACAACTGCTTGTTCTATCCAATTTTCTTAGTTTATTTATGAAAGTTTTTATGGGTATGTACTCATTGTTAACTCTGCCTGTACCCCCATAGCATCTGAGACAATACAGTTCATTCTAGTCATAGCATAAACATACAATAGATGTTGTACTGAGATAAAAAGAGTTATTAAGATATCCAGTGGACTGGTATGAACTAACAAGTTGCATGGTCACTTTTGAATGGCAAATATTCTTTTTGTGGATACTCTTTGTGCTTAAACTTTTTCTATGCTAGACACTGCTGTTTGAAAAGTTACATACTTTTCCAATGTAAAAATGTGTAAATTTAGGATTAAACAAACATAACATTTTTACCTGTACTAGAGGAAAAATACTTTTGTGTCAAAGAAATTAATAGAGCTGCTCTTTAAAGGTAGATTTGGCTTGCTTACAGAATTATTATTTATGCAGTAATACAGGTTCACAGATGTTTTCCTTTTTTTCTTCCAGATAAAACTTGGGTTGTTTGAAAAGTGGGGAGATATTTCATCATAGTGCAAAAGAAGATACAGAAGAAGAGAGCAAAATGAGAGCTCTGCAAGTGCCACATGCCTGCAGCCTGATGTCTTTAGTAATGCTGTTCCTTCCAGTCACTGGAACGTCAAAACAAAATATCCCAAGACTGAAGCTTTCCTATAAAGGTAAACTTTTCATGGTTTTTTCTGATTCTGTCACTTTTGTTTTGATGTGATGTTGCCAGCAGTTCATTTGTATTACTTACCAGGAAAGCAAAACACTGTCCCAGAAATACATAATAGAAACCTTAAGGATGGATGAAATCTGCCTAGGGACAGAATTAAATTCTGGAGTTTTCTTGTCTTGTAGGAGCACATGTTTCTGAAATACAGCTGTCCTTTTTAAACTATTATTTCTGTTTGCTCCAAGAGGATGTTAACAGACTACATAAATTAGAGGGGAGTGGTACTTGAAAGACTCTGAGGCGCATCAGAGACATTTCCATGTGGCTGGTGGGGATGATGTCAGACATGGAGGAAATTTGTACCTTCCTAGAGCATCAGAGAAAGTCGAGAGAGCTGCCTCAAGTGTTTGAAGGGGACTGACATTTATTTTGGTAATTCTCTTTCTATCACTACATTGGTATATTAAACTCCTCATGTGGTTTTCTTTCTCCTTGCTTCTTTGAATCACAAAAGCCTGTTTCTCTGTGGAATTTCTTAGTCTTATGTGTAGTTCATTTTGAGAATGATACCTTCTGAGGGGTTTCAATACTGACATATTTATGGATAGTTTTTTAAAGAAGGTAGATTTCTTGTTCCTTTGAATGTACAGTGTGTCTCCATAGGCACAGAGATGTCACTGATGCTGTCTTCTTCAGCTAAAACAAATTGTCTCCAGTTAGTTATGTTTCAACTGTGTCAGCACCCTGCCCTTATGGGAGCTATTTCTGCTCTGTTTTTCAAACTTTATGTCTTCCAATGCATTGCAGAATTGCACACAGGATGGTGTGATGGGACAGGCTGTAAAGCCTTCATCGGGGCTTATGATATATTTATCACGATTTTAACACCCAGAGGAATTTATCGAGTAAGCAGAATGACATGATATTTATTTACAAGCTTCTCTTTTTCTAAATTTGCATGCCACTGTGCATGCTATTCCACTGTGTATAGATGTGTTTGGATGTGTTTGTGTGAGAGAGATGGAGGAAGCAAGATCAAGGGATCTTGACAACATTTTTATAAATTCCGGAAACAGTTGCACTCACTGAAGCCAATGAATACAGAAACTGAAAGACCTGACATGAGTTATGAAAGTTAGCAGTAAAACCCTCCTAACATACAGCCAGCCTTCTCAGAGCTAGGTCTTTTGAGATAATTCCCAAAAGCAGCATATACTATATGGCAATGGCATTTATTGTGGATTTGACACTTACGATTAGTGAATTCCTCTCAACTTCAAAAGCAGATAGCCTTTGGCAAAATCCTGATGGATGCATTTGGCAGGTAAAGAGGGGGAGAAGGAAAAATTATTGAGGTCAACACGGGGAAAAAAGAAATAGCTGAAATCTTAGTTTAAAATAGTGGCAGAGACCTGCTGGGAGTGGTTGGGAAAATGCCTGAGCTCGTTTAAAAAGACAATGAGCAGAAGATTGATATTTAACCCTGACCCAAACTTTTATTAGCAACTTTATAAACCTTTCAGTTTGGCTTGAGGGATACCGTTTCCTGTCCAAACTTATCCACCTATATCCCTGTAGGGAAGGAAAATCAACAACA
This sequence comes from Anthoscopus minutus, assembly GCA_013399455.1. Lineage (NCBI taxonomy): Eukaryota > Metazoa > Chordata > Aves > Passeriformes > Paridae > Anthoscopus > Anthoscopus minutus. Next base: position 4,759 of record VWYI01023333.1, on the reverse strand, counting down.
GATACAGATACAGATGCAAAATAGCACATAAATCTTCATTTGGAGAGCTGTGATGGAACTGAAAACCCAGACGAAAGAGAATTATGAGAATTTACTGCACCTTGTCTTACTTTTTTTTGGGGCGGAGGGGTGGAAGGTGTGTATTTTTCCACGTAGAACAATAAAAAATTTACTGCTGTTTTTTCACACTAATGTTTTATAAATGATTCCAGTATGGCTTATCATAATTAAACCATATTTTTGTTGTTGATAAGAGGATGTCAGATGTACTGAATATTTAATAAAGTTGTCAGAATTAAGTCTTCCTTCCTTCCCCCAAGCATTTTAGACAAAATAATTCCAAGGTTTCTCCGAGGAAGATGTAGGAGACATGAACTGTCTTGCCAGTTCTCATAAAATTGTTAGTCATGTCACTGACAAGTCCTGGCATCTCTGTTCTTTGGAATTAAGACTTGAAATATAATGAGGAGGAGAATACACGGCTCTTTCCTTTCTTTATGGAAAACAGATGAAAACTGGTCACGTGAGGCAGTTCTAAAAACCTGGTCACACATGTGTCTTTGGAGGGAAGGTTTCATTCCCTTCAAGGTGCAATGTGTTTATGGCATGGGTCCATCTTCCTAGAAGAGCTGAGCATTTGCTGGGGCAGGAGAGCTGAAAGTAAGCAGAATTTTGCTCTGCAGTTACTGAATCTCCCAGCTGCATCAGTCAGTGGTGGATGGGGGAAGAAGGAGAGGGTGGTTAGTTAAAGATGTGTCTATGACTGCAGGAGTGCTTCGATAAACCTCAGCATGTCACAGCTCCTTTGAGTTCAGACAGCAATTAAAATTTCAGACCTTCTCTTAATGGCAGTTATAGGTTTTCGTCTTCTCTGGGTTTTCATCTTAAGAAGTGGGAATCTGTGCTGGAAATGTTGAGATACTCCAGTGAGTGATGTGGGGATCAATGCAATGTCATATGACATATTTCCTTTATTGTAGTCTAAAAACATGTTAAAAAAAATTGTGCACATGTAAAACTAAAACTACGCACAATTCAGTTGAAATGTGTTGTAATACAGAATCAAAGTCATATATTCTCCACCTCTGCTAATATAATACACTATGATCTTTAATCACATATCTCATCCTTTATTCCCACATTTTCCCTGATCCATTAGTTGAAAAATTTTCTTCTTCACTTAGACTTAACTTTTAGATATTAGTTCATGTTATCATTATCCCAGAAATTGTCACTGCTCTTGTGATGTTTTTAAGGTGCTCTCGCTGCATAGACCTTATCCATGTATCTTAGATAATCGAGGTGCTTTTATGATTATGTTATAGCTTTAATATTTGGAGGAGATAACAAACTGTCTTCTAATAGAAGATTGCCATATTTAGAAAGCCAGGGGATGATTTTTGAGTAATATTCAGTATTTTAATACTCTTTGTTTAGCACTGCTTTCAGTCTAAGAAACAGTGTATTTATCACTTGTTTTCATGCAGCTGGAGATAACCTGTGATCTTATCCAAACCGCAGAAGTCCTCAAGCACATCCTCTTTGTTTGCTGCCTCATTTAACATCTTCATTCCAACCTCTAGAGCAGATGCAGAAGGTTTTCATATACCAGTCTCATTCATTAATGTCACTTTCAGGAACAGGAAAGAATGGAAAGGTCTGTGTCCTAATTCATATGTATAGACAGTCTTGTTTTGTCTGTCTTCCGAGTAACAATATTTTTTAATTCATTCAGAGATACTTCCATACCTATTTTCTACATGTTTCTCTAGGCTCTACTTTATAGGGAAAATTAGAGAATAGTCAAACCAGAAGGCTGATTGCCTTCTGAGGAAAAGAAAAAAAAATTATACTATTGTCAGTTCCTATCCTAAAATTTCCCTGCAGAAATGCAGATTCCTAATTGCAAATTTAACGCTACTGATTTGATTTACTTTGCTGCTTTTCATAGACATCTTAGTAAGTGTAGTCTTTGTTCTCAGTGAATGCATTTATTTCACTAAAGTGTGCACCCTGTTTTATTGGCTGAGGGAGATGCCCCAGCCCAGATTTGGATGCTGTCACCAGTGACATCCACAAACATATATCATTCCCATGTGGGAATGTGGCCATCCCCAGAGCAAGCTGTGAACAGTGATGACTTGGTTACAGGACCAGGAATCCTGCATTGTGACATTGAGTACATAGGAAAAAGCACAACTGAAGGCAACCTGTGGCTTTCAAAACGGGATTTACTTAGCACTGTTTAAAACAACTGTAGTAGTAATTTAAATCTAATAAACAAGAGCATTATTCTCAGCTGATTTGTTTTTCTCCACATTGAATGAATTAAGATGCAGTCTCACTTCCACTGGAGTCATGGCAAGAGTTTGGCCACTGAAGTATATTGAAGCAAGATCAAATTCACACTCCTCACTTTTTTCATCTTACATAAGTAAACTAAAGACAGGCAGTTCATTCTCTGCTGCTGAAGGATGACAGTGCTAAATAATCAGCTCCACATGGAAATTAGCCACGTTTAAGGAGTGTTTCATTTCATGCAGTGTCTTGCACACAGGATTTTCTTCTCCCTAAGAGTGATCTATTATTTAAACAGGGTGAAAAAGCAAAGAGAGAACATTTTGGGTTCAGGAATTCTTTCGAAATTTTGACTGGATGAGTACACTTGTTCAATGTTCAAAAATGGTCCTTTGAAAATGCTACTTTACAATGTCAGGCATTGTGTTCTCTATACAGTTTTTGCTTTAAACCTGTTTCATTTTATACCTGACGAGATGCTTAACTATTGCATCAAACCAGTTAGTTAAGTTTCAATGCAGCTGGCTTATTTCCATGTCATGCATCATGTAACTGTACATATAAAACATAGTTAAATTTGTACAGCTTCTTGAACCTCACTTAAACTGTCTGTGACACTGCAGTAATCCCAGTACCCTGATGGGGTTGCACAATCATAACTGGTTGGAATGTGGTAAACTGGTAATGTATAAGAGAGCCTAGAAACGAATTTGCATTTTGCAGCTGCTTGCTCTGCTGGAAGAGGAAATAAAACCAGAAAAAACCTGCTCCTGTGGTAGTGTCAGCAGCTGTGAATCGGAATGCTTATGAAAATCAAGGAGAATGTCCTGAGTGAGGACATTTCCTTTGTTTATTATTTAATTAATTGTTGATGGTTTGTTATTTCTCAGAAAAATCTATCTCAGATTCCTTTGCAGAAAAAACATGAAGTGTTTATGTGAGAGTGAAGCTCCTAGTACTAGATGATTGTATAGTCATGCAAAAGACTTTGCCTGTTTTGTCTCAAAAATGCTTTCTGGAGGCAGTGATCATTGAGACTTAAAATATACCCTAGATTGAAGATGAATGGGCACTGCTGTCCATGCGAGGAAAGTCTCTTGTATATGCAGTAAACTAAATATAAATGTGAAGGAATTTAGTAATGGAAAAAACAGCAAATTTCTTACAGGCATTTTTTTCCATTTTTAAGCTAGTGAACTTGAAGGTCAGATCCAACTATATGTTGCATTTTCTGTCATATAATTATCATATATATAATGTCCTGGAGAGCAGCCTCCAGTCACTGACATCAACAGTTTACACAGCAGTTGAACTAAGAATAACCTTGGAGAACTGACCCATATCAACCTCTTAAGTGCAAACTGTAGCTCACAACAGTTTCTGTTTTTTCGTGGTCACAGAAGGGCTTCAATTGGATAAAAGAAGAATTGTGTACAAAAATTACAAAACTATTATGCTGAATGTTGACTTTATTAAATCTTGGAAGATGAGAGGAAACAAAACTGAAAGGATGATACTTGGCATGGAATTTTCACTCCCTTGTAAAAAGAAGGATGAGACAGCATGGAATTTTCACTCCCTTGTAAAAAGAAGGATGAGACAGCATTAAAAACAACTTCCCTAGAATAATGCAGGGAAGATACATGGTAAGTGGCATCAGCCCGGAACAGGGTTCAAAACCTTTTCTTTAACTACTTTTACTAATGACATCTGTTAAGCAAATCCAATTCAGTGCAGTTTCAGAAATCCCAACATTGTTCTCCCTCTGCACACTAATGGGAGGGCACAATCCACCTGACACCAGTGTCTGTCTAGCAGTGGACATCTGTGCTCACTATGCAGGTACTCAAGTCACATCCTGTTTCCCTTTTGTCCCTCCTCATTTCTGCAGCTCCATTTATAGATGAGTTCCCCAAAGAAGGGCTGAGGAGTATAATCTCTCCTGTACTCACAGTCCTTTGGTGATAAATACACAAAGAGATAGCAGAAGGAGACAGAAGTTCCTTTATCAGCCAGAGAGATTGGCTCACTGTTCAAGTGAGACAATTTTGAAGATGGTGGATGTGACAGAGGTACATCATTGCACAAATATGAAAAAACAGACAATCTACTTTCTGAACAAAATTTTGGCTATAGCAGAATTTTGTGCAGTGTTGTACCATAGAATTTGAGACCTAAGAGGTTATTTAACATACTAAAAATTTGTAATTAACTTATTTGGCCTTTTTAGGATGGTATTAAACCACCCTGTGCATCATCCAATCAACCTGGATTTCCTTCAGAAAGATTTCTCACTAAATCTCTCATAAAACATTAGCCTATGTGACATCTCACCCCAAAAGTAATAAATATAAATACTACTAATAAGAAATGTCCCCCTCCAGTATTAAATAAAAGCCTACACCTATATACTGAGAGCATCCATGAGTCACGTCACCCAAATTTATATTTGACAAGGGTT
>VWYI01023331.1:0-79867 GCA_013399455.1 Anthoscopus minutus | reverse complement strand
GGGCACAGAGCAGCACATGAGGGCACAGACAGGCACATGGGGGCACAGAGCAGCCTGTCTCTGCCTGGCCCTGGGGACAGGAGTGCCATGCAGCAGCTCCCTATGGCCAGGAGCCTGCTGGAAGCTGTCAGAGTATGAAGAGCTCGTGGCCAGCCCACAGAAGGACATTTAGCACAAGTGCTGCTGACATGCAATGTGTGATAGGTCATGCAGTGAGAATTCCCGTGTAAGCAAATACCGTGCCTTGCAGAGGCACATAAAGCCAGCTCGTTTCTTTGAATGAACGACCCGGGTTCCCTGCAGGTCTCAGTCCCTGCCTCAGTCACAAGCGAGGCACCGGGCTGTCAGCACGGCCCTGGGCAGCTCCGGCAGGAGTTTGCTCGTGGCTCAAGAGGATGGAGCAAAAGGCTGAAATGCAGGCGGATGGCTGAGCAGTGGGTGTGCCCTCCTGGCCGTGCAGCTGCCACAGAGGCCGGGGCTGGAGCGTCCCCGCCCCGCTGTGACTGCTGTGGCTCCCTGGGCACAGGGAATGCATCAAGTAGGGCTTGCTGTTCCTAATGCTTACCTGCCTGTTGTGCCTGGGAGATGAGTGACCAATACAAATACACATTGATGCAGTCAAAAAGATGCAGTTGCTTTAATCTGTAGCTTTTAGAACAGATGGTTGCTGTAGGACCCCACTGCCTCAAAAACGCAGGAAACAGAGAAGAAAAGGCCAGCGCTGCCCATGTGTTCCCATCTAACACACATGGTGCCTTTTCCTTCTTCTGGACTGGCACCAGAGGACCACGAGAGCACTGATGGACCACAGTGAGCTGAAATTGCTGACCAGGGTGTAGCTGTATTTAATTACAGCTCCAGTACCTGCCCAGTGCCAGAGAGGTGTGCTCAGGAAGTGGTGTGCAATGCTCTGACAGCCTTCCCACACTCCACGACCTCTCCCAGGGCGAGATCCCTGTGCCAGGAGCCTTCCCTGTGCCAGGAACCACTGCTGGCACCGAGGGCTGCTCCCCCATCCTGGCAGGGCTGCCCTCCCTCTCCAGTCCTGGCAAGTCCACTGCTGGGGGACTCAGCTTCCAATTAGAGCTGCCTGAGAAAGGCAGTGTGAATGAACAACAAAGCACCAACCAGCAGCACTTGCAGATGCCCTAAAGGTGATACGGGTTCTTTTATGCTTTCCTAAGTTAGATTAATGGGAATTCATTTGGCAATGTCAATACTGCAGGCTCAGGAGCACTACATCATCCTTTATGGGCACACTGATATGGGTTTCAGTCTCTGTCACATTTAGTATCGGCAATTATTTCACACACAGCTGTAGATCAGCTCTCTTTTGATCACAATCTGCCACCCTTTCCTACCATACAAATTTATAGCAACATTAATAGATCAAAAGTAATAGTGTTTACTGTATACTGGGTTTCAGTAAATTAGGAGGAAGCAACAGTTCCTAAACAAAGACTCCAGAAAGCACCAAAGATGAATGTAAGCTTTTTCACCCTGATTAACACATCCTTGTCTATTGGCAGAAAGCTTCCATTGCAGCTGTGAGAAAATAATTCCATGGATTATGTCACATCAATTGAAAGTGAAATTCAAAGCCAAAGAGAAAGCAGAAAAGTATTCCATGTGTTCTTACAGAAAATATCACTGCTTCAATTGGGTGCTACAGATGCTTGGAGTAAACATGTTTTCCACTGGTTTTCTTAGAACCATACTCACTTAAATCTCCAATATTATTCTGCATGTTCATTTCTCATCCCAGTTTAATACCAGGCCTCTGGGAGTTAGTGGTTAACAGGATACTGCCAAGCAATGAAAGCCAAGGAAAGTTGGGATAAGAAGGGAAAATATGGCCTTTATATAGTAAATAAACTTTTCAGCCTTAATGTAATTGTGGCTGTCAGCATAACTCAGAGGGGGAAAAAATAACCCAGTGCTAGCTGTACTGTTCAGTTCTTGGACCATGTGAATGTCCAGTTCTTCAGTTTTGAGTCTGCTCCAAATCCAATGGAAATAATGCACACAACTGAGCATTCAAGCTTCTAATAAATCTCATATTTGTACAGAATACCTGGGATTCAGAACAAAACCAAAACTAGATAAGACTTCTCAATATTTCAGTAAATACCATCCCTTTTCCCCAGTAAAATCTCTAATTCTAGGAAATCTGTGCATCCTTTTGATGTAGCAAGCATGGAGCAATAAGGTTGGAATTGAAACACTGAATAATTAGTACACATGAACAGCACATGAGTACATGTCACACATATATGGATCTCTTCAAAACGATAACCACAGCTTGCAGCCAAAATATGAATGTTCTAGAAGATACAAACCTCCTCTCCCACCAAAGTCCTTCCCAAAAAATTTTCACCCCAAATTACTACTGTGTGTACCTTGCAAAAGCATGGGCAGAGGAGAAGAGGGGAAGAAATCAGTGGGTTTATAGGTGTTATAAACTGCAGCTTACTTTAGAGCTAAAACATCCTGGCAGATGGTACTCAGCATCTGGGAGAATGCAGATGCCCAGATATAAAATTTGTTTTCTTTATTCCTCTTTATTGGAACTCTATTTGGTTACAGTGTATTGTGGTAAGATCTATTTCCTGTGCTTGTCTCTTAAATTTAAATCTCAAAGCAACGTTTATAAACATTACAACCTATCAGTTATTGCTGTAGTGCAGTATCACTGATCTGAATTCAGATCAGCAACAGCGTGCATAAATATGTCACATAAAAATACATCTAACAACACTTTCCCAAACAAACATCTAAGAACTCTTTTTTAAAGAGATGGCTGAGGAAGAAGAAAAAAATAGATTACATTAGCATACCTCATGAAAACAAATGGTTTGACCTTGTAGGAATAAAGGCAGGAGCAGCTCCATTAGTCAAGTAAAACCCCCTAAAATTAGAAAGGTTGGGTATTTGGGGGCAAGAACAATCTCTCTTTATTCTTCCTTGACAGCAGCAGGCAGCACAAGGCACAGAGAGCTCTCCTGAGCCCTGCAGTGACCCCTGGCACAGCCCTGGGCAGGGCACAGCCCTGGGCAGGGCACAGCAGTGGCCCTGAGCTGTCCCAGCCGGCCACCAGCGAGCCGGGAGGGCCCGGGGGGGCAGAGCCGAGATGACACCGGGCTCTGGCCTGGGAGCCCTGCCGGCCTTGCTGGGGCACAGCAGCACAGCTGCTTCCCACTTGTGCCTTGCCCCTTCCTATAATCAGTTCAGTGTAAGTGGGAAAGTCTGGGTTTACCCACTCTGACTGCTGCTGCAGCTCCCCCAGCCCCCTAGGAATGCCACGCAGATTTTGCTTCTCATCAGTGGTGCTGGAAAACCACAGGACCTCTTTGTTTAGCATAGCAGGTCAAGGCTGTTCCCAGCTGAAATATTGCAAGAGAAAACAACACTCAAAAGAAGGATAGCTTCTTCCCAGCCCCAGCACCATGCTGAGAACCTTCTGTGCCAGCTTTCCTGGGGCTGAGGGGCGTGAGCAGCTCTATCTTGCTTGTTAAATTAGCATCTAGGGTATCAAGGGCTATCTGCAACAGCTGTACACCTAAAAAACCTAGAAAACAGAGGCCTGGGAGTAAGAGACCTGGAGACATGTCTTTTAAAGTTTGGATCTCTCCTTAGCATTGCTCTCTTCTGCCATAAACACAAGTGACAGAAGACAGGCTACAGGAGGATGCTGGTAAACACAACCTGCTGCAGAACCTGCAGATGATCCAGCTGTTACCAGAAATGTAGATGGAATGGGAATATTTTCTTCTAACCAAGTAAAACCTAATTCTATCAGCCTGTTTCTGCAGCCCAATCCCCTTTGTGGCACATTAGCTCCAACTTCTTCCCTCCTCTCTGCTACATCCATCTCCCAAGGCCTCTGTGGAGAGGCAGCATCACCCTGCACACAGGCTGCTCCCCTTGCAGAGGCTTCAGGTTTCTTTTGTGTACCTGAAGGCCCTTCCTCCCCTTCTCCTGCCTGGCTGCTGGGCTGGCTCAGCTGGCTCCACCTGCCTCACCCCCCTGCTCTGGCCAGTCTCCAGCTGCAGCTTTCAGATTTGGATGGCAAGTGCCAGTCCCATAAAGACTAATGAGAACCAGGGCTCTTACCCAATCCAAAGCATTTGCAAATCAAGTTGCTGCACTATTTGTCTAAATCTGAACACCTCAGTTATTGACCAGGTTATTTCCTTATTGCTGCCCTTGTGTTATTGGGAGCAGCTGGAGATTTCCTTCCTGCCCCCTTGTAACAGGCTGGTTCTCTCCTCCCACAGTGCCATTGTCTTGCCTGTCCAACACTTTGCTGGGGATGCCCAGCACCAGGTCCAGATGACCCCCAGTCAGTCTGGGGGAGGAATCTGCAGCCCCCCAGGGGGTCCCTCGGTGCTGTCTCGGGGGTGCTGCTTTTCCCAAGGTGTCATAAGCTCCAATAAGCTAAAAGAGGTTTTTTTACACTCCATGCCCACAATAGGACATTACTCTCCAGTGAGGTCAGGTGTTGTCCAGAAATTTTCTCTTATCTTTGGCCAAGTAAATAGTTGCATGCATGGAAAAGGCAAAAGAGAGAAACTCCCTTTTGCAACTGTTAGCATAGTCTACAAGAAATTCATAGGCTGATGAGATAAATGTGAGTGTGCTTTTAATAGCAAAAATATGTTTTCTTTGGCTTAAATGCAGTCCAGGGTTTTCCAGTGCTCAAACTTAAGCTAAAGAGATATTAATTATTTAACAGACACAGAAGGAAACCCGAGGAAATTATTCCTTCTTCCTCCTATTCAGTGTGAGGGTACAGCTAACCCTGGGTCTGGGATCACAGGGATTTTTCATCTGTTCTGAAAACATGAGTTTTAATTTTCCCTTAATTTCCTTCCTGCTAATGACCTCCTTGGTGCACAAAGCCTTGGAGTTTATCCATGTTCTCTTACCAGGAGCACAGCTTTGGGTGAGCCCAGTCCAAGTCCATCGCTCAGGCCCTGGAGACAAACACTCACCCTCAGAGGTGCAGCTGGAGCCCACCAAAAACTGATGCCAGAAGTTTTCAGTTCTTTATCTGGTGTCAGGAGTGGGGTGTGGGGTAGAATTGCTCCTGTCCCAACACCAGGTAAATGCAGCTTGCCAGGAGGGTGCCACAAGCACCGATGTCCATTGGGAATGATCTCCACTTCTGCTACACTGCCCACACACACACCCTGGTGCCCTTGGGCTCATCCTGGCCACACCTCTGGCCCTGCTGATTAGAAATACACGCAATTAATCTCCTACCTAAACTAACAGCAAATTAAAATTCTTCCTGCCATGGCACAGGAACTGCTCCGAGGGATTGTCCTGGGAAATTAACATCTGTAACAATTTCCAGAAACCAGTGAGTGTACAGGCAGTTCCCAGGGCAGATGATTCAGTGGATTCACCTTGTGTTTCATTCTCAGCCTCTCAGCCCCTGACACCAGAGCCCTTAGAAAAACCTCAGTTTTTGCCCTGCAGCTTCCTGGCTTTACACCTGGCATGAGGCAGACTCCGCTGGGGAGTTACTTCTTGCTGCACCTCCTGAACAAACACCAATAGTAAGCTGGTGTTGGCTTCAGCCAGGATTTTACCATCACCATCCTCAGCCTTGTAGTGGATATTGGCTGACTGTGAAATGTAATGCTGCCTGCATTTTTTTTCACAAGTGTTTGCACAAGCCAGGACTACTTTAACTCAATTCAAGAAACCCAAGCCAAATCCAAAGCCCAAATGGTCAGAAAACATTCAGATAAGTCTTTCTGTGTTGAATAAGATGTTGTACACACTTAAGTAAGGTGGAAGCAATGTAGATTTGAGAAGGAGCCCTTAGATAAAGCTAAGACATACTGCAAAAGACAGACTTTGCAAGAGAAAGGAGCTGAAGTTGGGCAGAATGATACAGGCAAAAGGAACATGTTCCTCATCCATTCCAGGATTTTATAAGATGCTGCAAAAGAAGTTAGTTTTAAGAGCTGTCTGCAACAGGTCTTCCTAAGGAATTTTCAGGAGAAATCAGTAGGATTTCAACTTGATGTATGGGAACTGACTTCATTTTCTGTGAAAAATTTATTCATCCCTCCAAGTGGAATATGAGTGGGGTGATGCTGGGGTCTTCTTTTCACCCACTGGATCAAGTTTGTTATCTTTTATGACCCAGGTATAGGATTACTACTAAGGCAAAATAATCCAAATGCATCCTGTAACCCAGCTCCTCTGAGCTGTAGCAAACACCTTTGAGGTTGTTTTGGAATACATCAGTGCTGCAAAGCTCCCAGTGAAACCTCTCAACACTCACAGCCAACACAACAGCATCCCAGAAGAACTACAGGGAAACAATGAAGAATTATTTCCTGCTTTAGCACTGGGCAGAGAAGCTCAGTCTTTACCCACTGCCCAGCAGCAGCCCTGTCACACAGAGAACAAGGTGGGATGCCATGCCTTTCCAAGCAAGCCAGTGACATTCTGGTTCCTACCCAAGGCTTAGCACTTGCTCCATGCCCCTGCTGCCCAGCCATGCAGCCCCACAGCGCAGGAGAGTGGCCAGGGATTGCAGCCAGCTGGGAGTCCCAGGCAGGGCCATGCTCATGGGGACAGAGGTGGTGATGAAATACAGCTGTATTATTTATTGCTGTAATGCTCTGCAGGGTGGGAGTGCTCTGCAGAGGAGAAGTCAGAGCTGTGCTGCTGTACTTAACCAACATATTGAACTGTTCTGTCTTCTAAACCCATGTGTCCTCTCTTCATTTAAAATCACAGTGCTTCCTTTGAGGCAGAGCTGATGACAGAAGAACAATCTGCCCTGGCCATTTCTTTTGCAACCCTTGGAAAATATTTTGGCTGTCTCTAGGGCCACTGTGTATCTGTGTTATTAAGCCTCACTTACAACACCTTAAGGTGGGCCACAGGTGATGGTTCAAGAATCTCTGGGCTTTCCCATCTGTGAAAACTCTGTTTGGCTTTGTCCTAAAGCAAAATATAAAAGGTCATGGTTTTGCAACCTCCTTTGAAGCGTGGGAGCTCAGAACATTCTTGGCTTAAACTTTCCTTGAGGGGAATCAGGCCCAGTACCTGCAGAGACGAGCAGCTGTAGAATTGGTTCAGAGGCCCTGCTCCTCAGGGCAGTGTGTGAGGAGCTCCTGGCAGAGCACCTCCCCAGGGGCACCGAATCACTCACAGTATCTGCATCTCATCAACGTTTCCCAGAGGAAATGTCTCCTCCTCATTTCCTAAATAGAGAATTGAATTCCCCTGCTCCTCCAAATCAATTGTTGGATTTTTCTTTCTTAAAAAAAAAAGAAAGTTTTTTTTTTAAGAAACAAAACAAAACAAAGTGTATCTATATGTTTTACTGAAACCATGTATTTATCTCAGGAAATAGGGATAGTGAGGGCAACCTCCCAGCCAGCTCCATGTTCTGTACAGCCTCTGCCACCAAGAGACACAGGCTTTCCAGTCAGGAGCTGTCTTTCCACACCACACCACGCTGCCTCACTCTCATCAGAGCTTCAGCTGGGAAGAAGCATGGGAAATCTGTTACACAGACACATGGGTATTTTCCTATACCAAGGAGGGTCCATGACCACATTCAGAACATGAAAGGTACAGAAGTTTCTCAGAATTTGTATGAAAACTCGTAAAAACCAAGAAAACCCAACCCCCCTCAAAACAAAACAGAAAAGAACCAACCAACCAAACCAAACCAAAATAAACAGAAAAAAACACCACCAAAACAAAAACAAACAAACAAAAACCAAAACAAAAACAAAAACCCAACCAACCAAAAAAAAACCCCCAACCCTGAGTTTTGCTTCTTACTCAGTTTGGTCACAAGAGACCAGATGTTTTCAGGCTGCCAGACAGAGAACTCAGCAAGTTCAGTTCAGTGTCAGCTGTGAGTCTGAAGTACAGGCATAAGGGTGTAAGTGCTATGGACAAGATCACCTCATATTCCTAGATTAGGTGATGACTTGAACTCAAATACCTGCCACGGTTAAAAGCAGATCTTTTGTAAGAATGGAAATCTAAAGCAAAGGAATGTGGTGCTTATTCACTTAGTACAGGCTGTCCTTTTAATAAATTAACAGACTTGTAAGAAAGATCTGATTAAAAGGCTCTGTACACAATAGCAGTTTAGGAAAAAATCTTGAACCGAAAAATATTTTGGGAAAAAACCTTGTGAGTTGGGAAAACCTTGACTGTTTGACAGGTATGATGATGACTTCCAGAGATCAGTGATGGATGCTGAATCATGGACATTTGGGCCAAAAAAAGCATCATGGATATTTGAGCCAAAAAAAGCATTCTTCCCAACAACTCTCTGGGAAGCCAGGCCCTTTATACATCTAAACCTGTTGTGTTCTGCTACAGATATTGTCCTGCCAAGTGCATAGACAGGTAATTGCCAAACCTGCAACCACTCAGAACACAATATCCACTTTGAAAAAAAGGTGATTTTAGGAGAAGTAACAAGGGAGAACATAGTGAGTATCTCCTTTGGAGCAGGCTGCACCAATGCCACAAAGCCTGGAAGCTGATCTTTGCACTGAGAGCAGGAGCTTTGATTTATAAGGGCACAAGAGAAAGCAGGAGCCTCACAGCCATGTACTCCTAGGAGTGATGTGTGGTGAAACCTGTGCTAGCCCAAGCACAGCTCATGGAGCCTGCTGAGCCAGACTCTCCAGGACATTCCCCTGACCTGTGCCTAAAAGCTGAACGTGCAGAACGTCACTTTTGCAATATGTTAGTTGTACTTATTAAATAACTTTCTGTAACACACACAGATACCATCTTCTGTCATGGCCTAAAAAACACTTTAAACAACAGTTTCCTCAAAAATCAAACAAAAATTTATATCAAGCTGAGAGATGATGACAGACTTCTGTGGGATTAAGCAATTTCTCTCAGCATTTTTGTGGGTTTAACTAAACGGAGAGATTACAAGCAGAAAGGAAAGAACCACCCCCAGATTTTCCATTAAAAATAGTGAGGAAACATTCTGAAAAAACTATAGAAGATAAACAACTATCAGACATGATGTACCATAGCCTTGACCTTCCATCAACAACTGTTATTTCCATTCAAATCAATTGCTGATATGGTTTTCTTCTCACCCAGCAGCTCCAGATGTTTTTTTCTTAACATTCCTGCTTGCCAAAGGAGAGCACTCACAGGGAGAAAAGGGGAACGCAGTTAAAAAAAACCACTGAAACCTTTGGCTATTTGAGCACCAAGAGACAAACCACAACTGCAGCATGTCTTCCAACAGCTCCTCAGTGTCAAGGCTGGCCCAGGCCAACGTCCTGGGAGGGCACAGCAGCTCCACACCACTGCCTGTCCCTACAGCCAGACTTAGGATAAGCTAGGCAGGTACTAGCCTGTCACTCACCCTCTGAGAGGAACAGAAGCAGGACAAGCATCACAGATAAGCAGGCTGCTTCTCCAGAGCAATTCAGGAAAGTTGCAGTGAGTCTCTCCTGATCACAGAGGGGGGAAAAAACCCACACAGAAGTATTAAGAAGTTAGATGGATTGACTGCACCATCTTCATAATGGGAATCTTGGATTAAATCACCTCACCTGCTGCTTCAGGAGCACTGTGCAGTCCTCTAAACAGCAGAGGTGGTTATTTTGAATGCATAGCAATTATGATTGATAAGAGAATAAACCTGAATCATGCTGGCTGCTGCTGCTAAAACAGCACAAAGTGTAGTCATCTGACACAGAAAGCCACATTGTAAAATTAGAGATGAAGCCTGCCAGGATGGATTTTGTTGTATTTATGAAGTGCCCATCAGTGATGTGGGTACTGTCCAAAAAAATTAAACAATGTACTTGATTGCTGGAGGAAGGACCAAAGATCAGCTGAAGTTCACAGAGGAGCTTGTGCCTTTTCACACAGACAGCAGCTAAGGTGTTCATGGAATGCACACCCTGTATACAGGTTGGAACTTCTAATGTGCTTTTCTAACATGTTATTATATCTTTTGGGGCAAAAAAGTTACGTACCAGAATTCATATTGCTGATCAGACCCGGAAATCCTCACAAGGTTTGCAGTTCTGACACAACCCCCATGCTCCAGGTGCCCTCACTACCTCTACCCAGGGATGCACAGGGGAGAGAAATGCTGCCTCAGTTCCCCTCAGCCATCCTCTAGCTTGCTGCCAGACATTAACAGTAGAGAGGTTAGGGCACTTTTTAGCTTTTCTGTCACCTCTGCTTGGTGACACAAGCCTGTGGATGCCTTTCATATTGCAGGCAGGAGATACTGTCACCTGAGACAAATCTCACTGCAAATGATGCTTACATATAACATGTGATTCTGCAAGTTAACACAGCAATTCTCCCTGAAAGCAGGTCCATGGGACAGTGTCTTCACAGATGAATCCTTGCTAGGACCTGAAAACTGGTAGCTTTCTAATGCAGCAACTCATAAATCTATAAATTCTAGGATATTTAACCTGAAATAGAGCATAGAGGGAAGTAAATGGCTGTATCTTATGCAGACAAATTGTCTACACAGATTTTCTAAGTGAGGCTGGGAATTCGGATTTGACTTCTCTCTTAAGTCAGCAATAAAAAAGGAAATATTCAAGTTTCCACAGTTACTAGATGCTCGTTCCATGATCACCAAAGAGTTAAGTACCCAAGGCCTGCAGTTTTTCCAAGGTGTTTTGCATTCTTCAGTCTTCAGACTGAGAGCCATTGAGCACATTACCACAGGCAAACCTCTCTCCAGCCAGATGCCAGAGCCTGGGAGGCTTGGGCACTGCTGAGGCTGCTCTGGTGAGCTGGGACAGCAGCCAAGCCACACAGAAAAGGACAAGTCAGGTAACTTCTTACAGCAGCTGTTTTTCTGCTTACTCCTCTGACTCCAAAGAAGCACATAAACCAAAATGCACCAGTGAAGCACATCTGAGTGCGTGGGAGGTCAGGCAGGGAGTGGGAAGGGGGCAGAAGGAGCAGCCCCACAGAAGGGCTGAGTCACCTGGGGCTGGGATTAGGGTGAGCAGTGAAGCAGGATGGGGTTGGGAAAGGCATGGAACACAAATGCCCAGCTCTACTGCAGCCCAGGGACAACGTGCAGGAAGGGAGAGGGACAGCAAGGAGCTCCAGGGGAGAACAGTGCCCAGAGCAACACGGGGTCCCACTGCTGCAGGTCTGGCCCTGCAGCAGCAGCGTTTTGAGTTTCCTCTCATATTCAGAACATTTGGTTCGTTGTATTCAATTTAAAATAAGCCAGCTGTACTCCCTCTGAAGGACACTGCCCTTCAGACTGCTTTTCTGCACAGCACACTGAGCTGATTTAGAGGGCGAGAGAAACTGGGTTTGGAAACTCCAGTGTTCTGGGGGTTTGGCAATGGGACAAAATTTCCTGATGAGAAGGACACATGTAATGCCCCTTCCCTTGCTGTTCTCCTCAGCTCAGGCATCTGTAAGCACTTCTCTTGGGATCAGCTGGAAGTGACACATGGAAGAAATTAGATTTTAAGTAGAGCTGACTCTGCTCAGACACAAGACTGTTGGTAACCTGGATCAGAAGGGCCAGCTCTCTCTCAGTCCCCTGTGGAGGAATATTCAACAGATAAACCTTAATGGGTAACAAAAACACATGGGATTCACAAGTTTGGACAGTAATTTGCCCATCATTAACAACCATTACTTCATCCTCTGCTGCTACAGTTATGCTGAATAACTGAAGAGGAAAAATTGCTGTTGAAATACCTGTGCAAAAAAAGAACACGTATCCAAATACTGGATGTATTTTGCTACTGATAATGTATTTATCAACATGATTTTGCATGGCTCTGATTTCTGATTATGTACAATCCAAGTGACTAAACATATGATAGCAATTAGCAACTTGCACACAGCAAAAAAGAAAGGTGCTCCCAAGGGTTTCATGCCTGTCTCTGCTCTCTCTTTGAAGTGGTGAACGAGTTGCAAGTGATGGTTGCTAAGAAAAATAGGCAGAGACTAGTACTTATCCAAATTGTGATCAGCATTGCAGCACCCTGCCTTGTCCCTGAGGAGAGGGAAGGTTCATTATTTTCCTCAAGGAGCTTATGCAGCCCAGCCCATGCTGTGAGGCAGGGGACATGGTCTGAAATGCTAATCAAAAATTAAACCAGAAGACTGTAGCCCTGTACTTGGCAGTTAGTGGTACACAGGCCTGGCCATGCTGACTGGAGGAGAATCTCTTATCTTTCCAGATAACAAAAAGCAAAGATGCTTTTCCGTTCCCCATTATTTTGCTCTCTTCCAGGACAATCCTCTTCTGTTACACAGGGCCCACCATGCCAAAACACGGGAGCATGAAAAACATCAGTTTAAAGTCACATCACAGCAGTGATCCTGAGAGATGCCCTGAATGCACAGACACAGCCATCTGCTGCAATATATGCAAGCATTGAAGGCTCTCTGTGCTCTGCCAAAGAGCTCCAGACCCACAAAGGATTCCTGTGGCAAAGCCTTGGCAAGTCAGAGAATATTCCCATTCATTTTCCTCTCTCCATAAATGGGCCAAAGCCACCTCCTGCAGCTCAGGCCTCAGCAGAGCTCCTGGGCAGAGAGGTTATTTCTTCCCTGGATCCTACACACCCATAACCCTCAGTGCTCTTTCCATTAATAAGGTTGAAAACCCCAAAAGAAGCATGGATGAAAACCCAGCAGCAGCATATGCTTTGGTATGCAGTCCTAGGCTCATGCCCATCTTTGTGTGCCCCTGTTCCAGTCCCACTGGAAATTTGTGGAGT
Organism: Anthoscopus minutus; assembly: GCA_013399455.1. Classification (NCBI taxonomy): domain Eukaryota; kingdom Metazoa; phylum Chordata; class Aves; order Passeriformes; family Paridae; genus Anthoscopus; species Anthoscopus minutus. The sequence continues at coordinate 67,109 of VWYI01023331.1, read as the reverse complement.
TTGGTCAGAAATGGAGTGTCAGTCAGCCTCTGGTTTCTATTTGAGTTGTTGAAGATGCAGATACTTCTGCCTCATTACACAGTCTTACCTCTTCCTCCTTTCCTTCAGTAGTTTGTACAATTATGCCCCAAAATACATGTTTTGGCATGAGAACAAGAGCAGATATCAAAATACTATTTAATAAAAGATTTTAAATGAAACTGCTGGCTGTCTACAATGCTAATTTCCTCCCTGCAGTTAAAATTTAAAGCAGAATTTTTATAGCTTTCTTTTTAATGATTTTGTGGAGAATTAAAGGTATAGGTCAGTACCATGCAATTGTGCAGGATGCTCACTCAATCAGAAAGAGGAATTTAGTGGTGGCATCACTCCACATCACCGCTGTGTTAGAAACTGATGCAGAAAGGAGGAGGATGGCAAACTCACCCCAGAGCAGCTGGGGGCAAGGAGGGGGCAATGCAGACAACTAAGAAGCTTCTCACCATTGCAAAGCATGGTTCTGCTGTACCAGAGGATGAAATGAAGCAAGGTGGGTGTTTCACACAGGTTCCAGGGTGAATTTTCTCACTGTGAAAGTGTGAAGAAGCTCCAGCAGTCACAGTGTTAAACAGAACTTTTCCAGGCTTAGATACCTCTGCTGAAAGTAATATAACATGGGCTTGGGCAGCAATTAAAAACCTTCCTTCCCAACTGCCCTTGGCCATACTCAGGACCTCCCAGTGACTGTGCTTAGTGGCATATGCACAACACAGACCAGCCTGACATGCTGTGCTTTCACCTTGCTTATCCCACTGGGGTCAGCAGCACATGCTGCAGGACGACCCCTGCCTGGCCATCCCAACATCCCTACTGTCAGGAAAAGAAGCACCTGGAAAGGAGCTCAGAGACAGGCACTTTTTGGAGGCATTTTCTTGACTATGTTTTAAAGAAAATCAAGTGCTTCTTGCCCTCCAGAGGACCTGAGAGCGGGATATGCATGGGTGCCAGGGCATAACAAGCATTTATTTTTAAAATACATCGCAGGTTTTGTCTGTGTTAGGAGGAGGAGGCATGCCTGGCAGACAGCAGAACAAGAACCACACTGGGGAAAGAGAATAAGTTCAAATTAGGTGGGAGGAGAGGGAGAGGAGGAAAAAGAATTGATTTTCTGCAGTCTGAAGGTGCTTGGCCCAGAAACTACAAGCCTGAGAAGAAGAAAACGCTAATTATTTTTTAAAAATAATTTCAAAGTATTTGGCATTTCAACTCACCCAACGTATTTATATTAAACCGCTTTTCTTTTCTTGGAGACTTGGTCTTTAAAATGTTAATTGGTGACTAAAGAATACCCTTAAGGAAACAGATTTGCTGGCATTTCTGGCTGTGTGTGTTCAGATTATAGTTTTGAAAGGTTGGGGTCTTGGGGTGTTTTGTTTTTTTTCCTCTAAAAAGAAAGTAAAAAATAGCTTACAGTTTCATTGCTGAAACTATATTTCCTCTGAATACCTTCCCACCCCCATTATAAAGAAAAAGAACAAGATTTGAGAGTTTGGCTTTTCAGTGACCAAGGCTGGAAAGATTTTAAAGGCTTCCAACTTCAAAACTATGGTTTTGAGAATACCATATTGACATAAGCTGCAGGTTCTGGCTTTCAGAAGAGTGTCTGCACTCCTTGTCCCTTTGCTAGAGCTAGCTGCATTAATCCTTCTTATAAGGAGTGCACCAAGGAATGAGGTTTTATGGAATAATCTCAAATTAAAAGCAGAAAGGACGGGAGGTCTAACAAATAAAGCTTTGTTGTGAGTTGCTCTTGGAGCTGTCCAGGTGAGGTGGAGGAGCAGAACTGGGGCAGGCAAAGAGCCCGGAGGCAGAGGCTGCTTCACTAACCACAGCCTGGAAAACTTTTCTACCTAAAACTTTGATTTCTAATTTGTTATGACCTCTGCTAAATGGCAGTTAGATTTATGCACACCACATCTCCTAATGCATTTTCACAAGTGTAATTTACTCATTTTTCAGTTGACCTACTTCAAGTCAGGCCCGGCATTAAGGAAATTGTCCAGAAGGCATTACAAGCTCTGTGCTATATACTGAACATTGGTAATCAGTGATGCAGGGACCCCAGGCAGGTGCAAAGGAGTGCTCCTTATTGCCAAAACCCAGCCTTTTGAAGCAGGTAGCCAGTTATCAGCTTACACAGTTCTATGGCACAACAAGCCCAAGTCAAGCAAGCACCATACACCACGATGTGGACACAGAGCACGCCTCTCATGTCCCTCTTGCCCTATTCTGGGTCCCTCTTCCACAGCTCCCTTCCACCTGGACTAAGGAACAGGCCAGGCCATGTTACAAGGCCTTCTCCTCAGAAAGCCTCCTCTGTGGGTAACAGCTAAACAAACTCCTGTGTGTGCCCCCTGAAAAGCAGCACTCGGACACGGAAACTCGGCAGCGTTCTACTCTAAATCCTGATGTCATGAATGAGGTCCCATATGCCCAATTCAATAAACCACAAACTTAAAATTTAGTAGCAATTTTAATGAAGTAGTAATTTTACATAAGAGGGTAAAATCCAATATAATCAAGCAAATACAAAATAATTTGGCAGTGGTTTGGATAAAGCATAAGTGAAACCAACCGGGTACAGGGAGCGCTTCCCTGTCTCACATACAAAGGACAAAGGACTCCAAACACAACATATATACTGTATGCTAATAAATATTCATCAATATCTGTGGTAGCCTCTGGGGGAGTCAGGGCCAGGACCCCAAAACCTCCTCAGCTGCATTAGAGGTACTCAGCTCTGAGCCTTGAGCAAGGCTGTTTGCAGGAGAACTCCTCTCAGAGCAAGGCAGAATAAAGAGACAGAGCTTTGTATTCAACTCCTTATGGAGGTTTAATTGCAGCCTGTGTTCCTAGAAATTTCTAACACAAAGCCCAGGAGGATACCGGGAACTCACCTTTTATCTCAAGGGCAAGGTGGGTCAAAATGTGACAGCCAATAACAAACACAGCATTAACATGAACTTGAGAACCATGCTGAACAGGTGCCTCCTAAAAGCTGTCTTCTCTCCCAGGGAGGATGGGAGCTGGGCCACTGTCCCCCACAAATGTCTCTCTGTAAATCTCCTCCTATTTTTGATTCCTAATATCTACACAGTGTCACTGTCCTACATAGTGCATGCTCCTGTTGCTGCTACGGGGGTCTCCTGGGATTTTTGGGGGGCTTTTGGAGGAGGGCCAAGGTCTTCCTCGCTGTGCTCTTGGTAACCTGGCAGGTAGCACATGTGCATTACGCTTGGGGTTATGTAAGTAAGCACTAGGTTCCAATTAAACCATACTTTTTACATATATAAGACCACTAGTTTAGACTCCCTATCTTATAAGGAACTATAGACTCCCTATCTATAGTTGGGAATTGTCCCAGCTTCATTCATCTCAAGGTCTGTCCTGCTCTGGGAATTGTCTTAACTCCATCTTGATGCCAACTTTGGTTTGGGAGTCTTCCTGACTTTGTCCATCCCAAGGCCAAGTCCAATTCCTGTATCCTGTTTCTCACATGCATCATCTACAAAAAAAACCCCGTCTGCTTCATGACACTAATCACATATACTTTTCCAATTATTTTCCCAAAATATTGATACAATTACAATTTAGTCAGCACGAATCACATCCATTTATCACACTGATGAAGCTGCAGCCAAGCTGGCACACAGGCAGCATGCTCTGTGCCCTGTGCCTGGGCCAGCTCCCTCCCTGCTCTCAGGCCTCTCCAGCAGCTTCAGCAACAGCTGCCTCCTGCTCCAAAACTCCCCTCCCCAGGTGCCTGCAGAAGCTGCACAACTGAAATCAATCACCTTGAGATTTTTTTTTCCCCCCAAGCTAATGTTTCCCCAAGGCTGAGTTTTTCAAGAAGATTTTAATGGAAATATTTGTGTCGGGAATAGGAAGGAAAAGGAAAAATCCTCATTTTGGCTCAGTGAAAACCTGGCAGAAATTTATGCAGATGTGGAGCAATGCTTTGACATGATGGAAGGGTGGTCTCAGCAGCCTTCAGTGTCTGTCTGCTGCTTTGGGACCGTGTCCTGTGCCACTGTAGAGAGATATCCCGTGCAACACAGGGAGAGATGGGGCTGAGGAGGAGAAGTTGGGGATACAGAGATGAGGAGGAAAGCAGCACATCACAGGGATAACAGCTGGGATGGGGGGGCTGAGAGGAGCCATCACCACTGCAAATCCCCCCAAAGACAGAGCCAGTTTTGGGAGTGTGTGTCTCGCAGCTGCCCGTGGCACCTGGGGGAGGGAGGAGCACACGCGGTCCCTGCAGAAGAAACGCCGGGAGCCTTCTGCTGCCGCAGTCCAGTCCTCGGAAGCATGGTGGGAAGAAACAAGATATGCAGAGCATATGAACTGCATTTCTGACTGTGGGGTTGAGACTGTGCCTGAGCACCACCCTGGGAAGGGAAGTGAGAGCTGAGGAGCCTCTGTGGAGCCTGGGGCTGGAGGAGAGCCTGCTGGACCCTCCCGTGGAAACTCGGCTCAGCCTCTCCCGAGCCACAGGCTCTCCCTGGCTTCTGTCCGGCGCTGGCAGCTGCACGGCAGCGCTGGGGATGGGAGAGGAGCGCAGAGCACGTGTTCACTCCCTGCTCGCTTCCCATCTGACTGCCTGAGCTCTGCATCGCAGCAGCGGGCGGCAGAGATAAACCGGGAGCTTTGGAGCACGGAGGGCAGCTTTGTCCAACTTGAAGGATGTTCCAAATCTGCGGGAAAGCGGCCCAGCAGCGAGCAGAGGGAGGGGTCAGCCCTCTGTCACGGCTGCGTTCTCCTGCAAGCACAGCAGGGCCCTGCTGCCTGTGTCAGGCTGCACCATGAAGGTGATGGCAGGTCATTTTGGTATCCTCCTGCTCTTTGTCCATGCCCCTCAGCCTTTATGGCATTTATAGGAGAACAAAACTGCCAGTGGCATCCGAGCTCACAGCCTGCATGAGCTCCTAGGGCTGCCTCTGATCCTGAGTGTGCTCACAGCACTTCAGTGCTTTTATGTTGAGTGTGGAAATAAGTGTGGACTTACTCTGAGCACAACCTGCTGCCTGCCTGCAAAAGCACCTTCATGAACAGGACTGAATTCGGGGGATACCCCAGTCTAAATCTGGAAATCACTGGGGACAAGCATCAAGACAATCACCTGATCACATCAGCATTGCAGCCCTGCTGGATGGTGGCTTGCCAGTCTCTCCTTTCCTGACTGCTGCTGCTCAGGACTGGAAGGGGGCTGTGGTGCTGGACTGTGTCCCACAGGGAGGAGGATTAGGAGGGCATGGCACCCCCCCTGAACAGCTACTGCAGCAGGGAGAGAACTGCAGCTCCTGCCAGCTAACCCTGAGAACCCCAGGACACACCAAGGGACATTGCAAAGAGCTGGCAAGGACACAGAGACATCCCCTCCCTGCTGAGCTCTCCCTGATGCCCAGCCTAAGCCACCAGCTGTCACTTTGACATTGGAAACCATGTGCTTGCCAGTGATTCCCACTGATCAGCTGCTGTGGGTGTGCAGGAGCACCCTTGCTGGGACCAGCTCCTTTTGCCAGGCACGGCTCCTGCCATGTGCCCAGAGCAGAGACCACAGGCAGAGCCAGCACACCCCTCCCTGGCCACCACGGCCACCCTGCTGCTGTCCCAGCCTCCTGCCAGCTTGGTTTCTGCTCAGCCCCTGCTCATGCATGCTCACAGTTCAGCCATGGAGAGTAAAAACTCATAGAAAACAGAGCTCATCTGCAGTAAGCAAGGATGTTGTGCAACAGCCTGTGTATGGATCTGGACAAAGGATATGTTGTTGGGGGAGTTTTAGGAGGTTAACATGGGAAAGCAGCTCACATAACTACTCCAAAAATATTTTGTTTAGCTCTCCAATCAAACTTAATATTTGAATCAAAATTGACTTATTTCAAAGCCTGTGGCATAATTGTAATTGTCAAAGGACATAACCCGCCAAAATTTTTCCAGGGAGCTTTCTGTGCTTGCCATGAGCTCCATCCCTACCACAAGCCAGCGAGCTGTGGATGACAAGCTGCAAGGTACACACTCCCAGCTGCCTGTGAGATGCCAACTGGTCCCAGGGATGATTAACCACGTGCAGGACACAGGTACCTGATGGGGTTTCAGGCACAGTGTGCACAGTGGCAAAGGACCCCACAATTCCCAGCACAAAACAGTGAAGCTCTGCTTGGTAACCTGGGGCACACAAGGCACCTGTGTATTGCTGAGTGGGCAAATGCCAGAGACCTGGATCTCTCTAGGGGTCTTCTCAGGCAGAGAAGAAGCTCTGAAGATGGCATCTAAACAGAGCCTGGAGACAACACCTCTGAGAGCAGAGAGGCCAAAGAAGGCAGAGCAGCTGTTTCTTGTTCAAGTGGCTCAACAGGCTTCACAGCATCCTGTCCCACATGGCATAGCACTGGGAAATCACATTTGTGCCCCTAAAGAGACAAAAGGTGGGCAGGTTCCTAAAACAGCACAATGTGGGCAGGTTCCTAAAACAGCACAGAGGAAGCAGTGGGGTGGTGGGGCTTTGTCAAGAAGAGAGTTACGGGGAGCTCCTCCCCAGCAGATTGCTGGTGGAGAGGTTTAAAATTCTTTCAACTCCTATAAAAAGTATTTAAAAATCACAATATTTGGACTCACCTTTCCAAAAAAAAAAATTCTTAAAAGGATTTTTGTAGCCCTGCATAAGGAAGGGCAATGGGTGCACTGCAACTTTTACAGGCATGTATCAGCACTGTATTTCCAATAACTATTGTCCCAAGACCCTTTCAAAATGATAGGAGGTTTACAATAACACTGTGACCCTGTTAACTGCAGGAGGGCTGCTCCCAGTTTCCCTTCAGGGAGCTCAGAAAGAAATTATCCTCACAGAAAGATCATTACTGTGAGCTCATGTAATCCCACTTTTTAATCAAATGATAATTTAAGTGTAAGTTCCACTTCATGCATTTAGAAAAGCACTGGTGTAATAAACACTCCTATTAAAGCCTCATTCTCAAAAAAGATCATTCCCACAGTTGCCATTTAGAAAGGCAGGAAAACCAAACCAGTACAGTTCAGAATTTATGTGGCTATTTCATCTCTTCGTCCAAAAAAGATGAATTTTATATAATATTAGAATCTCATATAATATTTACAGAGCCCCAAAGAGAAACTATAGCAGATAAAGCAGACAGAGATATTTAAGCCTGATTTTCTCCCTTCTGCAAGATAAACCTATACCATGACTACTCTGTTAATAGTCTTCCTTGAGTAATGCACTAGCAAACAATTGCTTTGTAACCATAACCCCTGTGAAGTTTCAGGGACTTGCTTTGCTCCTTACTGACAAAAATGTGAGAATTGCAATATTGACCGGAACATCAATAGAGTTGAAATTCATTAGCATGAAATTCATATCAGATGCAAGGAAAAAACTGAAATAAATGCCCTCGGAAATTTCCGAGCGCTCGGTAAAAGCCATTGAACCTGCAGCTGGTGCAGGATGCACTGTTAGCTGCAGAGACATGGGCCACTTCATCAGCTGGTGTATCACAGCAGATATGATCAGCTGGCTCATTATTCTTGATAAATTATGCATGCTGGATTGGGGAGGGAGGGGGTCGGGGGGGTCAGGAGTGAAATCATTCCAGTTCATCGTGTGCCAGATCACTGGAGAAGCTTCAGTGGCAGCAGGCAGTGCACAGGCTGTGCAGGCAGGCATTCCCCTACACAGGTATTTGCTTTTCACCTGCAACTGCCCTGCTGGTTAACAGTAGGGATGGATCAGAATGATGCATCTGTGTCTTCTGTATTGAGCTGGAGAAAGTCCTCTGTATTAACCCCACATTATCACAGTGATCCAGAACTGCCTGGCTTAAGCAGGAATGAGCAAATGCTCTGGGGCCCAGCAGGAGTCCTCTCTCCGAGCAGCAGGATTGCTGCCTGCACCCAGCTGGGCACCAGTGGGAGGAGAACTGAATTCTCCTGTCATTTAGCATCTTCACATCAAAGTATAATGTGAAGGAAAGGCACACAGGAAGGCTGGGCTGGCTCCTCCTCTGCACAGCCATAGTGCCGTTTCAGGAAAGCTTCAAAGATGTGTGCTGGAGGGAAAACCACAAACAACTCATACATTTTATACATATATATGATGTTGCTCTGACTTACAAAAATGCATAAGTATTCAAACCCTTGAAACAGCCTGACAGACAGGCTTCCCAGCCATCCCTAGCTTTGTGCTGAGGGTTGCAGGGATTGTCATACTGAACTGGATATTCCAGTTCCTCTGAACAACAGCTCAAAATAGATTTCAAGGCATTTGCTTATTATTAAATATGCAAGCCCATCCCACAATGGAAATTCTTCCTTTGGGAGATGCTTATCTGGTGGCTGGGTGTTTAGTCTTAAAAGGACTGAGTCCAGAGGAGCAGTTCCCCAAGGTTTGGGATGCAGCAGCTCCCAGCAGACCACCCAGCAGAGGCAGGCGCCCCAGGTGCTGTGAGCAGGCTGGGTGGCAGGCCACAGGAGCTGCTGGAAAGCCATTTGGTGACTCTCCATCCCTTCTCCCAGCCCCACACGGTGCTGGCACAGTTTGCAAGCAGGCCTGGGCAGCACAGCTATGGAAGGTGCTGGCAGAGGTGGAGGCAGCACAGGCAAAGCAGCTCTGCACCCTGGGCTGCTGGCACAGCAGGGGTGGCCATGGATGACCCGGCAGCAGGAGCTCACTCAGGCCCTGGGAATCCTGCCAGCAGCCCCAGGAGCTCTGCTCACCCCTGGGCATCTGGAACAGCAGCTAAGTGCTCCTTATCAGTGCTAGGAAGATACAGCAGGATGAGAGCAGAATAACAAAAGCCCTGAGATGTGATTTATGGAGGGAAAAAATAAACTTAGTATTAGTTTCCAATGGCATTTAAGTCTGAGAGGCCAGCCAAAACTTCATTTTTTTACAGAAAAAAAAAATCTACTTTACTGAAACACTCTTTCCTGCAGGGACTTCTCTGTGTTGTGCTTAGGCAGTGTTACAACAATAAACAGTCGTCTTTGCCTTAAGGGACTGCAAATACTGCCAAAGCAGGCAACATTTTAAACCTACAATAACCTTTCACTAATTGCAGAAGTCAAGCCAGACAACCCAAGCAGGCACAGGGCTGGGAGAGCACTTCAAGGAAGAGTGACACAGCATGGGCTTTTACCCAGGCACTGCTGCCAATTGGCTTACAGAGAAACTTTACATCACCCTAAAGCCCAGAAACTGCCTTCGAATAACTAACTGGCTCCCCAAATGCCCATACAGTTAATGGTTTGTGAACTGAAGCCAATGTGTGACTTCCCAGCCTCCCCAACTAATGGTGGGGACAAAGAGGAACGTGGAGATGCAGCCCCTGACACAGAGACAAATGTTTCTGCACTGAGCCCCGGGGAATGCTTGGGGGGAACCTGTTGCAGAGAAAGGGATTCCTCTGGCCCACAGCACACATGCTGAGAAGTGGTAAAATTATGCCAGGAAGAAAGAAGGCAAATGACTCTTTCTAATCAGTCCTCCCCCTCCCATGAGGACTGAGGGTGCCAGAGAACTGGGGCATGCTGGGGAAGCTGCTGAGCTTTGCTCCTTAGTTGCTCATTGCTTTTCACTGATAAAGATCAATGGTAGCTCTCTGAGCATCAGCCCTGTTATGGGGTTACTAATGGTTCCAATATAGCCTCTGGAATATTTTAAGTCGGTTGGAAAGCACATTTCTACTCCAGGGATCAAAAGTCTCTAAGTAAGGTGATCCAAACTGTGACATTTAATGCAGGTACTTTTGACAGAGCCCAGGAGCAAGGCCCTTTGGCTGGAAGGAGACCTGGGCTCCCTTCAGGGACCATGCAGCAGCACTGGGGTGAGACTTGGCACAAAGTCCATCCCACTCCAAGACTTTCTTCCCAAAGCCTTCGTGGGGCTGTGAACCAAGGCCCTTTCACCTGGCTCATACTAGAGGGGCTCAGGCAGTCAATTGTAAACCTAGTGAAGTTTTAGAGTTATTGTTTATGTGCTAAGATTATTTAATTTGAAATCTTCCATTCTTGTTTTGTTTGTTTGTTTGTTTTTTAGTTAAATTGAGAGCAGCCTTCCCCCAGCCTGGTCCCAAACACTTTCCTTGGAGATGCTCAGTTGAAAGGATCTGGAGCTCATCACCATACCATCTGCCTCTCTGTGAGAGGTGATCAATCATCCTGAAAGCTGAAACACCCACAGTGCCTCATCTATTAGAGTGTTCAAATCCACCTATTTTAAACAGTGAAAGGGAGGACATGCTGTCCCCTCATGGCACAGCAGTCAAGCCCCAGCTTCCATGTCTGCCAAGCTATAATACCCCAATGTTTCCTAGTTTTTACAGTCAGTATTAAGACAGGGAATCTTCTTAGGATAGACAGGCAGACAGAGATGGAGAGCTGTGTGTGACAGCCCCTGTAACAGGGCTGCAGGAGCACCCCAACACACAGGCCTGAGGAGGGATGGGCACTGCCCAAGCCCCTTCCCTCTGCCCACGGGCAGAAACTTTGCCTGGGAATAAAGAGCAAAACTAATGCCTCATCCTACTGTGATCAGCTCTGGAGGTACACAAAGGGCTCTTTCTCCATAGCACATGGGTAAATTCAGGTGTCAGTGGAAGCCAAACAGGTACTGATGGCTCCATTCTCCTCTGCTAGGAACAGGTACAAAGCTGAGCCAGACCTACAACTAAGCTTCATCCATCCCAAAGGAGCAGTGATCAATCTACAGAAAAAGTGTGGAAACTCATTTTCCTTGTGCACTCTGCAGGCTTTGGTATTGCACAATGTGGGTGTATTGGCCCACATGAAATCACTGCCTGAGGACAGGAGTGGCCCCCAATGCTTCTGAGGTTGGCTTTGCTCTGCCCTGCATGGCTCAGGGCACAGGCTGGGTGTTGCCAAGGAAGGTGGCAGAGGCCAGAGTTCTGGTCCCTCCTGGTCCCTCTGTCCTGTACAGCACTTTGTGTCTGAGAGGCATCACTGGCTTATTGGGGTGGGGCTGTACAGAGACCAAGGAACCCAGCAGAGCTTGCCAGGAGAGCAGCAGCCAGCCCTGTAGTCCTGCTGGCATCCCTGTCAAAGCAGCACATTGCTTCTATGGTTTGGACTTGGGGCACACCATGCAGGCTACCAGGGCAGGCACTGCTGTGTGAGATGCTGGGGGAAATGGTACAAAGCATTTACCATCATGTCTGTTGCTAGCAGATGAGCAGGCAGGCTGCTAACAGAGATCAACTGAATGCAGAGCTTCTTATTACAATCCCACATGACACATGCTGTCATCACTGGCCTGAACAAGTCCTGATTGAAAAGTCACTGTTTGTCCAAATTGGTAACAAATTGTTTTCTTAAATAAGAACACCAGGTAGTCCACAAGTTCATGATTCATTCTTCACCAGAAAGATCTCCACCACAGGTTTGTCTAACAGACAGCTACTTATTGACCTGCTAAAACCTTTTCCTTAGCTTACCTGGAGACACCAGCTAGCTTAATTGTGCTGAACTTCATCAACAAAAAGAAACAGCTGGAGCAGCTGAGGGTTCTCATCACTTCACTGTTCAGTGGCTTTCCTGTGTTGGAAATGAGCTGTAGCCATGCAGGCTGCAATTCTAGAAAACAGGTGGAGGTTCAAAAAAGCACCCCAAAATTGTCTCTATTGGCACATAATAGGAAAGGAAGTAATTCATGGTACTGTTGTGGAGTGCATATGCAGTATCTAAGAGTTTTCAGGCACACTTACAGACGAGCCTTCCCTAACTCCTGTGAGCCTTGTTGTGATAGGGACAAAAGAAGAATATGGAGTGGCCAGGGGAAGAAGTAGAATAAAGCTGAAATATATGAGGATTTTCTAGAAGAGTATGTGACTTAGGGAATTTAGGGGAAATTTAGGCATTGAAGTTTTGTACTAAAACATCCTGGGTTTGCAGTAAAGATATCCAACAGGCACCTGCACATTGAACAATTGTCAGAGGGACACCAAGCCATACTATCACTTCAAAGAGGCTACAGTAGGCACCACAGGATCCATAAAAACAGAATAAATCTGACAGATGCCCTACACCTATGGATTGAAAGAGAAATTTCCCTGACAGGCTCTGCACCAATCAGGCTGTGCTGCTGTGTGCTGACTACAGGGCAACCGAGGCATGAAATGCAGTGTCCATCCCAGATCTTTTGCGCCTCCATCCAGCTGAGGTGCTCTCAGTCCTGGACATTAGACAGACCAGACCAGAACATGGATGAATCCAAGCTTGGGTTTGAATCACCCTTCAGAGCCACTTCACCTGCCAGAGTATTGCTGGTAGAAAAGGATTTCCAGAAACACTGACCTGAGGAATAATTCATTGTCACTGGGAGTCAAGGGTGGCAATTGTCCCTGTGGCACTGAGCAGCCAGCCCTACCATTCTCAGTTAGAAATGACAAGGACAGTCCACAAGGCTGCTGCCTCTCAGGACTTCACCCACAGACCCATGGAATTTGTATTGGAGACAGGTTTCATGAAGAAAAAGGCTTTCTTGAGCTAACGAAGCTACATGAAGTTAAGCCAAGACTGATAATTAAAAACTGTAGCAAATGATCCCAAAATTAAAAACACAGTTAAAGAGTGTGCTTTGGGAAAGAACACGGAAGGTCAAAATTTAATTTTCCTTAAGTCAGCGCGCAAAATAATTGGCTAATGACTGAGACACAGTGGTGCCCACTGAGATTTCTCTGGAAAAGAGAGGGGAGAAATGTATTCAAGACGTAAGACAAGTAGTGTGAGCTAAGTTGTTTTAATTCTTTCCTTCTCCATCCCCAGGTTTCGTTCCAGTGTCACTCACAGTGCTGGGTTTTTACCAATGTCTACATCTGACACATTTTCAAAGCCCAGAAGTGAACAGCATTCAAAACACAGTACAACAAAACAACAAAACAAGCTGCTTGAAACAGCTTTCCAATATTTATACAACCTTGGGGCTTTGAAAACATCTCAAAGGCCCTGTGTCCCACAGAGACCCTCCATTGCAGGCGTGAGCTTTGGGTTTGGCCTGCAGCACAGGAAAAGCCTGAAATGGTGAGGCAGAGGTTAGTCACATCTGCCTGAACATCTGGTCATCATCAGCGCGGAGAGCAGCGCTCCGAGGTGGGCGGCGGTGATCCTGGCCCTGAACTGCTGCCATCTCTTACTAAATGGACAATGTACAAGCTTGTCATATGCAAGGCTGCTTGTTGGATTCTGTTCCTGTTTCCATGGGTTTCCTTTCCCAACAGCCATGTTGCAGGAGGAGCAGGAATCGCATCCAGCAGGCACCTCCCCAGACACCCAGTACTCTGGCAGCAGCAGCGGCACTGCCATCAACCCTGCAGGGACAGCTCCACCTGGGGCTGGAAACCCTTAGCTGCTGATCCCGGGCCAGTCCAGGCTATCTGCAGCACTGTCATCAGCTATATGGGATTAAAAAGTTCCAATCACAGTGAAACGCTTACGGAGTTCGCAATTATAAAGAAAATGTAGGTCGGCAACTGCATGTTTGACTCTGGCAGCAGGGACTCCCTCTCACCCCTTGAAACCCAGACATTTTTTGTCAGAAGTGCCTTCTTTGAGGCAGTCACGCTGGAAAATCATTGGCCAGAAATGTGTGAATTAGTCAGGAACTCTGTGAGTAACAGGAAGGGAGGTCTCATGACCAGATGAGTGCTGCCTTGTCTCAGCCTGCGGGGCTCCACAGAAAACGGGAAAGGCATTATTCATCCTGCTCCTGTCTGGAGGTGCACGTTTCCCCTGCAAGGCTGGGGGGTGGTGTCCACCTCTGGGATGTGTCTGGGCAGTGCCCACCCTGGTGACACCATGAATACTGCCATGGCCAAATCAGGAACGGGAACTGTACTCATGCTGTGTCACCACACATTCCCAATGCACGTAGGAAGAGGAGATTTCTTGTCTTGAGAGAGAGAGAGACACAAGATTATTTAATGCAGCTGCACAGGGTGCCATCCCCAAACCCCAGCTGTTCTCAATAGGAGAGCAACCTTGCCAGTGGGTGTTGCACACATCATGGCCTGCCATGGTCTCCAGGCCAGCTCAGCCTGTGTCAGCGTTGCTCCAGAGCAGAGAGCACCACATGGCACTGGAGTCCTCAGCTGTGGAGAGTCTGTAGATCCCAGCAGAGCCTCCATCAGACCTCTCTGGGGAACTGCATGGTGCAGGCCCCACTACTCCACACAGACCCAAAGAGCCAACCATACCCAAGCCCCTGAGAGGAGAGGCACCCGTTGACCTGTGTCCCTGAAAAGCCTTGCTGTGCACATCAGGCTCCTTCACACCCTTTGTACCAAGCCTGAAGGGATTCAGAGGAGAAATACTTGAGCACACATTTTCCTGAATCAAGGTCGCAGCTCCAGATTGTTTCTCTGTGTTCAAACAACCAGGTTAATAAATCAAAATAAGTTCTCAGAATAGTCTTGTTCAACAAGGATTAAAAACATCAGTGTTTTTGCCAGAAATAGTAGGCTCAGATACGGGGTTTGACCCCTCTTCTGCTGAACACACAGAAAACATCTGCTTGGTTAAGCAAAACTGTGGAGAAAACTGGATCAAGATGATTCTGACCATATCTGAGAGTTCTGAAATCCTTTCTTCAGATGGATAACAAGCTAATTCATATCCAAGTGTTATAAAGTTGGGATATACATCAATTTACAGGGGGGCTTTTATGCTTCTAGGTAACAAAGCAATCTACAAAATGTTTAAAAGAGCACAAGACAGAGAATAGGAGCATTTCCACAGCACAGTGTGAGGCTCTCCATTGTTTGTTAGATTTAATGCACAAATACAACAAAAAGGAAATCATGCTGACAAAATAGCAAGTTTATGCCTGTTCAGCACTAGACACTAAAATTCCAGCATTCACCCATCACAGAGCAGTATCACCAGCAAGGCACTGCCCCATTAAATGCAGAACTTCACAAGCACAGCAGAAGAGCCAGTTCTTGCCAAGAGAAGTCATGCTGACAAAAGCACATTGGGGCTTGGCTGATTTAGGCAAAAAGGTCACCTGTACCAAATCCCACTTAAACCAGGTGTCTCAGCCCAAGGTTCTCTTCACCATTGCCTTTGCCCTAAGTTGCTGAATATGCCATAAAATCTGATTCGGAGGTACTGAGCTCACACCTTCTGAACGTGGGCTAAGAGAAACAGGATTTCTTCACCTTCTACACAACCCGGATGAGGATTTAAAACGCTATCTCGTGTCACATTTTCACGGCTCGCTATGAGCAGGGACGGCCCGCTCCGGGCAGGTGCCGCTGCTCTCCCGGGAGCTCCTCCGGGAGCCCTGCCGGGAGCTGCTGCTGCTGACAGCGGAGCCTTCTGGAAGATGACGGGCTAAATCCAGTTGTTGTTGCTGAGATTGTGTCACTGAGGTCTTATCACCCTGGGAAACACTCTTGGAAGAGATTTAGACAGACACGGGCCCACAAAGCAGGGCAGAACATTAGAGCCAGCACTGCAGCCCTTAGGAAGCGCCGGCAGTGCCTTGTGTCTCCCCAGAGCCTGCAGCGGTTCCTTCCTCCTAAATCCTACTGAGAGGGGCAGCCCGACCCCCAGCTGGACCAGCAGGAGAGAAAGGGTGGCTTCAGGCTATCACTGACAACTCCTAATCTGAGTGGTTATTTACACAGCCAGCCATCTCCTGAGAGCAGCAGTACTCTGGCCTCACCTTTCTCTAGGTACTGTGATGACACAGGCTAAGCCACTTTGAAATGGTATGAGGTACTCCCGTGTTTTAACTGGAACACTAACATAACTTTTTAGTTCTTGGCTTCCATTACTCAGTCAGGAGCACTTCTTACAGTGCTGGGCCACCTTCCAGGCATAACATCTACCAAAGGCACTGAGTATGTCCTAGTTTTTCTCAGAAAACAGCCCAGAGCAAAATGACTACAATACAGCAAGTGCAGAAGAGAACCAGCAATGAGGAGGTCAAATACTAATTAAAACCAAACTGGGAAAAGAGCAAACCAAAACTGCCTAATCTATGACCCCAGGAGAAAATTATTGCGAGCAACAAACAAAATGAGTTCCAGTCATGCTTTGCAGAACCAGCAGTACACAACTCTGCAGGGCAACATGTGAGCAGGGCCAGCCTCAGTGTTTCCAACACCCAGTGCTGCTGGACCAGCACCTGTTTTCTGTCACTTGGCAGGAACCTGGGAATGAGCACTGCCCACCTGCACACTGAGAAGGGAGCCCATGGGCAGATGTGGGGCTTCCTCAGCACCAGAGCACCTGGAGGGTGAGGCAAACCCACTGCAGATGTGTGACTTCCGAAAGGCAGCACCAACCACACACTGGCTGACTGACCTAAACCCACAGGAGATGAACACAGCAAAGATACCTCAGGATCTGGAATCCAAGGCACTGCACAGTACACAAGTGGAACAGCCACTTCTTGACTAGGGGAAGGGTGGAAATTGAATGCTGTTAAGAACTTAATTTCCAAGCACAATCAATGCTCCTGCAAAGTAGGACCATCCTCTCCCCAAGATCTTCCAGCAGCCTGTATTAGTAAGCACCTCCGAAGATAGGAAAAAAAATAATAAATTTGAGGTCAATTAATGTAAGCATGTAAGGAAAATGGAAATTAAACCAATCATTAATTATTTCTGTTCCCAATATGCACATCCCTCCAAGATACCCTGTTGTCTGTGAGTGCCCAGATTCACCCAGAAGTGCCTTAACTGTAGCCTTGCTGGCCTCTCAAGTCCTGCTTCAGATGGAAGAAATGTGCACTGAATATCTCATCATTGCTCCAAGCAAGAACGATGTCTTCACTGCCATCCAACAGCCCCTTCTCCTACAGATGCTAAGGCTTCCCTCCCTTCCACCCACCACTGACCAGCCTCCACAGAGCTATTCTCAGCCCCCAGCATCTCCAAATAAAGGCATCATAATTGTTTCAACACATGCCTGACAAAGAGGAATTCTAAAAACTGAAACGGAGTGATGGTGCAACATAAGAGAACAGAGAATCCGGCCTGAGTGCCTGAGATCACTGCAGTTCCTGTGTGTGCCATACCTCTGCATTCATCCTCTTCCTACTTGTTCTCACCTTTCTTTCTAAACAATAATGGTTTGGGTTTGTTTTTTCAAATATCAGATAGGGTTCCAACCTCTGGATGCCTGTTCAGGTGTAGAGTCTTGGCATGCTCTTGAATATATGTTAAGCCAGCTCATTACCACTGAACAATGGCCCGTGAATTGGCTATTGCTCAAAGAAATCACTCATCAAGGCCATGCCCAACAAAAACAAACAGTTAGTGCAAAGTTTTGAAGTGCATGAAAGAAGGATTAAGGAAGAAGGATGTTGTTGCTTTTAATCTGAAAGATTAGGAGATGAGAAATCTGTTTTTTATTAAAGGGAGTCTCTCTGTGATGTTAGGCAAGCTGTACAAAATCCCTGTATTTTCATTTCCTTCTGAATAAAATGAGAATAATACTATTTTCCTATCCAGTGGAGAGGTTTGGATAACTTCAGCCCCGATGCTCTCAGTGCTGACCACCAAAATGTCTGTGAAGCATGAGGTGAAAGAAGAGACAACTCAGCCAACCACATCTGATTGACTGAATTTTTAAACTCAAATGAATTGACTTTCATCCAACTTCCAAAACCCAAACCAACTACGCACGATTAGGCTAAGAATAAGCATGAGAAATGATATTCCACAGGGTAATTTTCTGGAGAGGCTGGAAGCCCCAGGAGAGGGACTGGGGACGAGAGCAGCTCCTCAGCCGTGCCCGGGCGGCTGTGCCTGTGACAATCTCATTAATTCTGTGCGGCGGCTCCGCATCCCGGGGGCGCTGGGGCCGGGGGCTCGCTCTGCGCCCGCTCCCAGCTCCTCACCATCCCGACGGCTTCCACAGCATGGAACTGCAGCTGTGCCCCCCAGAGCTCTGCAGCCCTGCAGAGGTCACCGATTGTTGTCCTGCCTCTTTGGAGCAGGCTCTGCATCCTTCCCAGCAGAAAGGGTGGCTGAGCAGTCTCCCTGCTGGATGAACCAGGTGTGTCCGAGCCCGGCTCTGCGAGCTGCAGACCTGCAGGCACACCTGGGCTGGGAGGGGACGTGGTTACTTTTCTGACACCTTGCTGGACCGAAGGCCAATTGCATCCCCGCATTTCTGAGGAAATGACTGCGCTGCCTCCTACGTGTTTTGCAGGGGGCGATTGCACAGCGCTGCCTCCAGAGCGCGATCCTGCGCTCCGCCGTGACACGGCGCAGCTGGATCTGCCAGCCCCCGCTGTGAGAAATGGCTTTCAGTCGTGAAGAGGGGAAAAAAAGAAAAGAAAAAAATCGCTTCAAGCTTGGCAAAGCTTTGTAGTAAATTTTCAATGTTTCTCCCACACAGCCTCTGCATCAGCAAGGTTATTGTTATTATTGTTATCACAATTTAAGATTACAGGCAAATAGCTCTTAGAACATACAACGGGTGATTGCTTTCAAAAACAATCCAAAATGTCAATGTTAAAAGGAGCTGCTGTATGCCCATAACATCTCCATTCCCATTACCATCAGCAACCCTGTGCAATCCTCCATAAAGTAAAACCACATGCTGGAGCATTAATGATAATGGATGGACAGGCTGAGGCTGCCAGCGTGCATTGCTGGGTGTAGGTCAAGCAAGACAGAGCACAAAACAGACATAGATAGAACAAATGCTTTCAAATAATCATCCTCCAAGCAGTAACCATGTGTTGAATCAAAACCATGACAGATTCTCTTGCAGACAAATCCTACCCAGAAGAACGACTGAGAAACACAGACGAGTCTCTAGGTGGCCACCAGGTGTGGGTGGCCAGCACTGTCATCCTCATCCACCTCTCAGAGGCCCGGGGTCTCCATGGTGGGTGTGGAGGGAGGAGATATCCATTCAACCTTTGCAATACTTGCAAGGTGTTTTCATTGCCAACACAGCTTCTCTCACAAAGAGCTCAAACCCAGGCTTTGATGACAAGCCTGGTCTGAGGTTTGTCATTGCTCCTGCCATAAGAGCATAGAAGAACACAGAAAATACAGGAGTCCATCAAATCTCACAGCTGCACCAGAATCAAGGAAAGCTCAAACTAAACCTGGACAAAAATCCCATCCTGCTCTGTTTTTGAGAAGTTGTGTGCAATCCAGCTGCAGCAAGTCCCAGGGGCACCTTTCCAGGCAGCGCTGTGGCACCTGGAGTGCAGCAGCCCCCAGCCTCCCTGGGGAGCACAGCCATGGAAGCACCACCTTGCTGGCTTGCCGTGGATGGTTTGAGTCACCAGAGGGATGGAAGTGGTCTCCACATTCCAAAAGGCTCCAAAACATGCTCTCATGAATCAAACAGCTGAAAATAAAACCCAGCAGCCAGACAAGTGGGGCACGGGCTGTGAATCTGCAAAACATTAAAAGAAAGTGTTTTATGGGTTTTCCTTTCTTCCTCTCCTCCCTGTTGTTTTTTGACTAAAGGCTCAAGGTTTTCTCTGGGACACAGCTTTCTACATCCCCCATGGGTGGAAGTGACCCAGCTTGTGCCAGTGGGCTGGCTGATCCTGCCAGCCTGACCTCAGCCCCTGACCTGGCAGCTCCCACCCTGAAACCTGAATCCCAGGAGCTCTCTGCTCCCAGCACCATGAGAGCTGCCTCTCTGGTCACAGTGGCTGCTGCTGCTGCTGGGTTTGTGTGTGCTGCACTCCCCCAGACAGGTTCAGAGGAGACAGGCTGTGCCAACAGCACCTGTGGATAGCAAGGAGCAGCAGGAGCCACTCCCCAAGGCCAGCCTGGGAGAGGCACCAGCTCCAGCCCTGGCGTGTCCTCCCACCACCACCCCTGCTCCTGGCAGCCCCTCCAGCTGAGCCTGCCTGCCAAGTACTGCACCTCTGACACCTGCACACCTCCTGCTCCCGCTGATGCCTTGGCAGCAACTCCCTTTTTCCCAACTAAACCTCGGAACCAAACGCAACACAGGGCACAGATGGAGCATGAGGGTCCTTCAGGATGCCCATGTCACAGTCCCTGCCTTACCAATGCCAGAAAATTACAAATCAAATGCAACCTCTTAGAACAAGAGATGCCTGGAAACAGGGACTGAGGGTTCCCCTGTGTGGGGAGGCACAGGGACTGTACAGGGTCGGGCTTGTTCACAGCTCAGTCTCATGGCAAGCAGAGCAAGGGAGAGAAAGCCCTGGGTGCTGATGAAGGCAAGCAAAGCCAGCACACTGACACAGGAAGAATTAAATGCTGGGGAGGCTTCTGGCCTGTTATCACTTAGAACTTGTAAACACAACAGTGGTTATTACCAGAGCTGAACAATGAGACTGGAAAACAGAAGTCTCCACTGAGGCAATTGCTGAATGAAAGCAGCTTTGAGAAGTAAAAGATTTGCTCTTCCCTAGCAGAAAGTGCTTGGCTTCCCATGGTACCTGTCTGGTCCCAGCTGCTTTAAAACTTTGTTCCATGTGCTGCAAAATGAGGTGGCTGAGCAGCTCAAGTGGGTGTCAGAGACCTGCACCTAAGGGTGGCCAAACTTCCAAGTTTGTGAGAAATCTAAACCTCCTGAAGTGTGGTTTCACTCCAACTTGCAAAAAACCTAACACTTGTGAAATTTCTCATGACACAGAATGACTTTCCCATCTAAAAAGAGTATCTGGTAAACATCAGCATGAGGCATTTCTGCAATCAGCTGTTCTCTCCAAAAAGCCCAGTAGCTCCAAATTAAAACAAGATGAGAAAACCACAGTTATACTCTCAGGGAAACTCTTCTCTCATCCTTCCCCTTCCTCTGGTGTCCCAGCTCACACAGACTGCCTGGAAACCCTCACAGCCTTAAGCTGGGGTTGTAGATTTTGGGGAGTTGGACTGCAGAGCTGGGAGCCCAGTGCCTTCCTCAGTGTGAAACCACTGAACCTGCAAGTGAAATCAGCTGGTGGCCAAACCACCCCACCAAGGCCAGCAGGGGACCAGGAGGACACTCAGTGGAGCCCAGACAGTGTCCCTGTACCCCTGCTCCACCAAGACACTTATGATGGTGGCAGGACCAACCTCATTAGTCACCTACTCACTTCTGGAGGGTGCAGCGACGTGAAGAGGAGCTGGCTGGAGGCCACACAGGCCACACAACAACCACTATGCCCAGTGGACAGGGAAGCCCCCAGAGAAGTGGAATATCAGTGCCATGAAATGCTGCATTTCATCTAAGGACAAGGTTTCATAACACCCATTTATTCATCCCAGTTATGTGCACCCATTCCCAGTTTCCAGACCGCTGCCTGCAAAGGAAGCTGCTGGTGGTGCTGTTCCCAGCACATGTGGTCACCCTGAGAGGATGCTTCTGTCTAACATGGCCAACAAATAAGGGAGGAACAGGAACACAACCAAGATCTGCTTGCTTAGTTCTGCTGCCAGACTGGAAATAAAATTTCCAGCCACTGGAATGGCCAAAATACATTCCCTTTGTACTCACTGCACGCTCAGAATCTTTTGTGTTATCCTGGGAGTTTCCTTTAGTATAATCTCCGTTTTTTGGTCTCTTACGGTTTTAATTGAGAATCTCTGGGGCATTTAAAGCCAATTCTGGCAAAGCAAAAGCAAAACCACAAACCACTCTTCCACTTCAGCCATCCACTGGTGAAGCTTCATGTTCAAAAAGCAACAAGGGGACAGGATGGCTCAGGTGTCTGCCCAACACCTGGGAGTGAATTGCTGACACAGTCACTGGTACTTTGCCAGGAGGAAAGGGAAGCTGAGCAAGGATCAGGGACAAGCACTGATGGCCCAGGCACACAGGTCCCCAGGCCCTCCTGTGAAGGCCATGAGCATGGCAGATCCAGCTGCAGGCTGAAGGCAGCACTCCTGTGTCTGCAGCAAGCAGCCCCACAGCCACCAGGGACAATGCCAGCCCCCAGCACAGTGACACAAGGGCAGAAGGGACAGTGATAGAAGGGCTGGGAGGCTTTGGATGCCTCGTCATCCCTCCATCTCACACCATTCCCAAGCGAGCAGCAGTGATCCAAACCTAAGGCAACAGCATGAGGAGGGACTTTCTCCTTTCTCCCACCAAGGTGCTGAAACCCAGGGAGGCCAGCAGGGAGGAGATTACTTCAGAACAAGCATCTTTCACCTCCAGTCTGTTGTCAGGGTATTTCACATCCTCTCTTCCAGTTTTGGGAAGCAAGGACCGATCTCCATCAGCTGTGGCAGCTGACATCCCCAGCAGCCCCTGCCTGCTCTGTGCCTTCCTGGGCCTGCGCCCTGCGAGGCTTCTGATGCTGAGTTGCAGCTGGAGATGATCCCAATTAAAGAAGAGAGGCTGCCACAATTTCAGCTGCACGAGGGAGATGAGAAAATGAACAGTGTCACTGAGTGTCTGCAGGAACAAATTTACAAACCTAATCACCTCCCAGCATAGCCAGGCTGCCAGTGCCTGAAGAAGGGTGATAGGGGAGAAGAAAGCTTTTGGGACTCTTAAAGAATATAAATTCACCCTAATAGGAACTGGATCTGTCCCTGCCTGTAATCAGCAGCAGAACTGAGATCCTGAACTAGAATATTAATACAAGTGCTCAATGGGAGATAAAACCTCTCAAAACCTCTCTCAAATGATGAGAATTAAACATCAGAAGCACAGCACAGCAAACTGTAATGCAGTTGTGCTGTCGGGAGGAGTCTGCTGAAAGGAGAGGCTGAGAAATTCCATGGAAGATATGACTTCCTCCTGGCAATGCCCAGGACAACATACCTGCTCTGACTGCTTCCTGGCACACTGACCTTTCATTCCAGCTACCCTCCCAAATGTGGGTGTGATCCTTGTTTCTCCTTAAAAAACAAGATAATTGAATTTTTAATACATGTTGACCAGGTGAATCCTCTGCACCTAAAGAAGACCAATACATGGGAACAGGAAAGAAGCTCTTACTGTAACACCTGCTGTATTTTGTTATTCTGTATTACTGCTGTTATGGTCTGGGGGGTGGGGAACATCTCTGACACTTCAGTGAGATACTAAGTATTTAGGGTGTTCAGTTTAGGATATTGCATTGCAAATGAGCAGCTCTTCCTGAAAATAAAGTTGATGAGGAGCAGCCCAACACCATGAAGGGCACAGTTCCAGGACACAGCTTGGTGCTGAAGCCCAGGCTGCAGGCACACCTGCCTGTGGCAGAGGAGGGTCCTGACAGAGTGCTCACCCTGAGGAACACTCTGCAGCTGGCAGGCAGCTCTTGCAAAAGCCATTTTTGGTCTCTCACGTTTGTTTCCCTCCATGGTGTGTGTGTCCATGGGGTTACAGGGCAGCAGAGCAGCTCCAGCACACCGAGCCACTGCAGGGTGGGAGACAGCCACAGCCAGTAGGCACTTGGCCACATGGAAGCTCATCATCCCCCAGGCTCCTTCCTGAGGCCCAAGGGGGGCACTCAGCCCATTCCTGTGCATCCTGCCCCATCCTCAAGAAGCGTCTGCTGCCAAGGCCTCCTCTGGTGTTCCCTGATGTCCACGAGCAAGCAGCACTCAGACAGGGATGTGCCTTGCACACTTACCATATCAGAGCCCTGAAGACTGAAGGAAAAATGAGTTTTCATTTCCCTGAGGACAAAAGAAATTCCTGCAGAATTCTTTTGCAGGAAAGGAATGTCTTGAGAAGGGGACAAAGCAGAGCTCCAACAGGAACATGCACAGGTTGGGCAGCTCCATCCCAGCTGAGCCCCCTGCCCTAATGCCTGCATGCTCCACTCCTGCACATCCCACCCCAGCTGGTCTGTCAGACTGGCATCACTAATATTTGGAGGTTTACACAGCAAAATCCAGCACCAAGATCTTACAACTTCACCACACAGGCCCAAAGAGCTGCTGCAAAGCCAAGTTTGTGTGCAGGAGGTGCCAGGAACAATGGGCAGGGAGTTCCAAGCTGCAGAGGCCATCCTCCCCTGAGCAGTGTCAGCACCACAGGCAAAAGGGGCTGCACAATTCTCCTGACTGCCAACCTACAGGGAATGATATGAGGGAAGAGAAGGATGTGTGCCACAAATACAGGGTACCACAGGGAGATCTCAGGCCCTCTGTGTCCCTCTCACAGCCCAGATCTACTTTGGCTTCAGTAGAAGTTTCCTGTTCCTGATTAGAGAAAAGCAAAGCCTCAGGGCCTTTGGGCTTCATAATTCACATTGCAAGTGAGGCACAGAGAGACAGACATGACCTGGAACACTCTGTGTCTCCTCCTGCTCTGCCCTGCCAAAGCAAAGGTCCCACTCCTCACCCCGCTCCCTGCCCTGCTCCATCATGTCTGTCCTAGAGTGATCATTCAGTCCTCAACTACTGATGAAAAGGGTGAATTCATAGCATTTTTAGTAAAACATCTTTGTAGCAAGCTTGTCAGTACTATATCAACTCTTCTCACACACAGCAGATGCACAGTAACAACTGCACATGACATTGCACAGCATCAGTGGCTGAGGCTGCCAAAAAACAATAAAACATGGTAAGAACTCTATTTTCCCCTGTCACTTACATGACAGATCTCTTTAACTGACTACTGTGCTGTCAGAGAAAATTAATGAATGAGAGGAAAATAGGCTTTCTTTGTTATTAGTACCTCTATTGCTTTCTAATCTATCAGTTTAATTTTGTGTTAATGGAAGCGAGGATTAAAAGCCCCAGTTGCTGGAAGGGTGGGGACAGGGACTGAAGCTCCATGGGGAGCTCAGACACGCTGGGCCACGGCTAGGCTTGGAGATCTGGTGCTGCAGAAAGGCAAAGCCTGGCGAAAGGAGTGCAGACCCCTGGCTGGCTGTAGGCAGCAGAGCCATAGGAGAGCATCGCCCACTCGCCGGGATGCCGGGCAGGAGAGCAGGGGCAGGCTGACACTGGGACTGCGCTCAGAGCGGGACCAACACCCCGAGCTCGGATCGCAGCCCCCTCCACCCCTGCGCTGCTGCTCCGAGAGAGAGGCAGGGGCACAGGGACACAGGGACACGGGGATACACCGCCGGGAAAGGAGGGACACCGGGACCCGCGGGGAGGAGGAGGGACACCGGGGCACACCAGCGAGGCAGGAGGGACACCGGGACGGTGAGGGGAGGATGCCGGGTGCGGGCACCAGGTGGTGGCGCAGGGACGGGCGGGACCGGCCCCGCAGCCAGCCCAGAGCAGCCGCGACACACGGGGACAACAGAAACGTACCGGTAATAACAACAGCAGTAACGCCAATATCGCCAGAATTAACACTAACAACAATAATCTGGAAAATCTGCAGAAACCAAGAGGTGACGGGACAGGAGGTGACCGTCACTGCTCCAGTCCCGCACAGGTGACAGTGGGTCCCGATTACACACGCTGGCACAGCCCGTGCAGGGGCTGGAGCTGCCACACTCATCTTCAGCAAACGAGGCAATTTCTGGTTTGTGTTCTCGTTGAAAACATGAGATTTCTGACACATGTATTTTCTTCTACCAAACGGCTGTGAAGCTCTGTTGGTACTGGGTGCAGAGCGCGGCACCAACACAGGTGAAGAGAATAAAAGTCCCACCCCAGACCCACCAGTGTAAATCTGGGAAGCTCGGCTGCGCTCATAGGACTGCCTCAGGATTTCCCAAGGCATTCATGAAAGATGAATTTGGCCCAGAATTCAGGAGAGTGGAGTGCTTTCAGCATTTGCTTTCCTGAAAGAATCAAGCTTGCCAGCTCCTTTTTAACATGAGGGGCCGAGCCTGTGATCTCACTGAGCACTGCAGTGGTTTCCTGGCTGCCTGCCCGCACCACGGCCCCGCTCCAGGATGGGGAGCAAGGGAGCATCCCCTGCTTTTGTGCTCGTCTCCAGGCATCAGGGAGTGCTCCCGCTGCTCCCGGGCAACTCATCCCTCAGAAATACCACTGTGTTTGCTTCAGAGGAGACAAAATACACAATTTCTGTTGCCAGGGGCTAAACAAGAAAAAAGCAACAGCAGTAACCTCTTCAGGTAGTATTAAAGTGACCCCAGAGCAAGTTCTCCTGCTTCTTCTGACCCCCACGGCTCGTTATCTCAGCACACACCCTGCTCCTGCAAGAACAGGTTTCCTCCCTCCACCACCCAGGCTGTGCCAGTGACCCAGGAGAAAAGCCTTTCAGTTTGGATGGGACTGCCCATCATCATCCCTTGTGAACACCTCTGTCCCCTCGGGGACCGGGGTCACCGGTGGATCGCAGAGTCCCAGGGCCATGTCCCCACTCCTGCGGCTGGCACGACATAAAGCAGGATCCAACCGGCCCCAAAATTAAAATCTCACTCAGAGGATGTTAATCAATGCTGTCCACCTTGGCTGCTGTCCATCAAAGGAACCAGCAGCTCAGTATCCACAGCACCGCTGCCCCAAAGGTCACAGCCAGGTCAGAGCCATTCCCACCAGAGGGAATCCTTTATACCAAAAGCTCAACACACACCAAAGGCAAAATTTCCACTCTCATTCATTGTTGTGATGCCATGATGCTCTAAGCCTAACTTGTCAAACTCCCTCTTCAGTTTCCCACCAAGGCTGTGCTTTGCTGGGACCAGCATGTGGGATGGGAAGCCCTGGCTGAGCTCACTGCCAGCCTTGCCAGCCCCACACACCTCATGCATCCATTCTCTCTGGCTGCTTCTCTGGAAGCTCCTCTCAGGCTACTTGGGACACAGCAGACCCTGCCAACTCGTGCTCCTTATTAGACTTTCTTAAAAAGCCTGAAAGAAATGGCACAGTGTGTCAGGAAGAAGTCTAGAGGCTGCAGAGATATGAGCAGTCTGGAAAATGTGAATCTTTGCCTTCCACTACTGAATCTATCCATGGAGAAATGTTTCCTCTGACCCAACACACCTTACACCTGCCTAACACAGAAGTTGTACTAGATATATCCTGGGCTTAAAATACATGGATTTTACACACTCACTGTTAAAAGCAATATTTTCAGGGCTATTTTCCTTTGACTCAAAGCCCTTTCCATTATTTGCTGCAGGCAGGTGAAAATTGTCCCTTTTTTTTTCCAAATGATGAAGCATTTCCCCCAGACTAGATACTGACCTTCTGCCTCTTTCTTTTAGCTAAAATAAGATCATGCTAAATAGTCACACTCAAGTACCTTTGCCATGAGACAATAGAGAGAAGGCCATGAAATCTCTCTTTAAAGCTGTTTCTCCCAGGAATCCCACTTCTGCCTTTATTCCCAAGTTCATGATTATCCCATCCATGCCCACTGCAGGTCTGTAACCTCGTGTTTAGAGAGCACTGCCCTGCTTTGAGCCCCCTCCTCTCCCCATGTGCCTCCAAGCCCACCCTCTCACCCATCACAGCAGGCCCAGGGAGCCAGCCCCTCTTGCAAGCTCCTCTTGGCTGCTTCCCTACTGACCAGACATTTTCTCCAGCTCTGAAAAGCCCTGCTGAGCTTCTAGTGCTAGGAAAGACTAAATAATCACCCTTGTAGATGTAACATATCACAGTAGGATTCATTAGAAAGTCCACAATTTTTGCCGAGATTGTGAACACCTGGGGGATGTTTTTAAGTGTCCAGCAAATGCAAGTATCCTGTTCTGTAGGTTTTGGTCCCCAAACTGAAGAGTTCATGGGCATCACTTGGCAGGGCAGCACCAGTTGGGAGGACACAGAGCAGAGACTTCTCTATATCCCCTCCAGAATTCAGATAGATTTAAGGGAGAAAATACCTCTTTGTTGTACTGTTTGGAAGGTAAATATGATCAGATGTGGCTTCTCTTTGAATAATTTCACTCCTCCTTCATATTCTTCCTATCTCTTTTCCTCTGAGATGTATTTAATCCTACTTGAGAAAGAAAACTGATCAAGATGGAATTTATTTCAGCATCTGTTGATGCTGAATCATGATTTCATTTCTCCCGTCCTTGTTACTCTTGAGGATTTAGCAATTCCCTCCAAGACTCTTAACTGCTCTTGTCTTCTGTTAATTAAAACCCAGCTAGGATTGCCTGCTAATTGCACACTGGTTTAACAAAGCCTGGCCTGTTGCTGTGTTTATTTTAAATGTCACATGAATAGGCAACAGCAGTTGCCTGGCACTTTTCTTCAAGTGTGTGGTTTTTGCATGTACTGTGATGAGCTGGGAAAAAGATCTCACTAGAAATATTTTTCTTGAGAAATATTTAAAAGAATATTCTTATGTTTCAAATCTTGCATAGAATTGACAACACTGATAGATTTAAATACCAACAACAGGGGAAGCAAGAAGGAATAGAAAGGAAAAGCAGCATAACCACTGTGACCATGCCACGACCTTGTTCCAGTATGTCCTGGCAAGGCATGGTGAGTCCCCAAGTCTGGGGGCATCCAGCTTGGCAGCTTGGGCAGCTCAGGTAAGCTGCACCTTCAAAACCCATCTGAAGACATCACTGTCTGTTTTTTAGCATCTTACAACAGCTGTAGGAGTCATATGGCTTTTTCCTATTCATGGCACAACATACCACTCACATTAAAGAAAAACCAAAAAAACCAAACAAAAACCAACTTTCTGTAAATAGTGTTATTTTTCCTGCACCCTCCTTAGCATCTCTCCACGGAAATCCAGTGTCTGCCTCAGAGGGGTGCCACAGCTACAGAGGTACACCCTGAGCAGCAGCAGTCACAGCACATCCAAAAGTGCTCCGCTGCCCTTTGGGAAGGACGAGTCCATCCGGCACGTTTGGTTTCAGTCATATAAAGAATTCCTGCTCCTCGTGCTCCGCTGGGCGTGCGGGGCTGGCCCGCGAGGTGCGCGGAGCCCCGAGTGCCGCAGCCGCTCTGGCTGCGAGGGGTGGCGGGGCGGGCAGGGCAGCGGGACACGGCCCCTGCCTAAGGCTGCTCCCCACATTCCCGGGACACGGCCCCTGCCTAAGGCTGCTCCCCACATTCCCGGGACACGGCCCCTGCCTAAGGCTGCTCCCCACATTCCCGGGACACGACCCCTGCCTAAGGCTGCTCCCCACATTCCCGGGACACGGCCCTTGCAGGAGGCTGCTCCCCACATTCCCGGGACACGGCCCTTGCAGGAGGCGGCTCCCCACATTCCCGGGACACGGCCCTTGCAGGAGGCTGCTCCCCACATTCCCGGGACACGGCCCTTGCAGGAGGCTGCTCCGCACGCTCCCGGGGAAGCGGCTCAGCGGGCAGCGGCCGCTGCCGGGATTCCCCACGGCCAGCCCGGTGTCCACGTTGGTCTCCGTTCCGCGATGCCGGCGGCTCTCTGGGACAGGAGCCTGCAGCCCCCTGCCCCCCTGCCTGCGCAGCGACGGCGCTTCCCACGGTGGCCGGGCTGCTGGGACACCGCCAGGAGAGCAGAAGCGCCTCTGGAGGTCACTGCTGGCTTGCTCAGAGGCCAGGACTTCACTTGGGTCAGGTTTTGTTTTACTCTTCAGAGCTCTGAGCTCCTGGCTTCTCCGCCCAGGATTACTCTGTTTTACAGGGAGAGGGGCTGGTATAGAGTCCTGCGGGATTTTTCCACTGCCTGTATTATTATGCTGGGAAAGCCCGATGTTTGTTTCATGGGTCCTGGAGCTGCTTTGAACCTGTTGAAAATTAGAGAGAGCCCAGTTATCACACAGTTCCAGCTTGACCAAGGATGATGCTCTTGCCCAGCCTCGCTGTGCTGGGGTCACCTGCAGCCTGAGTCAGTACACCTGGGAAGTCCGGGCCAGAGTAGGCTGTGGATACAAAAAATCCACATGCATTCCAGGGGGACCTAGATAAACACTTGGAAAGCAGAGTCACTGCCAGTTACCACAAGGGGCTTCAGAGGGGAATGACAGCTCCATGTGGAGTCTGTGAGCAGAGCCTTGGATTTAGTTTGTAATATGGCAGAAGGCTGGGGCAGGAGGGGTAAACTGCAGCTATTTAGAAGGAGGATTTACAGTATGGGCTGAAAAGTTGCAGAATAAAGCAGTAGGCTGTCAGCCTGCTGTCTGGAGCTTGGACACAAGATACATCCTCAAGTTCAAATGGATTACACCTTCCTTTGCAGGGAGCACAATGCAGCATGGTAACATCCTCAAAAAATCTTCCAAATTTCCAACCAGTGAACTCACGTACATCTGTCAGCTCAAAGACCTCAAATCTACAGCAGGAAGAGCCACAGAGTAATTAAGAAGGGACCTTTGGAGGTCACCTGGCCCAGTCCCCTGCTCCAAGTAGGACCAATTTCAAAGCTATGTCAAGATACCCAGGGCATTGACCACTCTGAGAGAGTGCAAACCAGTTTATAAATTGACACTGAATGAGGCAGCAAGGGTTACCCTAAGATTAGTGTTCAGAGCAGCATAAAAATAGGCTGAACCAAGTAATTAACTTTACCTGTACCAGAGGACTTCTGGAAGGAAAAAGCCAAAGCAAATAATTTAAAATCCAAATTACAAGAAAAAATAACCAGAGGTGGGAAGGGTTGTTACAATGGAAAAAAAGCACAGAGCCAAACTGCTATTCTACTCACATGTGTAATTCTCACCACATATGATCTCAGCACAGACTTGGGTCTTTGTTTTTAAATTTGTATTCATATAACCTCTGGACCGCACACTTCAAGAGAAATGGCAGAGATTTCCTAGGACACATCCACAACTCTCTTGTGATCTCACAACCTCAGTTGCAGGCAGTACTGTATCAACATTACACTTACAAAACTTCTGGTTTTGGGTGTCAAAAATCTGCTTTGAAAAACATTTATACAGCAATGACTTATCAGAAAAAGATTAGACTGCTAAAATCATTTTTTGAGGCAGAGGAGGGAAGACGTTAACCTAGCATGCCCTAGATAGCATTAATAATTTGCAGTTCAGGCAAGCAGTAATGATGTTGTTTTAACTGTATAAAAACATTCCAAGGATCGGTGCTTTTATTTATCAACAACATCACAGCACTGGCAGACAACGATTACTGCATTCACAAATTCAAAAGAAAGCATGAACATGAAACAAAATCGTAATTTCCATTTTGAACCGGTCCTGCTTTCCTTGGGAAAAAAAAGTAGATAAACTCCCCTCTTGAGAGCAGCACACACATACCTTGAGCAGAATTGTATTTCCTTCATAGTCCTGTGTTTGCCACCTGGTGCTGCTGATAGGAACACAGGGGTTGGGCAGGAGGGGCACCAGCTGCCCGATTTCCTGCACCTTGAACTGCAAGGCTGCCGAGTCTCTGGGCTCGGCCGCCACCCCCCAGGGCAGCTGCTTCAGGCACAGCTGCACGGCCACGTGTGCGGTGGTGTGCAGCACGAAGACACAGCAGGTGCTTTTCTGCACAGTGGCTTCTTTCCGGAGGATGAGTGCATAGAGCCTCACCGCATCCTCGTAGTTGTCACAGCTGCAGTACAGGGTGACCCGCAGCACCTCGGGGCCGCGGGGAGCGCGCCTGATGCCCCACACGGGCAGCTGCTCGCCCAGCCCATAGAAGTCCTGGTGGGATGGGCTGCAGGGGAGGCTTTGCCTGTTGGTGAACTGGGCACGCTGGTACCGCCAGGGAGGGCGCTGGAATTGCTCGTGGACCTGGAAAATCCGTTCTTCTCCCAAGTCCTCGTGCAGGAAAAGGAGGACGGATATTCCAGGAAAGCTGCGGCTCCTCTTGCGGTATCTCTCGTAGTATCTCAGCGGAGGAATTCGCTCAGACACCAGGAAAAGGCGAATGTCCAGGCACAGCCACTCCAAAAGCCGATCCAGGGTTTGCTGCAGAGGAAATGAGTGTCCCAAATGGGTGAGGAGATGCACAGTCATCAGAGATTCTGCTCCATCCTCCATTGCAAAGACTCCTGGCAAAAAATTAAAACAGAGAAATTGGAATCTTCCTTTTACTCTTTGCCTCAGGAACACAAGGGTGTACTCTGAGCCTTGAATAGAGTGAGTTCAGACTCCTACAGGCTTTGCAGTAACCTGATGAAACATGTGGATAAGCACAGGAAACACGCAGAGGTGGCAGGTGCAGAGTGACAAAGCTTTAGACAAGCAATCCCAGGTCACATCCCAGCCGAGCTCAGCTCAAGGCTCATTCCCAGCTCTGGAGCTCTCGTCACTGAGGACACGCAACCCAAGTGTCCAGAAACAGCTCTGTGCCCTCCTGCTCCTGCTTCACAGCACAGGACAGCAGAGGTGCACAGCACTGGAACATGAGCAGCAATTTTCCAGGATGAGGTGACGCTCGCTTGTGTCTCGGCAGTGGAAGCGGCCGCTCCGGACCCAGCCGAGTCCCACCAGTGCAATCGCTGCCTTTTGCAAAGCCCACGTGGCACTCACGGCTGAAACCCTCAGAAAATTTTCTTGTAGTCAGCAGGCTGGCTTTGGCTCATTGTAAAAAGCCTGGGATCTCTGAGTCCCACCCTTCTGAAACACACAGATAAGCTATTCTTTTAAAACAAGGAAGGAAAACAAAATAACAAAAGAAAAAACCCAACCATGTGAACATAACAGATAACAATAAGGGCAGATATAAATCAGGAAAGAGGAGCTTTGGGAAAAAATCTCAACTCATAGTTACACCCTTCACAACAAAGGTAGCTTGCTGCCTAAGTGGAAACCAGGTCCTGGGTTATTTTACATAGCCCATAAAAGGTGGATACCAGGCTTCCCAAAGAGTGACGTCTTTGCTTCTTTTTCATCCTTTTTTTTTTTTTTTTGCCTGAGATACCCATGTAATCAGCAGCCTTAATCAAAGTCCAAGGGATTTTTTCTCTTGCTCCTTGGGTTTACATATTGGAACCTAACTTACCTTACTGCATAAGCTACAATAGGAATGCTGAAAATACACCACTTTCTAGGTCTCTTCTAGTATCTGGACAATAATTCACACTGTCCCTTCATCTCCCTATTTGCCATCCCAGGAGCAACACAATACAGGTCAAGCCAACCCCACCTCCTATACAGAACTATCCCCACTGTAGCCAGTATTTAAATCAAAACTGGGGCCTCTGGTGAACTGTCCAGCTCCATCTAATTAAGGGCAGGGCATCTCTCTCTGCTGACATGCCAACTTCCCTCTCAAAAAGCCAAGCACACAAAGCAGTGGTTCACTGCTAAGAAATCCCAACAATAACAAGTCTGTTATTCAAGATTCTGAACTACTCTTTTTTAATATGACCCTAACTTTATATTCAACAAAGTAACATCTCCAAAGTTAAAGGTACAAGCAGCAGTGCCTTGGTTTCCTTTAGGGTGATCCCTCTCACTGGTAGAAACTCACATTCATGCTTTAAAAGCTACAGTGACACCTATGTACAATATAAATTAAAAAAAAGCCTGTCGAGAAAATGAGGAAGAAAATGATTTTGCACCCACCTGCAACACTTTGGGCAAGAAATGACTGCTGATGGGAGGGAGACAAAAACAAAATCCAGCCTTCAGACAATTG
Source organism: Anthoscopus minutus (assembly GCA_013399455.1). Classification (NCBI taxonomy): domain Eukaryota; kingdom Metazoa; phylum Chordata; class Aves; order Passeriformes; family Paridae; genus Anthoscopus; species Anthoscopus minutus. Next base: position 33,735 of record VWYI01023331.1, on the reverse strand, counting down.
CAGGAAGAGAGTAAAGAGTGCAAGTGCTCAAAACATTAAAATTCTCTAGATGAACTCTGAACAACACAATTTCAGTAAAATATGGAAAAGGAAATGATTCATCAACTCCTTGCTACAGGGCAGGGGCAGGCAGTCATCTGCCTTCCTGCCTGTGAAGAACAGGGGAATTTGCCTGTACAGGAAAACTCTGAAACCAAGTAAGTTCATCAGGGCTTGGTTTGTAGCTGGAAGCAGCTCCCATGAGCAGGTTCCCCTATTCCCACCTCAGGTGAAGATCCCTTGGGCTGCTACAACACCACAGCCCCAGTGCCTGCCCCCACTCCCCCTTCTGCACCTGCAGAACTCCTCCCTCTCAGGGCAGTGAAGAGGGAGCAAGGGGGGCCAGGTGCTGCTTTCCTCGTGCAGTGCCATCACTGCTGGCTTGTGCAGCTCTCAGCCCCAGCCCTGCTCCAATCTGCTGGAAAAAATCCCTTAGGCAGCTGCAGCAGTGTGGTCAAGGTGACAGAGGACCGGGAACATGAATTCTTGCAGAGCAGCTGTGGAGAGGAAGGGCTGGTTAGGGAATGATGCCAAAATCCTGACCCTTTCCATCTCCTGCTGTGGCCAGGGGGAGCCAAATGGTTTCACAGATGGGCAGGTGCCTCCCACAGAGGCTACTGAAGGTGTGCAGAATATTTCCTGTTTTTACAACAGCCAAAAACTTGAGCCTTACCCACAAAAAGGGTTAAATCCTGAACCCTCCACCATGTGGTTTTTTCTGTGCTTGCTGGGGTGAGATAGGGAAACAATCTCAGCTCTGAAACTCTCTGAAACAGATGAAGCTGCCTGGAGAAGAGTTTTAGACCTGGTTCTCAGCTCTTCAGCAGCTCTGGGTCAGGAGAACCCAGCAACCCTCCTGCAAGGAGAATGAGATGAGCTGAACCTCAGCTGACCCTTGGGGTGGGCAGCCCCTCCACCCAGCCAAACACTTGCTCTGACAGCTGAATATCCTTGGGGATGGCCTCAAACCAGGCTACTCAGCCTCGGACAAAGGAATCCTCATGCCCACCCTTTGTCTCAAATCTATTGCCCTCCCAAACCTTGGCATGAAGCCTGGGTGCAATGGTCCTCACTGCTGCGGCCTGCTGAGCTAAGACCTTTCATCTGCTGCTCAGGGGGAAAAGGGATGGCTGCCACCAGAACAAAGTGCTGGCTGGATCTTCTAAGAAAAGCAGAGGGCTGATTCCACTCCTGTCCCTGAAGGGAATGAGTACTTTGCCTTCTTCTCTGCTTCCCCTTCCCCCAGATTTCCAGTCTGGCAGCCAAACAGAAAAGCACATTTTTCACAGTGACCTACTGAGTGCGCCAAGAAAGATTTCTTCAAGAGATTAGAAAAATAGCAGTTCAATCGTACATGGAAAGTCACTTTGCTGAGGGGAGGAGGGGTGAACAATTCTGAAATGGGACTCAAAATAATTGGGGCCCCATTCCCACATGGCAATGACTGGTAACACAGCAGAACATACAGGAAACTGCTGGGGCACTCCAGCTGTGTGTAAGAGCAGGACAAATATGAACATTTGTATCCAGCACTAATGAATACACTGGAAAGCCCTGCACAAATTAAAGTTCAAATGTAAAAAAAAATATTTAATAAACACTTTATGGTGTGAAGCTTCAGAGAATACCGTCTGCTGTAAATCTAAAATTCTACAGTGGAAAGGCACAGCACAATAATTAAAAATTCCTTTTAATAATCAATTCTTGAGTTGTGCCTAGTCCTCTGCACTGCTCAGAGCCCTTTGCTCCAGCTGACACCACCAAAACTAATGATGCATCACAGGATTTAATAAGTTCAGAGCAACATCTGTAAGGAAGGTACTTTACAAGGATTATTAGAACATAATTAACTTGAGAGACACTGAGTATGTATTACCTAAGCACCTTGGGAGAAGGCCTCATTAAATACATGACTCAGGCTTCCTAATTTCATTAAAAACATTTTTTTTGTTTTACACCAGTCTCGAGCTCTGACTACAACAAGGACAGAACTACTAAATTAACCTGCTAGATGACAATTATATACAGCATACACAGTACTGAGATAAAAATCAAGATAAGGCCTTACTTGAATACAAAAGTCTTTTCAGAGGTTCTCTCTGGCTTCAAACCCTGCGACTCCAATTCATCACCACTTTGGAGAAAACTAAAGACCCAATGACCAGAAGACCAAAACCCCATCTAACCTACTGCATTTATTTAAGTAGCCTTCTCTCCCAAACGATTCTTGTTTGTTCTTTTTAGCCAGCCATCAGAAAGTGTAATCCAGGTCTGTCAGCAGGCAGAAACCAGAGCGCTCCACCACACACTGTGGGTCAGGGTCCAAGCCCATCCACAGGAGGAGGAAAAGGAAAGCAGACAGAGGCTTGCAGAGCAGAGGAGCTGTGGCGGGCTGCAGAGCTGGCAGAGGGGCTCCCCGGGCTCTGCCGGAGCGCAGCCCAGCCCAGCCCAGCCCAGCCAGGCAGCACCGCTCCTCCAGCCCCTCCCCGGGCCGGACAGCTCCTCCTGAGGAGCCTGCAGCTGCTGGGGCAAGCCACAGCTCCAAGGCTCACGGGAGATTGAGACATTAATTTTGAAAAATTAAGGATTTTTTAGGAAAATTAAAGACTATATTTGCTGAAGTAAGTAAATAGTTAACAGAACCCGGATCTTAGATATCTCGGACCCAATAACTTATTTGCATGTCAGTTTTGTGTTTATGTAAGCTGTGCTTGTAAATGAAAAACAAAATGTGGTAAATATCCCAAAGACACAAGATAGGTGCAGATATCCTGTATAATTGAACATGGGAAACCAAAAGTTTTCCAAAGATCCGTTTGTCACGTATGCATTGAAAAGGTAAAAAGGTCAGAATGAGGAAGAGCCATTTTGCTTCCTCATTTCTAGTGACCCCACCCCAAAACAGACCCCAGACTCATTTTAAAGAATAAAATATGCATGCCTTTTCTCGATTAGCATACAAAGTGGAGAAGAAGAGGTGACAGGGATATGAATATGCGTTTGTACTTTGGTTATTCAACACTTGTGTAAATAAAAGGCTTTGTACTTACCTGTGAACTTTGCAGTGCATATTAGGGAATTATCCCATGCACTGTCTGGCCATAATAAACATTCACTTTCTAACTTCAACTGTTAGAGAGTCTTGTGTCCGTCCCATTGGATATCGATATCAGATCCATATTCATATTTTAATAAATCAAGATAAAACGTGAAGTGAGAGAGGTTCCTCTGAGGCACAGCGATCCTCGGCACCAGGGCACACACTGCCAGAGGACTGAACAACATCTTCCCTGTGCACCTGGTGACTACAGCAATGAGAGTAAAGCAAAGCTATCCTCAGGTGGCACAGGCTTTGGGGTGAGGGCAAGGCTGAGAGCAGTGCTGAGACACAGAGATGAGCTTCCTAGCAGTAACAAATATGTTGTAGAAAGGCACTGCATGGCCTTCACTGGTTTTTGTACTCATCTCTCACCAAATGTGGGTTATGTGTTCTCAGCCAGTTACAGGGCACTTGCAGACAGTTCCATTTTTCCTCAGTTTTCAGTTTGTCTAAAATATTAAAAAAGAAAAATCTAAAACCCACCATTCACCCAAACCAAGACCCACTGAATGTAATGAGCCAACAGGAGGTTATAGCAGAAACAAGTATTTGGTAACAAAGATCACAGAATGGGCCAGGTTGGAAGGGACCACCATGGAGCATCTGGTCCAACCTCCCTGCTCAGGCAGGATCATGCCAGAGCACATGGCACAGGATTGTGTCCAGATCGTTCTGGAATATCTCCAGTGAGAGGGATTCCACAGCTTCTCTGGGCAACCTGACACAGTGCTCAGTCACTGCACAGGGAAGTTCTTCCTCACGTTCAGGTGGAACTTCTGGGCATCAGTTTCTGCCATTGCCTCTTGTCCTATTGCTTCACACCACAGAGCAGAGCCTGGTCCTTTCTCTTGGCTCCCTCCCTTCAGTCCCTTATAGACATTGATTAGATCGCCTCTCAGCCTTCCTGAGACAAACAAGCCCAATTCTCTCAGCTTTTCCTGTGGTGTCTTGACTTGAAAGAGCCAACATTTTAGCACTGACCCAAGATGGCATCTTTGGGATCCCTCTGCCCACATGCACAGTGTCAATTCACTTGCACAGGTCAGAGTGGGACAAGGGGGAAGCCAGCCCGCTAGATTCCCCAGCTTCAGGGACTCATTTCTGAAAGATTTAACCCAGCAATTTTTATATAAATTACACCTCCATTAAAAATCTTCCAGAAAAAGAAAACAGGCAGATCTAAACAAAGCCAAGACTTGCAGGGCCTGGTGAAGTGTTTGTTTAATCAGCTCACATTTAGCATTGTGGAAGGCAAGTCAAAGCAGAATTCTTGGAAGGCAAGCAGCATGGCCAGGCGTGACTGCACCCTGCCGAGCGCTAATTAGAGTGAGTCCCCAGGAGATGGTGACCTCGCCAGCGAGGCCAAACTCCAGCCGAAGGAACAAGTCAGACCCACGCACTGTGAAGGCTTCTAATTACTCTCCTTCCTGAAGACAACCTTCCTGAGATACAGAAAAATACACCCAAACTTCTAATTAAACAAAAGTCTTGGCCTGGATCCCACATTATGCTGGAATTGCAGATTTGCATAATTAAGTTGATACCAAATGCTGTGACAGACAAGCTGCAGATTACTACCCGCATCTTTAACAGTATTTCAAAAGAAGCAAGATCCAAACAGCCAACAAATACTAGCAGAAGTGGCTCTAGAGGCCTAGGAAACTCGGGCATTTACTGGGATTTGGGGCATGTTCTGGTGATAACTTTGCAAAGGAACATCTGCAGATGAACTCAAAAGCCATTGTAAGGCACCACCAGGCTCTAATGCAGCATCACTCTGAGGACTTGAGGAATTCTTATTGTGAATTTTTCCTCTGAAAAACAAGACTGCTAAAATGATTGCTATTCATCAAGAGGCTGAAGTTGCACTTTCTGGTGCATCCTCCTTTTCTCCCTCCCAGTTTTACTCAGGCAAACAGGAGCACATGGCTTTCTAAACAACTTCCTTGTCCTGCCTACAGCTAGCCCAGGGTAGCAGTTCCAGGACTGGGGGAGGTGAAACAGGCCTTTCCCTCCTGAGCAGTAATTTGCTTCTTGCTGTAGGACAAACAGCTGCTAAGAGCAGGCAGACTGTCAGGCTGGCTTGAGACTCAGCAGATACTGCTGCTAGGCACAATCACACCACATTAGCAAGATTTTCTTTGCAGGTAAAACCTGTGAAAAAAGGAAAAAAAAGTTGAGATTGTATTTGAGAAGTCCAGAAGAACCTGCCTAAACCTCAGTGCCTTAGAGTGGAATGAGGCAGAGATATTACACTTAGAAGTCTGTGTGTGTACTTCCCTAAAAAAGCTGGGCTGTCCTTGAAAAACTTGGCTTAATTGAAAAGGTTCTAAAAATAGACACATTCACATTATCATACTTACATCTAAGTTACTTACAGTAAGGACTAATGCTGTGGCTTTCCACATACTGGATAAACACAGTGTGGTCAAAACTGAGGCTTCAAGTACTAACCTAATGAGAATGAATAACTAAAATTAAAAACAAGAGGATAAAAATACCACCAGACTAAACATGATCGTAACAGCCCACCTGGACAGAAAGCATGATTGTCCCTGGGCTGTAAGACCACATCCATGGATTATTCACTGCACGCCTGTTACTGCAGCTAAAGTGCACAGGATGCCAAAGAAGAAAAAGATGCTAAAAACTACAGAAGCAGCGTGATTTGAGAACCTGGAGCCTATCTCCTGTCCTTTAGGATACTATTTTCACTCCTTTCAATTATTCACCAATTCCCAAAAGCTCATTTTTCTGTTGCTTTTCATTTTATGACGCCATTTTTAGCTGAGCAGATTGCGAATAAATATTATTCTACACTGATATCATTCTGTATCACAACCATCAGATGTGGGCAGGATTTTCTGAGCCTGAGAGTTTTCAGTCTGTCAGTGCCTGATTTGTTCCCAAGGGAAAGTCTTTTGGAAAGCTTTTCTTTCAAGGACTGTTTTTTGTAAATAGGTTTTGGTTCTCAAAACCATGTCACACACATGTTCTGAATGGGTTTTTCTCTTGTTCCACCAATGGCACCAGAGACGTGGTTCCTTTGGCCAATCATGTTGACCTGTATGGGAACACCTGATAAAAAGGGCTGCAAACCCCAAAATAAAGACTTTTTCTACCTCATTGAGATCAAACCTCACTGTTGTGATTTGAATTCACTCTTCTATTTCCTGCCCACTAGTGCCAATCAGACACGTACAGAGTGGTGCAGTTCCAGACATTACTCGCTCATCTGTGTTCCAGTTCAAAAAAGACCCACAACTTCATTAGAATCACTGCTTCCTAGGACCAGAATTTATACTTGCTGCTTTGTGAAATTTGCATCCCTGGAGGAACACAACTCCCAGCTTCATCCAAGAGTGCAATGAGTAGCAATTCCTTCAAGGGAACAAGCAGCTGAGCTCTCTCTTGGTGGAGCACCCAGGACTCAGTGATGCAGCCTGGGGCTTGGGGTGAATTCCTGCAGATGTCCCAGGCAGGTTTCCCAGCCCAGCTGAGTCACCAGTCGAACAGCAGCACTGGTGCCCTGCCAAGAGCCCTGCTGGTACCGCGGAGCAGCACGGTGCCAGCAGCACACAGCACCTCTGGTGAGCACAGCAGGGCAGGGCTCTTACAAGAGCTCCCTGCTAAAGAATCCAGCAGGTAACACTGCTTGGGGCAGCGGTGCTGGCCCTCCTTTCACAATCCCCCATGGGGAATCACAGTGGCACCGAGCAGCTGCTCACTGCTGACCCAGCAACCTGGGCAGCAAGCTGCACCATCAGTGGGATTCTGCCCAGTGCAGCACTTGGTAGTAAGAACATCTATACAACTTCAAATTTAATCCCTCAAAGAATGTGAAACCTGCACAGGAAATACCCTGTTTCCAAGATTTCAGGTAATACTCATTTTGGAAGGGCTAAATCCCCCCCTGATTTCCACAATATCTGTTTCCTCTTAAAGGTAATGACCAGTGAGCCCAAGTCCTGTCATACTGTGTAACTGCAGACCGACTGCTGGAACAACAGAGCTCAAGGCACCAGAATTTCAGCCTTAGACAGGGTCATTAGTATTTTTCTGCTGATTTCTTGAAACCCACTCCAAGTTCAGGATGTGTAAGACTCCCAGTACATGCTAAGTCTCATAAGTCACTCCAGCTGTGCCACACTTATCTAAAGAAGTGGTTGCAGTAAGAGAGAAAGAAATAATAAACATATTTATCACTGCCAAGTAATCCACATCCTTCTGTGGCCTGTGGAAATCTCGAAAGTTTTTTCAGCTTCTAAGAAACATATTCAAGAAACGAAATCTGGCATAATAACTTAAAAAGGTGTCCCATGACTAAATTAAAAAGTCATGATTTGCAGATTAAATCTACAGATCTATCAGTGTTTTGTTTCATCATCTTCATTCATCATACACCATATATGTAACTGTCCTCATTCACCTCAAACATTTCCTGCTCATGGGAAGTTGCTATTCCTGCCAGTCCATGCTATTCCAAAACACATTCTTATACATTTTGAGACACAAACTGCAGGAGCAGCTTGTTAAAGACGCTACTGGGTGCTTCACAGAGCTTCATTCAAGGAAAGGGAGGCTGGGAAAGGGAGAAAGCATACTGGGAACCCCTGAGAGACCAGCGGGCAGGCAGGTCCCTGCCCGGGACGCACCCGGCTCAGCTGCCCCGGCTCCCGCAGCCCAAGTCTCACCTTGCGCTGTTCAGAGCACACTCCACATCCCAGTGATGCACATTCCGTGCTGCAAGTCCCCCGGGATGCCCCGAAGCCACCAGCACAGGTTAATGTCTTGTGCACAGAGAATGCAAGTTACTGAACCTGCGTGTTGCACCCTCTGCCCGGTTACGCCCAGCACAACCTCGGAAGATGCTTTGCCCCAGCCCTCCGCCGCTGCCCCCACAGATGCGCTTTCCTCCCTGCACGATGACAGCAAACAGTCCTTTGGAGCAAACACACCTTGCTCTGCTGCGTGAACATTTCTGCCCTGAGCATTCACCACCTTGGCTTCGGCTCCTGGCAGAACAAACATCACTGCTCTGACAGGATTTGAAGAAGACCGCACAAATGAAGTGAACTACAGCAGCATGATGTTCATAGAGAGTGAAGAGAGTAGCTCCAAGATCAGAATTCCTCTGCATCTGTTGTATCTGGAATAAAAGTCAAGTTTTAAACTGCAGGAGAAAGAATGATTAACAAAACATCACTGCTGATGCTCAAATGTTACTTCTTTTCCTACAATAAGCACAATGTTCATCTCAAAGCTACTCCCATGGACTTACTCCCTGTGAAAGCTCCAGTTTTGGAGAAGAAAGGAAGGAAAGAAAGAGCTGAAGTTATTTATACAATTAACACATACTAATGCCAGCACTACTTGCACTGTCTTGGGGCAAGAGGTCCGGCCTTGTCCATGCAGTTACACCAAACACGAACCACAGCTGATTCAGAATATTAGATTCAGAATATTAAATGCAGCTTGGGGACACAGTATATGACCACTTCCCTGCACAGCAAAGGACAGAAAAGCAGGTGAACTATTGTCCTGTACCTTTATCCAGCTTTCAGTTGGATATATAAGTTCTGCATCTTACAATCTTTTCAAATGACACATTCCAGAGGACAGAGAAACCATTAAACTCACACTTCAGATTGAGCACCATGGTTATTACATTTACTGCCCGAGCTATCAAAATGAGAGTATCAACAGAAATTCAGCTTTGTCCCAGACACACACAAGACGATGCCTGTTGCCAGCTGTGCACACTGCTGAGTCCAGTTCTGGGCTGTCACACTCTTGCTCTAAAGGGCTCTGGGGAAGGGGGAGCTCAGGATCTGAGCCCAGCTCACCTCTAAAGCACAGCGAGGAACAAAGCAGAGCCAAAAGCTTTGATTGAGCTGTAAAGGTTCTGGCCAGTTTTGGACATGCAGAGGCCACAAGAAGTCCCAGTTTTTGGTACTTTTGATGGCAGTACCATCAGATGGACCCCCATTTTTGTGCAAGCTTATCCCCAGAATGGTGCACTATGACAGGCGCTATCACCATGTGTAGTACCATGCAAGTGCCACCCACCAGGTACTACACAATTTGATTTTAGTATATGTGAATAAAAATACTTCAGTCACCCAGCATATTTAGTGCAAGGCTTCTGTTTCCACAGGGTGAGGGAAAGTACACCTGACAGCAGTGGCTGATTCTCAAGCAGTGGCAAGTAGTACAAATTGTGTTGCACTGGAAGCTTAAGGGTCAACAGAGCAGAGTAGCTTAAATCTTGCTTGCATTCAGGAGTAGCTTAACATCACCGACTTGGTCTGCTTGGCATTCATTTATTCTGTAGCCAGAGGAGAAATTGTATGGATTAATTCCAGGGGACACAAAGAGTAAATCAAAGCTGTGATGGTAGTGAACACTGAAAAGAGCAAGAACTGTACAAGGGATCCATAGGATTATCACACTTGTTATAATGGTAAATGAGGCATACTTTCAATCCTTTTAAATAAATTTGTGTACAAGGGAAGTACATGCCTACACATCTTCAAACAGCTATAAAACTCAAACCTTGCTTTTAATTTAAAAAATTCCGAAGACTTAAACTCCATCTTTATTAGTCTTGTTACTGCATTTAACTGCACATTAACGCAAAGAAACTAAATTTACTAATAATTGCACTGACACATGTAATTACAATCCTACTAATGAAATTTTAACAAAATTACAAAGAAGTTTTAACAAAATTAAGATAGATAAGGCTTAGCAGAATTCTACTTTAGATTGTCAATTAAATCCCACTAACATACCCGTAACAAGCACATAAACATCAAACTCACCTTAAGCACAGTCCTAGTGATGTCTTGCTCTCTCTTTCTGGAGCTTTTACATTTACAATTTTTCAATCCTCTACCTCATTATTCAATGGTAAAAGCATATTTTTGAAATCTGACTTCAGCAGAAGTCCCTTCCTGAATAGTGTCTTCAAAATTCTATTAAAATAGAAACTATGTTCTTAATATTTGTTACTGATGATAGCCATCACCACCTGCTGTTCTGGCAAACACTCTTGCCCACACAGCTTTTAAAACCACACTCTTCAACACCTAATTATACAGTCATTCCCACAACATTCAGCCTTGGGCTTCCAAAAGCTACCAGAAGTAGGAAACTTCAGCTGATGCTCAAGAGAAGTACACAGGCAATGCACAGGACAAAGACCTCCTGTCCCAAATCACAACACTCATGTCTCTGTAAACTTCGCAGGTAAAAGGACTTGAACCCATTTCTCCCTGCAAAGCACATAGGAAAATATTAACATGCAATATCACAACATGGATGCTAATAAAGAGTCAGTTATGCACAAAAGAAAACTTTCATACTGCTACAAGAAAGAGAGAGTTACATTTTGAGGAAGATGTTTCTGATTACTTTAAATAAAATCAAAACCCCAGATCAGCTCCCTGTATTTAGTACTGCTGTACTGAAGATTTGCATACACTGTGCAGAGACAGAGGTGTTTTAGTAACAAGCAGCAAATGCATTTTCAATAGAGCCAATGGCCCAGCTCATTTCTTTTGGGGTTGAATTCCTGATGGACAAGGGCAAGAAAGTTCTTCAGCCACCACCTCCTTCTGCAGATTCAACAACTACTCTATGTGTGTGTAGTGCGTTGGGGGTGTACAGTAAACTTAAAGCTTCTTAAAAAAAGCTTCCAAATAGTCAAGCTAAAATATCACCCTAATTCCAGTCCCTCTATTTAGAGGAAATATCCTACTTGTGAACAGCAGCCAGGACTTGTACCTTAACAGGCTGGAGTGAGTGGGGTAAAATTTAGACACCTTGTGAAAAACACTCTCCAGTCACACTGGAATGCTGCACCAGCACCATGCACTCGTTCAGTTCAGCCCATCATGAACTGCTCTGGCAGATGCTCAACAATCAAGCTTTTCTTTTTGCCTCATTTCCAGCTCTTCATATTGGAAAGCCCATCCCAACTATAGTTTTCAAAATCTATGGGTGAAAGCAATGTGAACCAAGACAAAAAATACTGTTTTGAATTAAAGCAGAAAAATAGTTATGGCTGGGAAAGCACAGAATATGTGCATTGGAATGTCAGAAATACGGTTTAATAAAAACTGCAGTACAATGTACACTCAAAAATTTCTAACTGTGAGAAGAATGATGCCACCAAACTGCTATTTTTAATCTATTTTTGCAGTATACTGTCAAGAAGGAAAGAAAGTTCCAGGGTAAGAACTAAAAATTTCATTACAGTAACAATTTTTATTGCATGTTTAAAATGCATTTTTAAAAACAAATAGTGCACACTGGCTTCACTTTAATCTCCTGAAATATGCATTTATGATGGGAAGCCCTAAGGCTACAGATCCATCTATGATGTTTATTAACAAAATATAATCCCAGTACATTTCCCCAGGGGACAGTATTTAGCTCCAAAAGATTGTCAACCCTGTACTCTAACACACTTGAATTAGTTGTTTGTGTACACTAAATCAATTTATTTTAAATTTATTTTGTCTACATTTAGTGAAATAAAAACATCGCCCTGTACAATCCACCATCAGCAGTGAGTACAACAGCAAAAATTATTATACAGTTTATACACACTAAAATCTTGTCCTTTTTCCTATAAAGAAACCAGAAAAAACCTAATCAATATAGAGTTTAATTTAGAAGAACTCAAATTACAGAAGGGAAAGCCAAAATCATTACGGTCTTTTCTGAGCCCCCAGAAGTTCCTGATTCATGTTGGAACAGTGAGTGCAGCTGGAAGAGTGGAACATGCTCAAGTTGTCTTCTTGGGTCTTCAAAAAATTAGCAAGTATTTAAATTAAACACGTCTAGTTAAAGAAACATTTGAAGCAGAGCAAGGTAAGTGGGAATTTTGCCTTACCACTTGTGGTTTCTTTTAAACCCAACTTATACAATGCGCGAAGTGCTAAGCAACACTACAGAAACACATTTACATCAACACTGAAGATCTGGGGAAATGAAATTCCAACAAATTTATTTTTTTAAATGAGCTGTATTTTCTAAAGTCATTTTTATTTCTCTGTTTTCATACAGTATTGAAAACAAACGCGGCACATTCACATTTTCCCGAAGAATTGTAAGGATGATCTCTACAGGGATAACGTTGAAAAGCCTGAAGCTCAATTAATTCATGTCAAAAACTCTCAAAAGGAGTAAAAGGCTTGATCTGAATGGTCTAGAACATGTACTGTAATTTAATAGAGAAGATGGTCGTCTTAATATTAATGATTTAAAAGAACTTCCCAGTTCATGCGAAGAGTATAGTCCAAGAATAAATCAAATTTTCTGAACGCATTTTATGCTACGTAAGTGTATACTTTGCGATCCTCAGGTGTTCGTGCCAAATATTCTCTCTCAATAAGTCCTTCAATACGTTTTTTAATAACAACTGGACTTGGTAAGAATCGAGCCTTCAGCTGCTGAGTTACCTAAAACAAAATAAAACCCAACAATGTAAGATCACAGTGCAAGTAAGATCTTGAAGTACCCTAACAGAACACAACCAGAAAAATTTATTAAGTCAGAGATGGTGACAGCTATGAAGAATAAAAAGCAGCCTGCAAACTTCTGACAATCCCTCCACTTACCTTGCTCATGTTGGTGTATGATTCAAAGCTCTACAGAGGTGTGGTCACAACCTGAGAATGCTCCAAATTTCACAGCTCTAAGGTAGCTCAGGAGTGCAAAATGTGTAATGTCCTGGAGCTGTGTGAGCTTAGCAGTGAAAAGCAGCAGGACTGTTCCTCTCTGCTAAGAGCTCAAATCTCTTAAACCTGGACCAAATAGTCAGTAACAAGATCAAAGCCCAGAATAATGTTAAGCACACTGGTTTGCTTTTCAAGCAATTGAACATCATGACAGCACTAAAAGTAGGAATGAAACTTAAATCCACCCATGAGCACATCCTGAAGTGAAGGGTAAGGATTTACATGTGTCTTCAGATAGACATGGAGAAAAGAAAGGATGGGTTAAAGACAGCATCTCTCAAAAGCCTTTCAGAATCATGTTAGTAAGAGCTGTGTAACTTTAATGAGCTAAATGCAAAAGCAAAACTCTGTACAAGCATACCTCTGCTACTAGCACATTGTGTTGCATCTTCTTTCTAGATTTCATTATCCGAACTATAGCAGCTTCTATCTCATGTTTTCTGTCATCATCTACTTTCTGCCTTGTTTCTTTCCTTTCTGGATCAGATTCTCCTTGTTTGGCAGCAACTTAAAGAAAACAGAGAATGCAAATTATGTTAGCAAAATTAAAATGTATTTCATTGTGCATTAGCTTCACTATTTATTTCATCTAGACACCAAGTTATATTTTCCTGAGTTTTGACATTATCAAAGTTGATTTTTTTTAAAATGAAAAGCAGCCACAAGAACATATTAACACTTTCTGGCATATTTTGATAGCAACTGACAAGATAACAAACTGTTACTTAATTACTACTATGCTAAAATTTGAACAGTACTCAAATCTGCTTACAGGCAAAAGCACCAGCACTCTATAAGCTAATGAAGTCGTTATTATACACTCAGCTTCCCTTATTTATTAAGCTCAAATCATTGCCCAAAACCATTATGAGCTACCCTGGTACTTTTTAAAATACTGTTGTATCATGGGCTAAAAAAATCACTCATTTCACTGCAGTACAGCAACTTATGAGGCAATTGTCATATTTCTGAATCAATCAACAGCACATTTCATTTTATTATTTAATTTGACCTTTATTTTTCTTTCATTATTTCCCATACAAGATAATTACAAGTTTTGTAAAGTAAAAGGCTTAACTGACTTCCTCATTTTTCTTGGCATTTGAATTTTCATTTTGATGCAACTAATCATCAAGAAAAAAATAATTCTCTCCTTATGGATATCTATCCTGCAAAAGATAGTTTGAAGTTTTAAGGCAAATTTGGGACTTCAAGAGAGTAGAATATAAAGCTGACTTACCCGTCTGAATCTTGACTCTGTGTAGTTTAGATGTGAACTGGTCATTCACTGTAAATATATGACCATTTTCTATTTCTTTTGATTTGGGCTCCTTTGTGAGAACACGTTGTGTTGGTTTGCCACATGCAAGGGACTGTAGGGCTCTAACCAGTTCTCTTTCAGGGATATCAGTTTCTTGTTGAATTTCCTAGAGAAGAACACTTAGTTAGCTTATGGCTGTAGCAGAAGTATCGTGTGTTGCAAACAACATCAGGGCTGCTTAAACAGTGACAGTTGTGGCACTTGCAAGGTCAGAACTCATTCAGCAGCAAGGTCTCAGTGGGTGCTGTGCAGAATGACCCACCTGGGTCAGCACTCAGATAGTGAATTCTGTCAAATGAAGTCACCATGAGCTGGAAGGAGAAGAAGGGATAACCAGCTGTTCCATTTCCCTGCAATTTCTGAGAGGGCTGGAAGGATTTGTTAACTGTTTCCAGGGTTTGTAGAACAGAATGAAACCAAACCTTCTGACTAACTCAGTGATGGAAAACATCCATGATGTTCATGACCATTCCTGACCAAGAGCTGCACAAATGCTTTTGCATTCAGCCACACTGTTAAAAAGAAGGTGGTTACAAATGGAGCAAACAATGTCTGGTTTCACTGCAGCACACAAATACTCTAGATTCATCATACCTCCCTTCTGAATAACTCAATTTATTTACAGCCCAGATAGCTTTGGCTAAGACCTCTGCAGGTGAAATACAAAGACAGCCCATTACTGTGCAGTAAACATATGAGCTTTGAAGAAGACTGTTTGTAAAACATGTACATAACCTGGTGTACCTCTCTCAGTGCTCTTAAGAGTCAGCCAAGAGATGAATGTTAGGCAAGCCAACAGTGTTCATGAGCTAGTAAATAAATTACACTGGATGCAGAATGATGCCTTAATATACTCTAGGAGAAGGCCAACTATGCTGCTCTCTCAGATCTAATGTGTTTACTGAGCTCCCTTCAGTAAAAGTTCATTTTTCCTCATCTCTTTTCTTCCTATTTCTAGCCTGAGGAAACTGCAGACACTTCTGATTTCACATTCTCATTCAGACTGTTGAGGGACTTGTAGCAGACAGAGAAACAACAAACCTTGCACACATGCAGCTGCCCACAAGAGCTATCCCTTTCTCAGCTTCCTCAACTTTAGTTCCAAGGGCAGTATCAAATCCTTACACTGTCCCCATAAATTCCTGATTCTCATGGCACACAAGTCCATGTGATGACCTCAGGCTGAAAACAGCCGTAAAAACTCCAAGTGTTTAAAATGCAAAGATCTGTAAAGAGTTATAGACAACTTGTTAAAAGTTCTTAAAAGAGTGACCAGAAAATCAAACTAAAATTTCTTAACCCAGAAAAAACAGCTACTTTTCTATCATCAGGTACCACATCCAATAAAAATTATTTGGATGTACTGACTTTGACTCAGATTTTATCAGGAATTAGACTGGACCTCATACACAGCATCTCACTACCAGCTCTCTATGATGCCAAGGCTCAGACAAAACAGTCATTATCTTTCAACTCTACCCAACACTACACACAAAATGTTGACTTTGTGAAACTATGTGAAACTGTTTTTGACAAGTTAACTGGAATGAGGTAAAAAGGATAAAATCACCAAATCCAAAATTTTAAAAATTCAGGATTTTTGGTACCTCCTGCTTACAGATGATTTGGAAATACTAAAATGTTCCTAAGATTATTCTTAGCATAATGCACTCAGAAATACTTATACCATTTGAAGTAAGTTGTGAATATCCACATATTTTAACTATTTCCTAGTATCAAAATGTTTCTTCCTAAGCTTCTCATAGAAAGTTACTATTTTTCCTTTGCTGCTTTATTTAAAACACAGTTGTCACCTTCACACATTTTTTGTCAGATTCAGCACAAAGTAATGTTTAAGAAAAATCCCAAGCTATAATCCTTTATATGGTTACACCAAAAAATCTTACTGAAATGGATTGATCAGCATAAAATTTAACAAACCAAGGGAAGGTGTGAGATTTTAGAGCTTACATAAATGAAAAGCCTTAAAGGCTACAAACCAAATCCAGCTTGTTAATGATGTAATGCCACTGACATGTAGGCTCCCAAACTTTGATTTTTGATCAACAATTAAAATTAATCCTTTCAAAACCACATCAGTTCTACAAGGCCATATATATATATACACTCTACTTTTAACAAAAGTGTAACAAAGAGCCAAAAGGGAATTTGAGGGGATTTCATGCTACCCATCCTTATATAAACCACTGTGCATTTGCTATTGTACTTCTACAGCTGAGTCAGGACCATACTTGAATCATTTCACTTTTAGAATTTATAAGCCAGTATTACAGTAAGGGCCACAAAGATTGCATTGCAATATGCTGCCTCAGAAGGAGCCAAAAATTTCAAGTTGAATAAAAAAAATGCAGCCATGAATGTAAATGGGGATAACAGATGTTCTTGTACTCTTTTTCCCTCAGTCTGTAGCATAACGTTTTTCTGAACACATTTTTCTGTAGATATTTGATGCAGCAGTGAGAAATGTATACTTATTCCCCATCTCCAAAATGCCTTATTTTAAAGACCACATTAGATTTGTGCACAGGAGTAATGCTGATCACACAATCTTATGTTAAATATTACCAAGTGAGAGGTCTATCTGGGGCCTGCAAAATAAATCATTCCAGGTATGGAACTCTGTCAGTTCTATACAAAAAACCAGATTATTAGAAGGAAAATGTGCAGAAAACCAGAAAGGAATAGAATTTTGTCATTTTGTTGAAATAATAAAAAGTATTTTTAGTTTTATTTACAGACTGCAACTTGAGTACCTTCCAAAGCAGACACCAGCAAAAGAGGCAACAGGTAATCTAGTTAAACATAAAGAACCATGCTTATTTCTGATGTCATTACAAAAAGTGAGCATTTCATCTTTTAAAATACTGAGCTACATGTAATGTAAATCAACTTAAAAATATGTTGAGTATTATATAAGACTTGATAAGAAAAAATTAGAATTCTTTGAAGACCTACATGAAGATTCTTCCACTTCAGTAGTATTAACCTACACCTCTATGGCCAATAGCTATTTTGCATATACAGATAAAATGTTGCTGTACAGGAATACAATAAATGTATACATTCTTGGCGAAGAATTTTTTCTATGTGACAATCTTTTAAGTTTCCACCGTATTTTATGGATAATTTTTGCATTATCAGAACTCAATCACATGGTCTAATGGCTATTAGGATTATTATGAGGATCTTATCAAGTTTGCAATTAATAATCACACTGAATGCAAAATGAAACAGCAAAGTCTGTTCAGCTGTGAAGGCAACTTCAGATGAATCTGTTGAGCTGTGAATCTGCAGAAATACTTGTGTATCAGACAGTTTTAGGATACACAAGCACACACAAACCAGCTCACATGCTCTGTTGCACTGAAAGCACTTATCTGACACAACAGAGAAGGAATGGTTGCCCAGCACTCAGCAGTTAATCAGGGTATCCAGTAATCAATGACCAAAGATAAAATTAATTATCCTCTGAAGTCTTCATAAGCTTTCCTGGTTGGAGTTAAATACAACTCCCACACACTTCACCAAAGAAACCAAACAACATAAATATGCCTCCTTAATGTTTTAGTTCAAGTGGGATACAAAGTAAGAGCTTGAAAACTCCCAAACCAGAAATAAACAAAACATACAACCTAAAAGCAGATGGACATATTTCTCTATTATCTATAATCTAATTTAGAGCATGTATTAAAACCTGTATTTTTAACTGCTCTCCCAAGTGTTTTTCATATATGGGTAAAGCTCTACTACTCAATAAACCTGCAATTTGGTGGAATAAGGCAGCCACCAGCCCAATTTCAAAATCAGCTTCAAGAAAATAAAGAGCTGTTAAGTCCCCCTCTTTGTTTTCATTCCCTCAAATATTCTGCAAAGTACTCAAAGCTGTAATGCTCCTGCAACGGATTTCACAACACACAGGCCTTTGAGTTCAAAAATAAGATTTTAAATTATCAGTAGTTTATTAAGTCTCTTATCAAACCCTGCCTTCCTTAATCACTACTGAGACCACTTCAAAGAAACTTCTTTATTAACAGGCTAGAAGTATGCCAAATAAGCTGAAAACACAATCCAAACAAAAAGGCAAATGATTACTATGCATAGCACAGTCAAAAGCAAACGATAAAACCTGGAAATCAACTGTTTCAAACTTCACCCATACTGCTTTTCAAGGCTGCCAATGCTCTTTCCAACAGAAGATAATATCCAAAACAAAACTATCAATTTATATTTACAATATAATGCTCACGCAACAAAGCACACGATCCTCCTCCTCCTCTTCTCCTAAAGCCTTCATCATCATCATCTCTTAGCTGACATTTCAACCCTTCCCAGCAACACCCCTCTAGTTTCCTAGTTACGAACCTATCCAGACCTTTCTTCACTGTCCTTTCTGGCTGATCAGCTCAGAGAATGGCTGAAAGTTTTTTGATTCATCCTCCAGCTTGGTCCAGCCTGCCAATTTTACTTAGGTATTCAAGAAGGCAGAGTATACAAACCCTTCTCCACCCTTTGGTCTCTAAATCCAGTTTCTCAAAGACAAAATGAGGAGATGGAGCCACCTGCTGCATTTCGACTTCAGCTTTTCTACAGCTCAATGACCTAGAACAACTATGCTCACTATTCTCAAACATATCTGAAACCTTCTGCTCCCAAATAATTTCCTCCTCTAGAACTGCTTCCCAGGTGCACTGCTAATGATCTGTTTCCTGTGTTAATTGGCCGGTCCCATACTCAAACAGAATGAGAGGCACCTGATCTTCAAATGCCTAACTCAAGAGGACAAGTGCCCAAACCAGTTACTTAGAATCATGTAAGAAACCCACACCACTTACCTCAAACGTGTATTTTTCTCTGTTGTTAAATAGCATTAATATTGTCATCTGGAAAGTGGAGACTTGCAATATGTGCTTTCGTGTATTTGAGCCAGTTACTTGGGCACCTCCTACACCGACTTCTGAGCCATCTTCCTGTTTTAAAATTCCAAAACTACTGTTAGATTGTTCTTCACTGAAAAATGTTTTATCCTGATAACAGTAAAGTTTCAGGATGAAAAGTTTCTCTAGATCAGCTTACAGAAGTGACAGAAAAGCAAATGTCCCGAGGCATGACCAGGATGTTCCTCCAGCAGCTGCCTCACAACGCCAGGCAGATGGAGCTTGGAGGCCCATAAAGAGCTCCTGTGGTCCAGCCACCCCTCCAGACCAGGCCATCTACAGCCACCAGTTAAACACTGACCACTGCTAAAGATGGAGACTTCACCACCTCTGAGGTCCCTATTCCATTACTTGTCCCTCTCCAAGTTTTCTTAGGCTTGTCTTTAAAGTTATCAACATGTTTATCCTACAGTAATACAATTTCAACATCTTCACAAGTGCATGTTATTAGTACTTTGTTTTAAGAATTTTGCATTCATTTTGCATTGCCTCCTACATTCCCAAGCATCATGCCATTACTAGCTCTAGCTCAGCATTTTAGTTTAATCACTACAAAATTCCTTTCCTGTACAGGTACAAATTAAACACTGTACTTCTATAAACTCTGCTAGAATCTTGTTTTTGAAAAAAATGTTGTCTACATTGCACTCTGCATATGAAAAGCAGGCTAAACTTGGCTTATCAAAAATAATGAGTAAGTTTCTGTTCCCTTTTCACTGAAAGTCAAAAAGAATCCAAACCACTCAAACAACTGCACTCCTTTCAAGATCACATTTACTACTTTTCTACAAGTAAAAGATGCAATGCACTCAGATTCAGAGGAAAAGAAAAAAAAAGTCAAAGCAAAACTGCTTCAAAGAAAGACTCAGGCTATAAGGCTGATGGAAGGCATCTTCTTCTTATTCTTACATTCTCAATGGGTTTGATTTATTTTACAAAATTCTGATGTTACAAAAATATGAATTTGCTTACTTTTAAAAAAATATACAGTATTTATATAATCTTGATTCTCTACCTTTTTGACAGGCCCATAGAAAGTGGCATTGAGATCTGCAGAACCCATGTGATGCTGGAGTGTCAGCTGTCGCCCGCTGTGTTTGGCTAAATAAAATCTGTAATAGAATTGAAATGAAAACAATTTATAGCTCATATTTAGGAGGAAATATATGTAAAAGTTGCACAGACTTTTGGAGCTATTGAGGACATTCTTAAAACATTTTTAACTTTTTGCTTTTTCAAAACATTAACTTTTGTCAAAATTCTATTAAAAATCTCCCAAATTCTCAATCATAACACAACTATTGCATTCTCTAATTTTCACATGAGTTGAAGAAGAGCAGTTTGCCAGCACATCTTTAACAGTAAAGCTGTTAAAACCAGATCTGTACAGATAAAAAAATCTGTACAGGTAAGTTTAGAAAGTTTCTTCTTAAAACCTCTACTTAAAAGTCTGTAGTAATACATACCTTCTAAATATTTCAAAAGCATGTCTGGGAGCTGGAGGGATGTTGCACTTTGGTGTGGCTGACTGGGTAGGCCAGTAACCTGTTGTGAGGACACGCACTGTGAGATCAACACCTCCTAGTGAGACCTAAGAGTAATTGGAAGAAAACATACACTATTTTAAAACAAGACCATGTTTCACCACTTTATGTGTATCAGTGTAAAATACTTAAAATTTTGTCTAACTACAAAAGAAACAGACATATCTGTAAACATTCTTTTTACAAAACTAGACAAATACATTGATTCATCACAATCAGAGTAGATGGTACAGTAAAAATCCTCTACATTATTCCCATCTGGCATTTAAGAGCATACAGAACTGAACAAAAGGAATTCTTAACCAAGAACTAAATGTCTGTGATCATAAACAACAGAACTTATGATACATGCAACAAATCTTTGTAAATAGGTTTTCTGATGACATGCAATAAAGCTGGGTTGCATTAAATGTGTCAAAACAACTTTTTCTAAATGTACTTTCTGGAATTAGATAGGAAATACTGACTATCTGATATTGAACCCCAGGGAGCTTATCTGTGGACTGCAATGCCAACAGTTACTCCTAGACAGCCCACCTATCCTTTCCCCAAGCAAAGCCATGACTCTGAATATTCAGCACCAGTAAGGAAACACTCTCCAGCTCAAATGCTGATTTATAAAGACGTGTTGGCAGATGATTAAGGTCTGGCTACCAGTAACGCATAATCCTCACTAGATATCCCAACTTAACTGAGCATTATTAAGCTTAAAACTGACTACTTTCAGCTTTGAAAGGTAGAACCAATACCTTCAAAGAATACACATTTTGGACAAGAAAACCAAAGCATACAATATTCAACTTATATAAATCCACTACACAGAAATAGAGACCATTACGTTTTAGAAGATCAAAAGCTGCCACCTGAATTCAGAAACTCACTATTCAATAGCAGAGTAGCATTCCCATGCACTACAGAAGATTTTCTGTATTGTGTGCACTGAATGCCTGCCTGTGTGCATCAACCAACTTGTGCCCAGGAAACTTCTGAGAAACTTAAACAAAGTTCAACAGTTTTCTTCCTCCAGCTGAAGTGTGGGAAAAGGCCATCAGTGCAGACAGAAGGATACAGAACATATATTTATCTGCAACTGAAGCATTTGAGCTGAGATGGCAACAATTTCCCAAAATTTTTTGGTCCTTTCCAGACCAGAACACAGCACTAATTTAGAATGTCTCCCATCACACATTATTAAAGAGCACTAAACTGTTGGTAACGCAAAAAAGTTTTGGAAGCACTTAATTTTACAAGATGTGTTTTCAGCATAAAAATGGTATGAACTAGTGGAAAGTGCCCTGAAGTGATCCAGTCTTTACAGAGCTCCAAGAAATATTCCAGGATTGCAGTTACAGAAATTTGTCAGCCTATTAGCCTGGACTTTCCCTGGTGCTGAGCTTTCCACTTTCTGAGAACAAGCCAATCATCTATACAGACCCTGGCACTGCCTGTATCTCAGCATAGGGGATCCAGAAGGAAAATTTGCAGGTAGCACTATTTAGAGAAAAGCAGATGCCTGACTCCTCTAGGAGGCACCATACACATTAAAGGTACCCAAACTGTTTAAAAAGGAGCAGAACAACCTATTTCATGTAAAACACAGTATCACCAGCAATTTAATAATAACAAAATCTCCCAAATCTTCCTGTATTTCTGGAAATTTCATTAAAAGGCCATGATTAGGCTGACCAAAAGGAAACCATCACATGAACTGCTGCTGTCTTGCCAAGAGAAAGATGAAGTTTCAAATAAAGCCTCAGAACATCTGTTAACATTTAAAATTCATCTTCTTAGCTGTATATAGCTAAAAAGAATATAGAGATATCATTTATTAACTCACTTATTTTAAGACTGTCACATAAAGTACATGAACCTTTAAGCACAACCCTCTCCTCCCCTACATGTCTTAACCCACCATGCTACTGGAAAATGGGAGGGAGTGCTCTAACAAATTTTTACTGAAATTTTATATTTCAAGCATTCCAGAAGCAAAACATGACTAGCCTCTAAAGCAGACAAACCAAACAAACCCGTAGTAATGCTGCCTGTCCACAAACACTTTTATCTACTTCCTCTCCATCCTTTTCTGAATCCACTCAGAGAACATGCTGTTCTCCTGCTCATGATGAGTCACAGAATGCTGATGAGAAGGGTTTCAGCCAACTGCTTCAAGACAACATCTCATATCACCTTGCACAACCAGGGACATTGGACAGAGTATATCCATGAAAATATTCCTGGCATTCAGACTTCTGAAGCCTATTCAAACAGGTTAGATGTACTGACCCTACTTACCTGCACACAAGGAACTACTTGGCTGTTTATTATATACTATTAAATGCTACTGAGTATCAGTAGAGAAAAATAGTGTTTTAGAGCAAGTAAATATTTCAAAAAGAATTACGTCTCCCTAAAATATTCCAGGGACCTACTTTTACAAGAAGATGTAAATTTTCTAATTAAACAACTAAATCCATATTCGAAAATTTGCAAGAAAACGTGAAAAACTGAATTTTGAAATTTGCACTAAAATGGCAGTTTTGCTTTTAGCAAAGGCTTTAATTGTGTCAGGAAAGCTCAACATGAGATGGCATGCTTTGCAAATACCTGCAGTGTGCAGTATTTTTCTCGCTCTTAGCAAAAAATATACATCACAACTGGTGATTAACTTGGAAGAATAGGAATGGGACAGCTTTGCTGGGAAACACACATGGGAGCTGGCAGCTGGCCCCTGCAGCACAGCTGGAGGGGGCGGGCACAGCCGGGTACAGGGGGCGGGCACAGCCGGGCACGGGCACAGCCTGGCACAGCCGAGCACAGGCACAGCCGGGCACGGGCACAGCCGGGCATGGGGACCGGGCACAGCCAAGCACAGCTGGGCACGGGCACAGGCGGGCACGGGCACAGGCGGGCACGGACACAGGCGGGCNCGGGCACGGGCACAGCCGAGCACAGCTGGGCACAGGCACTGCCGGGCACGGGCACAGCCGAGCACAGCTGGGCACAGGCACTGCCGGGCACGGGCACAGCCGAGCACAGCTGGGCACAGGCACTGCCGGGCACGGGCACAGCCGAGCACAGCTGGGCACAGGCACTGCCGGGCACGGGCACAGCCGAGCACAGCTGGGCACAGGCACTGCCGGGCACGGGCACAGCCGAGCACAGCTGGGCACAGGCACTGCCGGGCACGGGCACAGCCGAGCACAGCTGGGCACAGGCACTGCCGGGCACGGGCACAGCCGAGCACAGCTGGGCACAGGCACTGCCGGGCACGGGCACAGCCGAGCACAGCTGGGCACAGGCACTGCCGGGCACGGGCACAGCCGAGCACAGCTGGGCACAGGTACTGCCGGGCACGGGCACAGCCGAGCACAGCTGGGCACAGGCACTGCCGGGCACGGGCACAGGCGGGCAGGCACAGCGCGCCCCCTGGCGGTGCCACCCGGCAAAGCCGCGCCCCCACGTCCCAGGGCTCTGGGCAGGCGGATTTCGGGGCATGAAACCGGCACTACTCGAGCTGCAGATCGAGCTCCCAACCGACTCTGGCATTTCAGGAAATGCTAATACAATTTATAAGAAAAGACACGCAGTAAAAGGAATAATCTGCACAAGCTGATCAAGTTCTCAGCACATGCATCTGCCAACAAACGAAGAACCACAAGCTTGGACAGAGGTGCAGGGTCTGTAGTGAAGCAAAAGGACAAGCACACAGGCCCCAGCACTTACCCCTGTCGCCTGAAGATGTTGCCTGAACTCATCCATCGTTGTGTTTGAGATGCTCATGTCCCTGAACATTCCTTCCAGTTTCGACGTGAACTGACATCCACATTCAGTCTAAAAACACACAAAATAATTTGTTGTGCCAGCAGTAGTAAAACGAAGCTTCTGATAGGAAAACTGCAAGACTAAAGTTAGTTTATAAATCCCCAAAATTACATTTCTGTATTTTGATTACTGCAATTTCCATTTGCATTACATTCAGATCTCAGAGAATTTTCCTATCTTATATAATGATCTAACTCTACACAGATCTTAACTTGCTTTCCTTTTCTCCATTATTGTATTTTTCTCTTAGATTTGTATATAATATTTAAAAAAAAACCTGTGAAAGCTTATCAAATCAAGATATACACTTTCACCTGCTTTTAGCACAATTCTGTAAGGGGAAATGAACACTATTAATATCACAAGGAAACTCCTCTTGTCCTAGGAGTATTTTATTTTGAAGGCTGACTGCAGATTACCCAGCAAGATTCCTAGACCTTGTGAGAGGCAGGAACATCTGTGCACAGATGTGCACACGCAGGACAGCGTGCCAGTCTCTAGCCCACACTGTGAATACATGGCAGAGGAAGTGTGTTAGCTTCAGCACCCTGACCACTCTGCAGTTCTGCAAGAAGAGGGCACTTCATGTGCACTGATTCATCTTGCCCTGTGCCTTCTGAATCACCAAGCTAAAAGTGGTGGAGAGGTAACTGAGCAGGAATTAATACTGAGGAATTTGGAGAAATCTGATACAAACAGGCTTTGCTCACCGATAGGTTATGAAGGTCAAAAATAAGGATCAGTGCAGCTTGATTTTAAGATCCCTCTGCTTCAGAAGTGCTCTAATAATTTATCATGTCACTTGAGAAGAAGCTGCAAGAGAGCTTTGTTTAAGGTCTGTTCAACTTCTCCATCTCTTGGCCTATTTAATCAGTCTTTAACCAGCTAAGGAAAATATGTTTCTAGAGACTGATATGAAGGGGTTTTTTTCAAACCACTTAATCAAAAAGGAATTGAGCATTATCACCAGTCTGCTGGTGATGGAGGCAACTAAAAACCAGGAACACAAGCAATAACAAAACTGTGCCACGACTAATGGAAAAACAGTCTTCAAATTCAGTCACTGCAGTTGGCCTATTATTTAAAAACTTAGAAAAAAAATTGTTTTCTAGATCGCCTTCTCATCACAGGGGCCTTTCAGTACTTCCTTCCTTTTACTTCCATGAAAATATTCAAAAACCCTTTTGTATTTTCTGTTGGGGCTTTCAAAATCAACTCTGTATTTGGCAGTGATCAAGATTAACATTATCTATACATGTCCTGTAAAAACAGAATAAACTGTATTTATGAAAAAAAAAAAAGAAAACCCCTTAAAAAGTATGCAAATACTATCTTACCTTTAATTTGGAGATCATATTTTTCTCAGAGTCATCTGAAACACTCTTATTTGTGAGAAGTCTTCTTGCCAAGTGCTGCTTGTAATAGCGCTCAAAAACATCTTTTTCTTGCATAAACCTGAATAAAACCATTGCCTTATCCAATATAGTTTCTACTTCTTGCTCTGTTAGCTGTAAAAGAAATAATTTGCTGCTTTTAATCTTCCAGCACAAGCATCTTACACAACCTAGGTACAAAGTAATTCACAGCAGCAGATGGTCTAACAGTAGCCAACAAAACTGGTCCAAGATATGACTGAGAGCCATTAAGAACACTGTACTAACTCAATAAAGTGAAGTAAGAAATAGATCTAAAGTGAAGGGAAAGGCAAGAGCAAGGGAGAAGGGCAACAATGAATGGGTAGAATGCCTTGATAAATACAGTAGAAGTTCCTGGACAAATTTAAAAAAGCATGAGGGAAATCAGTATTAGGAGTAGGAAAGTCAGTTTGGAATGAAAGCTTGTAACTGTTAAGACATGTTTTCCAAAGCCTGTCTAGTACCACACAAGTAAAAAGATTATTTGTTTTATAAAATCCAGAATTTGCTACTTGATTCCCAAAGCATAAGTTGTATGCTTGAATACTACATTTTATTTAGAGTAACTGAAGCCTCAGCTGAACCATCATCCTGTCCAGTTCTGGGTTCTGTAGGTCATAAAATTTCATGAAAGAAGCAAAGACTGAAGGCAACAGATGTCCTTAGAACTAGAAGACAGATATGGTAATAGTTCTCTGGTATGTAAAAAGCAGCAAAGAGAAAACCTTTAACGAAATTAATTTTCAAAAGAAATTATCTGATAATGAGAATAGCTGCCAAATTATAAATATACTTAAGGAAATGATATGTAGGGTTTCAAAAGAACAGAGCTGCAGAATCTACCACAACAATTATTTTTTGAGGTAGTATCTGCTATAAGTAGTTCAAGTATGGTGCTTCAGAGGCAGGTGACACATGGATGTCCTTATGCCTGATTTTTCTGTAAGTTTAGATCTAAAGTGTTACGAGCTCAGACATGTTACATACACCTTTTTGAAGGCAAAATTTTCATTTCTCTTTATATAAAAATAAATCTTAGAGAAGTAGCTTAATTTAATTCCATCCACGTTTACAAAGCAAAAAGCATGATATTTTGAGTTGATTTATACTTACTCCCTTGACTCCCTTTTTCAGCTTATCATCAATAAATAATGAGAGGTATTCTGGAGACCTGGAGTTGAGGTTGAGGAAGTACTCAAAGTCACCCGCAATCGTTTGCTTGAAGAGCCGATCGTTATTGAAGGATTCTTGAAGGAAGCGATCAAACCTACTCTTCAAGTCCAGTAAACCCTTTCAAAAATGAAAAGAAAGCAATTCATTGATGTGAAGTTGTAAGCTGGGAAACAATAATAACAGATGAGACCATAGAGAAGACAAGATCTATAGTCAGAAGTTCTGCAATGCTCTCTGTTCAGAATTGTTAGAAAGTATCAGAAATTTCATTTTCATTTTTAAATCTCTACTGCTGCCATTAATCTCTTATAGAAAAATTTTCACATAAGCTGGCTATAACATTGGTGTCAAACATTGGTGCAGCTTGTTATAAAAAATACTTCTTAGATTAAGAAAGCTTTTTCAACATCCTTGTTAAACAGGTTGATTTCTGGTATTTTTGAATCAGCAACTTAAAGAAGGTATTTGTTGCACTCATTAAACCTTTTCTATTTCAAACAACATAGACAAAGTCAGTATCATAAATACAGCGTATGGGAAAGTTGAGGCTAAGCACCCATTAAGTGCATCCCTTGAGTTACTGAACAAGTTTGAAGAGAAAACACACTGCAACAACAGGCCTAAACTTGTCAGTGTTAGTGTTTCCCTCTAATTTAATCCAGGGACGTGCTCTGCATTATTCAGTCATGTGTTTCTTGCTGATCACTAGGAGTCACTGGGAGCATGTGAAAGCTGAATACAAGCATCAGGGACCTGAACTGAACCACCTCCTCTGAACTAAACCACTGGATTCGCAGCATCATTTTTAGTCTGCACCACCTTCACCCAAGGTTAAAGCAATTAAGTATACAAGGGGGAAGCATCTTAAAATTCCCTGACCATCTTGCTAAGTATATATGATAATACACAGGTTTTAACTAAGACAGCCTTTGGCAGGCAGGGAGAGAAAATTTCACTTGAGAGTTAGATTTGTCACGGACAACCACTGCCTACAAAAACTCTTCAAGTTAAATGATATTTATGTCTTCAGGCTCTTAAGAAATTATTCATATGCGGTTACTTAAAGAAGCCATTCAAGAATTACTCAAAGAAGTAGTAATGTTTCTTAGGAACTCACCATCTCACTTAAAGGAATGATCTTTAGACAGGCTAATTAATGCGTAATAGAAATTTTAAATTCAAAGTAAATCCCACTATCTCTCTGTTTACCAAGGTTAGCTCATGTCTCCTCTCCAGGAGTACACCATCTGAACAACCTGGTGTTAAACAGGAGAAACTGTTAGTACCTTGAATTACAAAAGCATTTCAACATCCCTTCAAACTATTACACAAAGTTTTAAATCTAATCCCCTGGCAATGCTTTTGCAATCATCTCACCAATTATGCTCAGGGTGATGTCATGTTGTGGAAGCAGTGCTGAGCTATGATGGAGTTTCTTTCTTGATGGTTTAATGCAGCTTCCATGTCTGTCTCCTCAGTGCTATTGTCCTTGACAGATTCACATGAACATGGCTGAGATGAAAAGAGCAAGGTGGTTTCTCAATTCATAGATACTCCTCTCTGCTTCCACCCCCTCAGTGGAAGGGGTGGATAAACCTTCCTGGGGGTTTTTCAGTAATTCAATGTCAATACCTGCCCTAGGACATCTTCATTTGATGCTGGGGTCCATACTGAGGAGCTGAGCTCTGCCAAGGCACATGGGCAAGTCTTCCTCAGCCTCATTTTGTTTTTCACCTTTGTGACAGGAAACCTTGATATTATCTTTATAATTAAGTTTTTAGATCTATCTTTCTCAGTTAAATTTTTTATGATACCTCTTTAGGCCTGTAAGGAGTGAAAACTACTTCAAAGTAATCTAGACACTTATTTTCCACATCATTTTCACCCCCCACCCCGTTTGTTTTTTTTCTAAATCACACCACCACAAATGTAAGAGTCCTTAATCATTACATCTAATAATTTTTCAAGGACATTCTCTCTTCTTTTTACCAGGCCTTGAAGAGGTGATTCTGGTTCAAGCCTTGTAAGAAGTTTGCTTCAGCATTGCCAGAAAATTAATAATCCAATCAAAAATGTTTTTATACTCAAATGGCTTCTTCAAATAGTAACCAGTTCTAGCACAGTTATTGTTTTCAAACAAAACAGCAGAGATTGACAGACATACATTAAATGTTTCTCACAAAGAAAGAGAAGAAAGAAATGTCTCTCACAAAGAAAGAAAAGACACAAGGACTTGAACCACACATTTTAAAAACCTCAGACAATGTTTAATGAATACACACTTTCACATTAAATATAAAACATCTTCCAGCTATAGAAATATAGCTTTAAGGTTCAATGAACTCTAAAGGTTTTATATGCAAATTTCAAACCATCTTCTCAGAGACAATGGAAGAGAAAAGGTGACAAATAGTTTGAAGCATATTTTGTTATCTTGATAAATTAATGGTACACATCACTCAGAGAGAGAACAAGAAAGAAGACTCATCTCTTTTAACAGGCAGAACTGCTCTGTTTCTAAGTGAGACAGAGAATGGAATGAGTAATTTGTTACGACTGATAAACACATTCACCTCGCAGTCACAGCTAAGCTTGCCATGAATTATTGCCATGTGATTTTTGCCTCAATAAACACTCATAGCTAATGTTACATAAAATTAAACAAAGTGGACACTATAAAGCTGTTTGTCAGCAGACATACAATCACTCTGGAGACACAGATTTAGGGAAATCCAAGAAGTTCTCAGCAGTTAGATAATTAGGCTGAATAAGTTGTTTATTAAAAGCAACTACTAAAAGCACAACTTGGTATATACTTTCCAACCAACTTAAGTAAGACTTCTAATCATGTCTGAAGATTCAGAGGATGTACATTAAAAACACTTTTAAAATTAGCTTATTAATAACAACCCCTTTTGTATCAGTACTAAGGTACAGCTTATAAATTGTGTACATGGTGAACTGCTAATGTGGAGAATGTAGGAAAGAAAAGGAAGTTAAAGTATTTAACTACCTGAATGTAGTCAACTGGATTCTTTCCTTCTCCCTCTTCAGAAACCAGTGCTTTGCCTTGCTCTCTTAGGTATGAGCTCATGCACTCACACATAGTCTTCAGACCATTTGGCACACGGCTGAACAACTTGTACATGCAAGCAAGGTCTGCAAGCAAGAATGAGAGATTATGCAGGACACCTCAGGTGTTACACTTCTGTAACTCATTCATCTCAGAGCTAAAGCTGACAGTTGAAGTTCAGCCACTTGAGCCACAGAAAGCATCCTGTTACAACTCAGGCACCAGATTCTTCTGATCCCCTCTTTCCTTTAGCCCTGACAAGATGCAGAATGCAGCAGCATCAAAATGAAAAAAACCAGACTGAATTCAATTATTCTAGGTTGTCTGTAGCAAGGAACCTGTCACTGCTGACCTCCAGGCCAGCAAAAGATTATGTTAATGCTAAGGGACAGTGAACCTATTAGACCTTCAGCAAGAATATGCTCTCCAGGGGTATTTAAGAATGTAGCTTCCAAGATTATAAATCCCAAAGTCAAGTACTCTATCAAATGTTTTTGTGTTTTGGTTTTTTTTTTATGTTAAACCGAATATGACAGCACTAATGAGATGCTTGTTTCTGTGTTAAAAGCAAAAACTGGCAAAAAAGCAGAGTTTAATTTACATTTGTCTTAAAGCCAGTCATACATTTCTACACTTCTACATTTCATCCACCTAAAATAATGAGAAGTGGCTTAGGCTAAACATTGCTTCCCAAAAGGCCAATCCATTCTTGTACCTTTATGAAAAATCTCATCTTCACAAAGCAGCATTTCCATTCTACTAGTTAATTTAATGAAGCCAAGGCATATATAAGTTAAAGAAATTCCTTTATTTTATGCATACCCTTCAATAACCCTGCACCCTCAGCCTGAAGGTTATCTAAACTGGATATTAAGGAAGAAAGTGTTAAGTATAGTATCATCACTTTCTTTTTCAACACAGTAATTCATTTTTACAGCTAGAAAATGTGCTCACTTTGTGCTCTATCACCTCGTAATTGTGAAGCTGCTTTAATGAACAAAGGCCATTAATCTAAGCAGCAAGGCTGTTCCCCATTCTCATGGCTTTAGAGCAAGCACTGATCTCTAAATATAGCTACTATAATCCCTCTCTTCGTTGTGCTGCTTTAGAAATTTAGGTTCTATTTCCACAACTTCCATTCAGTCACTCTGTCCCACATTAACCTCTATTAGGGAAAAGCAAATCAAGCCAAGCTCTTCTGTTTCAACCACTTCAATAAGCTGCTTCTTAACCTTTAGAAACAGCCAACTCCTTTCTTCAACAATGCTCCCTCCCCAGGAATTGGTCCTGCAATGCTTCTGTTAAAGTCTTTTACACAAGTACTTTTTAAATAACTGCCTGTGGGCCAAGAACATGTGATGCATTTTTACAAATAAATATTAGAGGAATGAAAGCAATAAAATGGTTCATGGTCAACTGGTGAAAAATCGCTACAACAGACTTGTACTTTCCTTATGAGATACTCGGTTTACAAAAAAACTACCTGTATCTGGTACTAAACAAACAAGTTAAGTGTATGGGCTCGGTTTTAAGAGCCATCTAACAGTCACTGAATATTCTCAGATGTTTGTGAAACAGTCACTAAATGTTTCCACAATCACATAGGAACACAAATGTTAAGCTTGACTTCTCCCATGTTTAAAAACAATAAGCAGTATCAGAAGCATTTGTGTCTCACAAATGATGCAGTCTTACCTTCTGTCTTCCCATTTTTCAGCATATGAACTAGCCCAGAGTTCTCCATTTCCACTATAGTTTTCATATGCTTGGAAATAAGCTCCCTCTCAACAACTTTCACAATGGGTTCTTCTGTTGATTTATCCAGACAATGCATCACCCGCTCTATTTCTTCATTAATTCTAGCTTCTACTTTCTTTATATATACAGAAGCGCTGTTTTCAGCTAAAAATTTCTGACTTTCCATCTGTGATTAACACAAATTAGTACTTTAGGTGTTGTTGTAAAGGGAACATGACAGATCAGCATTTATAAGCAAATTCAAATCAAACACAGCACATCCAACACATCCAAGATTCACATACATATGACAAAATAAAGGTTCTATTATACTAAATGTAATACCCAAGGGGGTATGTGCAATATAAACAAGGTATTTCTCATATTAAAACAACCCAAGCCAACTTAAGTTTCCAGCAACTAGAGTTTTAGCCATAGGTTCAAAAGAAACAAAGATGGGGGAAATGGAAGGATCAAAAATTTCTTCCAAATACCAGTTTATGGTAGTTCTCCTTGTTCTTATCAGTGACAATGCTGAGCACACATTATTTCATGTTAAACTGTTTTTATTCACACTGGTCAGCAGAGTCTTTGGAAAAAACATATCCTATTTTTTGGGCAGAGCTAAGTAATAGAACTTAAATGAAAGTAATTATTTTTCTTAATTTTATATAAGCACCAATGAAAAACAGAATACAGTGACATTTAAATGGCTGTGCAACACATGCTTCTGCTTTTCAGGGAAGTTTGGAGATCAGAGCATATGACAGTTGATCCTGCATAAGAAATGGAAACTCACAAATTATCTTAACTAGATATTTTTTAATATGATTTTAAAATTTCTATCAATTTCCAGCAATAGGTGATCATGATTACACTCAACAAGCATTTAACTGGTTTTCCTCCTCCAAGTATCTCACAAAAAAAATCCCTCAGAAAATATTTTTACATGTATTACTCGGTGGCTCATGAACAGCTTGAGAGCCACTTGGATATGATTAGTTCCTTGACTTAGTTTATTTTATTACAAAAAATAACTCACAAATGTGGAAACTATGAAGGAAACAAAGTTTCCTCAAAGACAGTGTGACAGGTTTGCAAGCTTGAAAAAGTTTGAACCTTTGAATGCTAAGGGCATTTCAAAAAAGACTGTAGGGGCAAAGCAGATGCAGACTAAGTTACATGAAATAACCTAAAGCAGGAACAAGATTAGCATGATGATTACTGTACACATCACTGGCACCCATAGCTCAAAGCTACATTCAAATTATGCTAATTCTGTAATATCTGCAGTTAGTGACAATTTTTTCTTTTTTCATTTTATGGAGATGGACATACTCTTAAAAAAGCAATAAGTATGTAAAGTACCAGCATTCCAGAGAGTTATAACATTTAAAATATTGTATTAGAATATTGCTGTACCTGAAAAAATTCTGCAGACATCTCCAAAAATGGAGCCTCGAAGTCTTCTTCATAAACTGACCTTCCTTCAAGACCTAGAATCATTAACATCTGGCAAGCATTTCTTATTGCGCCTCTGCCAAAAAGTAAGTTGTTAACAACTTGAGAAATCTACATGCTTGTAAGAAAGAGTACACAGCAGAAAAACAACTCACAACACAACATTAACTTTAATAAAATGTAGTAATTGAAAGTCCCTTCTAATCTGTTCAGTACAGGACATTTTCAAGAACACTACACAAGCAAGGTTGTTTGGCAAAACTAAAAAGCTGACAGTGTTTTTTAAGTATCTTAAATGCAATGACAGGGACACACATCTCAAGTTCTACTAAGTAATAAAATTATG